>JAVIAB010000125.1:87742850-88335350 GCA_032433765.1 Megaustenia siamemsis | reverse complement strand
ACTTTCTTTGTACACGTGTAAGGATCTGTATAGAACTGTCTTTGTACACGTGTAAGGATCTGTATAGAACTTTCTTTGTACACGTGTAAGGATCTGTATAGAACTTTCTTTGTACACGTGTAAGGATCTGTATAGAACTTTCTTTGTACACGTGTAAGGATCTGTATAGAACTTTCTTTGTACACGTGTAAGGATCTGTATAGAACTTTCTTTGTACACGTGTAAGGATCTGTATAGAACTTTCTTTGTACACGTGTAAGGATCTGTATAGAACTTTCTTTGTACACGTGTAAGGATCTGTATAGAACTTTCTTTGTACACGTGTAAGGATCTGTATAGAACTTTCTTTGTACACGTGTAAGGATCTGTATAGAACTTTCTTTGTACACGTGTAAGGATCTGTATAGAACTGTCTTTGTACACGTGTAAGGATCTGTATAGAACTTTCTTTGTACACGTGTAAGGATCTGTATAGAACTTTCTTTGTACACGTGTAAGGATCTGTATAGAACTTTCTTTGTACACGTGTAAGGATCTGTGTGAATTACTACTGACAAAACGTAGAGCCTTGTCACGCCAAGTGGCGTATAGGGAATATGGTGTTAGTGACCATACTTGTTATAGACTTTTGGTCTATACAAACAACAGTGACTTAAACAGCTGTTCTACTCACAGTATATGTGATACAGAATTCTCAAATTTGTGATGCTCTAATACAATCATGTTTTTCGTGTATTTTTCTACGTTTTTTTTAAAAATAGATATTATCAACACATCATTCATTTCCCCAAGATTACTTCAGTGAATGTTTCCCGTCATGGGCTAGTCTATTTGTCAGCGTCGACAAGGAAAATGTAATTGCAGTCAACATGCATTTAATATCGTAGCTTGGCAGCACGTGTATAATACTACTCTCTCTCTCTCTCTCTCTCTCTCTCTCTCTCTCTCTCTCTCTCTCTCTCTCTCTGTCTGTATACATAACAGTTCTTTTTGTACAAACAAAAACAGTCTTACAGAGGAGTTAAACGTGATGGAATCTAAACTGCAATAAAGTGTACAAACACTACCAAAAATGAAAAAAAATAAAGCGTAAAGTGAAGTATATTTACATATAAACTTCATCAACCCTACATAGGTAAAGATAAAGTAAAGGTAAAGTACGAGACTTGAACCGGCGTCTTAGCACGCGAGTCTCCATCCATATGTGCTCGGCCGCTATCTTAGCACGCGAGTCTTCATCCATATGTGCTCGGCCGCTATCTTAGCACGCGAGTCTCCATCCATATGTGCTCGGCCGCTATCTTAGCACGCGAGTCTCCATCCATATGTGCTCGGCCGCTATCTTAGCACGCGAGTCTCCATCCATATGTGCTCGGCCGCTATCTTAGCACGCGAGTCTCCATCCATATGTGCTCGGCCGCTATCTTAGCACGCGAGTCTCCATCCATATGTGCTCGGCCGCCTATCCAGAAATGTTCGGAGATTTCTGTATAACCCTACATATATATACAGAGAGAGAGAGAGAGAGAGAGAGAGAGAGAGAGAGAGAGAGAGACAGAGAGAAACAGAGAAATCTTTCTTTCCTTTTCCAAGCGTCCATTCAACTATTCCTCGTCGTCGGTCCTCCTAAATAGCCCCACAGGGCCGTATCTGTGCTATGTTGTAGCTTACATCAAGCTGTGTTGTCTACGCCTTTCGGTTCAACATATCCGACTCCATCACGCACATATGAGTAACGGGTTGCCTTTCCCTGTCTATAACTCATCATTTAGTGCCGTCTCCGTATCGAAGGTTGACTATCATGGAGCGCCATTCTGCTATGTCTCTTGCTTTGATGGTGCAGGTTGTCATAGGGTGACTTATCCATCTTTTGATGTTACTTTTCCATGTTAGTCTTGGTCTGCCTCTGCCACTTTTATCTTGTATTTTCCCTTCTAATATTACTTTTAGTAGGCTGCTGTGTTTTGTAACATGCCCCAAAAATCTCAGTTGTCTTGTTTGAATTGTGTTTATTTGTTCTCTCTTTCAATTTTAGATGTTTTAAGACTTCATAATTTGATTTCTTTTCTTTCCACCCAATTCTTCCTATTCTTTTATAAATCCATGTTTCAAATCTTCATTTTTCTGTTCTGTTTTCTTGTCTAATGTTCCTTGTTTCTGCACCATACAGGAATGTTGAGAAGATATAACATACCGTCTATCAATACAAGCTAGATTAGACTAGCCAGGCTTCATCCTACAGGCACCGCGAGGAAGTGGAGTAGAATCTTGATTGGCTATTGTTGACACTGAACGTGACGCTAGTAGTCCCATACTAGTCACTTCTTTGTATAAAGTTCACATGCGACAGAAACCTGTACATAGAACGCTATTTGTAAAGAGTCTGTGTATTGTTTAGAAGATATTTATAGCTTTATTTCTCAGTTACTTCCCATGGAAGTGACCTTGGTATAGTTCAGGGGTAATACAGTTGTTCTTAGGGTTTTTTTCAGTTTTAGTCGACAGGTCATCATCAATGCACATCGGACAGATCCATAAGTGATCTGATCACTTCTGAAGAATATCCCGTAGTACCTAGCGACTAAGGGAACCGCGATAGCTCAGTGGTTAGTGAACTGGACTACAAAGGACAAAAGGTAGGGTTCGATCCCAACCGACGACCTCCGGTTTACCCAGCCTTAAATGGGTACCGGATTTTTTTTCTGGGAAAGTAAAGCGGCACGGGCGTAATACCGACCACATTACCCCAAAAATCATGTCCCGAGGGTCTGTAAAATTTATGGTCACTAACACCATATTCCCTATACGCCGCTTGGCGTGATGGGGGGTACTTTACTTTTTGTTTTTACCTAGCGACTAACGACTCTGGTGTTGTGTTGGCTGATAAGTCTTCTTTATATTCCTGCGTAGAGCTCTCATCGGGCATCTCCAACATTGACATGATATTCGTGAAGTCTGTTTGTGGTTGCAGAATCGGGGTCAGGTTTTGAGTCGTCTTTTCGTCCAGCGTCCCTGGG
Organism: Megaustenia siamemsis; assembly: GCA_032433765.1. Classification (NCBI taxonomy): domain Eukaryota; kingdom Metazoa; phylum Mollusca; class Gastropoda; order Stylommatophora; family Ariophantidae; genus Megaustenia; species Megaustenia siamemsis. Next base: position 88,332,333 of record JAVIAB010000125.1, on the reverse strand, counting down.
GGGATTCATAATGCACATCGGTCCATTGCCTTTTTCACCACTCCACATCAGTCAAACTGGCAAGTCTGTCAGCACTTTTTATACCCCCGTGTCCTGGCACAAAATTGAAGCAGACACTTTTTAGAATGGACCTCCACGGAGACTCTAACCAGTTGTGATTTCTCTGAGCATAATCACTGAATCACTGAGAAAACACACATGTGTATAAGTCTGTGTCTAAACCCATGCAAATGCTTTAGTGACAGACATAATTTCCATGGTCAAACTACTGAATCACTGAGAAAACACACATGTGTATAAGTCTGTGTCTAAACCCATGCAAATGCTTTAGTGACAGACATAATTTCCATGGTCAAACTACTTGGAACCAATACGAAAGCACCACTGTCTTCCTTCACAGTTCTGTCCTCCAACATGAGCCGTGAAAGCCCACGAGACCCTTACGTGCCAACTAAGAGACACATCAATGACCAATCGTGTACAAGTAATAACCAACCACGCGAAAAGCAATACAGAAGTAAATAAAAGAGAAGGAATAGCAAAATGCATGTTAGCACTATGAAAGATAAACTTGCAAGAAGGCAAATAGCAAAGACAGAACTACTGCTGTCGTCATACGTCGTCATTTTGTTCCGTTTGATATTTAGTTAATCCATATTTTATAATTTTCTCCATATAATCTTGTGTTCTATATGTCCTAGCTCGTGCTTTATTCTGGTAGTCAATGTATGTGCTTGAACCCTTTAATTTGGTGCTCTGATTTCTCCCATCACTGGTTATACTACTGAACGTTAGCAAGGATGATGAGCTGGACACAGATGGAGGAAATGATCTGGGTCCTGGATGCCAGTTCCACATGGGCATTCGTTTATGTGTGTGTGTGTGGGGGGGGGAGACACTTTGAGACAGTAGAGGTGACTGAGGAGTCTGCTGTGACGTGTAACGCAAGAATGCTGGAATGTCTTCAGTTGGTGTCCCACAAGAAACCCCGACGTCAGATTTGGCCAGAGGGTGGTGTACTAAGGAGGAAACTATGGGATAGTCGTCACGACCTGGAGAGAACTGTCAGCTTTATTATAGAAACAGCACTGCAGATCTGACCTCGTAAACTAAGACCAGAATAGAAGGTTTCTTCTATCAGGACGGGGTGGGCGCAACAAGTGGAAATGTTGCCTTAAAAAATGCTGTATACGTCTAATGACGGAGTAAACCATGCGAGTGAGAGCCGCTTTCAAAGCTCTATCCACAGGGAAGGGCACTCCGGTAAACAAACCACTGCTGTCCAGCAGTTAGAATCGGTAATTCATCAAACAGTTTCCGAGATTATTGATAAACTCTGTGGTCACGAATTACGAAACAAACTATAATATTTTCGTTTCTGGAAGCCAGTCTCGTAATTATTTGAAATGAACGGAAGTAATGATGATAGTAGAGTGGAATGAAGGTGTCATCTTCCGTTCACAGGAAGGTAGGTCTTATCTCCACTAGGGCCAGGAGTCTTTCTTTTTCATCGGTGGAGAGTTATAACCTTGACCTGTGCACAGCGTGGCAACAGCACTAGGCTCACAAGCCCTTCTTTCTCACATTCACTAAATCTCCTTATAAGATACGAGGAGTGTTCAAAAGGTAATGCACCACATCGGTATTCTCATGTAATAATAAACGTAGAAGCATGAAATTGTGCACACTTTAAATATGGCATGTATCGATTGTGTGCACCAAATTGCATTACCAATCGGCCAAATAATATAACTGCACTAAACCGTTTAAATGGAGCATGTTAGCAACTTGCGTTATAGTCAACGAATTGTGATAGAATTTCCCGTTATAGAGAAGGAAACAGTTGTGAACATCCACAAGCAACTATGTGAATGTGTATGGAAGTTTTGCTGTCGACAGGAGCACAGTAAGTCGCTGGGTTCAGAGAATAAAAGAATCGGAAAGCGGCGATACGGAGTTTCTTGATCGACCGCACTGTGGACGGCCTGCACCGCCACCAATACAGAGATGTTGAAATGCGTTGAGGGCATTATCCTTGCTGCTAGGTGCATCACTACTCAACGATTGGCTTTAAAGTTGTCAGTCAGCATTGGTAATACAAATACATTTATAAAAACTCTCGTATTCTCTAAGGTTGTGCAAGATGGGTTCCACGAAATCGCACAAATGGGCACCGACTGCAAAGAAAATCAATTTCTTCTGAACTGTTGGAGCGTTTCAATGTTGATGGAGAGAACTTTCTGGCTAAGATTGTTACAGGGGACGTAACCTGGGGGCAGCATTTTGAACCTGAGACAAAAAGACAATCAATGAAGTGGTATCATCCGCACTCACCACGAAGAAAGAAATTCAAGACATCTCCATCAGCTGGAAAGGTCATGGCCACTGTCTTTTGGGACATTGAAGGTGTGATTCTTGTGGATGTTATGCCAAGAGAAGAGACAATCAATTCGCAAGATTACATTAAGACACTGAAGGTGTGATTCTTGTGGATGTTATGCCAAGAGGAGAGACAATCAATTCACAAGCTTACATTAAGACACTGAAGGTGTGATTCTTGTGGATGCTATACCAAGAGGAGAGACAATCAATTCGCAAGCTTACATTAACACACTGAATAAACTCAATCAATATTTTCGAAGAGTTCGGCCGCACAAGAATCCAGCAGACCTGCTTCTCCTTCACGACAATGCGCGCCTTCACACGAGTCTGGCAACACGGGAAGCAATCACCAGATTTTGTTGGACCGCACTTCCCATCCACCATACAGCTCTGATTTGCTATCCTCTGATTTCCATCTCTATGGCCCACTCAAAGATGCCCTCCGTGGAACAAGGTTTCAAGATGAAGGAGTTATTCAAGCAGCGATGAAATGGCTACACGATCAAGACAAAGACTGGTACAGGCTAGGAATACATGCACTTGTTGCGCGCTGGCGTAAAGCTGTACAAGTGGGTGGGGATTATGTTGAACGATACTGATGTTTACATGACCTGTCCATATATACTGTGAAAATTTGCTTTTATTTTTAAAAAAATAGCGATTCTCGAGAAAATCGATGTGGTTCATTACTTTCTGAATACACTAAGTACAATAATTTTGGAACATTATATAATGATAGGTGGACATCATAGTGGAAGAAATAGACCTAGAGAGAGACGTTACAGCTACCTTGGACATACTATAACCTGTGATGGGAAATGTACCACTGAAATAAAAAAAATAAAGGATTAGGAATGACAAAAAGTAATTTTAATGCCATGAAAAATATGCTAACACCAAAACAAATAACACCAGGGCTAAAACTAAGAATAGCAAAATGTTATATCTTCTCAACATTCCTGCGTGGTGCAGAAACATGGACATTAGACAAGAAAACAGAACAGAAAATGGAAGCCTTTAAAAAGTGGATTTATAGAAGAATAGGAAGAACTTGATGGAAAGAACAGACAACAAATTATGAAGTCTTAATGCAACTAAAAATTAAAATAGAACTACTAAACACAATTCAAACAAGACAAATGAGATTTTTGGGCCATATTAAAAGACGCAAATCCCTAGACAGGCGTTACGTTAATCTTACGGTCTGTTGTTTGATGTGCGACGGGGATAATCTGACGACTAACTGTGTGTTTATATGTTCGAAATTGGAGTCAACAACGATGGCCTAACATCATCAAGCGCTATACATTTTTAAAGAAATATGACGATCATCACTTTCGGGAGGACGTGAACTTCTGGTATATGGTGGATAGGCAGCAGGAACCATTGCAGGCTATGCATGAAAAGTGTTCCTTGTTGCAGTTTCCTCATATTCCAAGTCCATTGGGGACTGGTTGGTCTCTAGGCAGGACGCCGGCCCCGGGGCAGAGAGGTTGTGGGTTCAAATCTCGGCTCCACCGGTTGGGATTTTTATTTATAATTTCTCTCTGGGACAACCGCCCCTGGTCTCAGCAGCGAGGTCCGGCTTGAAACGTCAGTTACTCATCGACGGAAAAAACATGAGTACCTCCGAAGTCAGAGTTATCTGCCTGTGCGGTGAGGGACCACTATGCACATGACTGCCAGGGAAAAATGGATTAACACGCAAAATTCAATTCCTAGTCTCCAGGAACTTCGTCAGAGTTGAAAGCTGGCGAACGCAACAACAACAACAACAAAAGACACAACAGCATACTAAAAGTAATATTAGAAGGGAAAATACAAGGTAAAAGAGGCAGGCCAAGACCAACATGGACGAGTAACAGATGACAGGTCAGCCTATGACAACCTGCACTATGAAAGACAAAGCGGAATGGCGCTCTGTGGTAGCCAACCTTCGACACTGACACATCGCTCAATGAGGATGCCGATGATGTAATGATAGTATCAAATATCAGTCTGTAACATTTGAAACAAAATTACACCTTCTGGTGTTAAATATAGGTTTGTACCCTAACTCGGCGCCAATTTACTATCTGGTAGCCAGTATCCACAGCCAATTATATGGATAACCAGAGAAAACCCCAGAAATACCCACAAGTGTGACGTTTTCAGCTAAACAAGCTGTAATAAGCGATAAGTAACGCCATTCAACCTGCAATTGTCCCTGCTTGCAACGGTGAAAACATTTTGCTAGTGGGAGTCTTCTGGGGTTTCCCTCAACTACTCTCTGGCATTCTCTATAGATGTCTATGCCAGTATCTGTAGCTGAATAAAGCTATAACGGCCAGGTTTTTTTGTTTGTTTGGTTTAAATCTACACTGTAGGAAAATGACGTTCACAAAATCACGTTTACTAGTTGTATTCTGCATTCAAGCGTCTTGTGACAACTGTCCCCTAGATAAGGGCAATTACTCTGTGTACAAAAAATAAAGTTTGAGTTTGTCTGCATGTACAAAACAAATGTCAATAGAGAAATGTCAATGAGTGCCTAAAGAACAAGACAGAGAAACAGTAAACAGACTGCACAAATTAGCACAGATCTGTGGACGATGAAAGCAGCTATAACTAACAAAACAAAGAAAAAGCCACCACTTTATTTTCAAAATCAATGGATCTGTTTGAGTGGAGTAAAATAAAGTTGTGATTGCCTTCACACCGATCACAAATCCATTCATGCTGTAGAGGACATTATGAAGATACCAGACCGAAATAGCTTGAGAACATCAATGTTTTGCCAGCCTCACGGAATCAATAGATGGATCAAACGGACGTAAATAAACGTCCGAGTTTATCCTTTATGTTATTATTTGTGTTTAATGGCCAGGGGTCGTTGTGACGTTAAAATCAAGGTCAAACACTCACACTAGAAAGCCTCGGTCTGAAGTCTGGTGTCGAGTTGTTTTTTTTCCTCTTATCACGAGAAAGATAACACTGAATGCCTAATCCTATCGGATGTGGACGATAAAACATACGCCGTGTGTTTATGATGAGCAGTTGAAAAAATAAACCATCGCAAAAATTAAAAATCACGGAGTGCCCTTAAAGCCGCTGTCCGAAATATCATTTAACGATATCATCACTAGCATTTTCATATCAACTATATCAACATATGTCTATATAAGTTTGGTTACTGTCTTGTCAGCCTAAAGGTTGATGCGATTTAACAACACCAGAAAGTAAATGTCTTTGCTGGGGAGTTTGTGGCATGTCTGCCCACCCAGGTCTGGGCTAGAAAAGTATCGTATCATTCATTATCATTAGGTCGCATGTCATTTGCAGAACGTTGCAATCACCACAGCATGTCTGAAATAATCTCTCTTTCTAGCCATATCTCCCACTAAACGTCACAATCACAACAGCCTGTCTAAAATAATCTCTGTTTCTAGCCATATCTCCCTTTGAACGTCGCATCCACCACAGCCTGTCTGAAATAATCCCTGTTTCTAGCCATATCTCCCACTGAACGTTGCATTCACCACAGCCTGTCTGAAATAATCTCTGTTTCTAGCCATATCTCCCACTGAACGTTGCACTCACCACATCCTGTCTGAAATAATCCCTGTTTCTAGCCATATCTCCCACTGAACGTCACATTCACCACATCCTGTCTGAAATAATCCCTGTTTCTAGCCATATCTCCCACTGAACCATGCATTCACCACAGCCTGTCTGAAATAATCTATGTTTCTAGCCAGATCCCCCGCTTTTTCTGATGTCATCTTGAAGGTCTTATTGATGTCTTGAGACCACCATCTTCTTGGTCTGCCCTTGATGCGTCGCCCAGGAACCATGTCTTCCATTAGTATGGTTATGGAAGGCCCCGGTATCACTGCAAACGAATTAAAATCCATAATTGCTCAATCGCCCGTGCCAGTGGAATCAACCGAATTAATATCTCATCTCCCAAACAAAGAAAGGTAGCTGTAGTCCCCATCATAGCAGTCTCAGCACACGCCAAAAGACATAAGGCGAAACCGCGCAGAAAGTGAACACAGCCAACTGTTCCCCGTCATACTATACCATCGTAAACAATTGGGATATCGAAACACGATCAAAACGGATGAAACACACAGCTCACGGCGTGCATAAAACACTTAACTCAGTAGCTCCTGCAACAAGCCGGGTCTTCCATTATTGTTCTTTCCAAGCCCGCTGCGTCCTTTGACGTGGCCATCGTATTTTAATTTCCTCTGTAGAACGGTGTTCATAAACCAGTTCTTTTTAATGTTTTAATATTTACGCCTGTCTTCATTGCTCTTTTTCCTTATTCAAGGTATCTTAATGTTTTTTTTTTTTTTCTGTAGCATTTTGTTTGAAGAGAATCAATTTTCTTCCTTGCTTTTTGTGAGATTGCTCATGATTCACAAGCATTTGCATAATCGCATGATTATGCAACATAATTTTAGAACAATATAGTGCTGTAACATGCCATGATCATGTCGCCCATTCACTGCCACCACCGCTTGCTGGTTGCGTCTGAAGTCAACTTCAGACATAGAATCATACGTTTAAAGGGATCGCCGCGTCCTCAACAACGATGCATCTTCAACAGGTTATAGTCACATAAGAACAGTGCAATTTGCCTCCCGACTTTTATGCATTACAGTTTTTGTTCCTTCCCAACTCCAGTGAGACTGTTTATGGCAATGGACGGAAACATTTGCTAGATGATGGAAATGGGAGTTAAGATGGGCACAACCAGAAATGAGAAACTTGGTGTCCGTGTAAGAAGACTTATCAACCAACATAGAACTGGAGTCGTCAGTCGCTGGACACTGAGGGAATTGCTGAGGAGGGGATCTGAGCACCTATGGACATGTTCGGAGTGCAATGATGATGACCCGCAAATAACTCAATAATAGCAATAACTCAATTTGCTAGACGAGAGTTTACTTTTGATCAACACAGACCTGAGAAGAGCAATGTGGTCCACGACCCACCTCCCTGGAAGAAAAACTATATGGGGCAGTCGATTCACTTAAACAGACAGCTGACTTCACGAGAGAGTCTGGAATCCTACTCTTATTGAGTCTTGATCGCAGAGAGAGAGAGAGAGAGAGAGAGAGAGAGAGAGAGAGAGAGACTTATGATTGATCATCAAATTGCCTTCCATTGCAAAACTCTATAGAGTTTCCTGTATTTTTCTTGTGTGTCTGTCTGCCTGTCTGTTTGTCTGTCTGCCTGCCTTTCTGTCTCTCAGTCTGTCTTGTTGCCTGTGTTCTTTTATTTCTCTTCGTCTGCCTCGTGGTACTTTTTCATTTTTGTGTGTGTCTATTTTTATTTTCTTTTTGGTCGCTTTCACCTCTGGAGAAGTCATTAGTGACTTGGTGCTGAATTTTGCGTGTTAATCCGTTTTTCCCTGGCAGTTCATGTGCACAGGGGTCCCTCGCCGCACAGGCAGTTAACTTCGTTTTCGGAGGTACTCATATTTTTTCGCCCATGAGTAATTGACGTTTCAATCCGGGCTTCGCTGCTGAGAGCTGGGGTGTCTGACTGAAAACCTCAGTTAACTATTCGCTCCAATTTTCTCACAAGCTCTCCTGGTTTCAGGAGATATATCATCTATTCCTGTAGCTGATTTCCTGTGCTCTCTTTTCCACCATTGTTCTTACACTGGTGATTCAGTTTCCTCTCTTCCTTTCTGTCGTTCACCCAATGACTACTAAAGGAATCGATTGTCCTCTTCGACGTCCGTCCTTAGAAGGACGTTAAGTAGGTGTACATGCGTTGTGTTGTAGTTCTTTCAGCCCAACACTTCCGACTTCAGCACTGCATTTTTGAATACCAAGTTGCCTTTTCTCTTCGATCTCCACTCGCTTGGCCAGTCTAGACAGGTTAGTATGTTACTAGAGGCACCGCGTAGAGGTGGAGTAGGGTCTGGATGGTTCTGGTTCACCGATTCTAGCGGAAACCATCAGTTATAGGTTGCTGGCAGCTTCCAGCTCTACTACTATGGGACGCTATACCTCCACTAGGTATAATCTTGAAGTACGGCAGCATGTAAGCTCTAACATTAGTTAACTCAATGAGATGGTTACAATCATTCTTGACGTTACCCTTCGGTATCGTATTGTTCAACATACTGACGTCATGACACAACTTTCGCACTCCCCCTCGTATCTTTGTTATCACGTTTAAAAGATAATTCCTCACGATTCGTTCCAGTTTATTATTTTGTAAACTACTTATAAGATTTAATGTGACCCTTGTTTTTTTTTCATTGCGATTGAATTTGTAGACAAAAAATAATCAATGAATATTATTATGAAGGAAACTTCCGAAGCGATAGATCAGTGAACCATGTCAATATAAGAGATATGTTTACAACACTCGGAAAAAAAAATATTCACAAATAATCAACAACAGAAAACAACAAAGAACAAAAGACAGTCCGAAGTAGGATCGAACTCGTCCTCCCCAACATAGCGTATTGACACGAGAAACCTGCGCTAGAGTACACGGCCAACTATGTAAGTTTTCTGCTTTCTGTCTGTATTTATTTGTTCATATCTTTTCTTATAGTTTAACATATGTAAGTAAAAGTAAAGTGCCCCCGTCACGCCAAGTGGCGTATAGGGAATATGGTGTTAGTGACCATATATTTTACAGACCTTCGGCACATGATTTTCGGGGAAATGTGGTCGGTATTACGCCCGTGTTGCTTTACTTTCCCAGAAAAAAAATCCGGTACTCATTTAAGGCTGGGTGAACCCGGAAGCCGTCGGTTGGGATCTAACCCTACCCCTTGTCCTTTGTAGTCCAGTTCACTAACCACTGAGCTATCGCGGCTCCCATAGTTTAACATGTGTCATCATCAAGTACCGAGCCTACTGGCGTAGGTGATCATGTCTCTCCACAACTCAACTTTCGATCTCGGTAGCTATTTATCATTTCTGTTGTTGACCTTCTGCCAAGCCATCCTCTTAAGCTATCTGTTATTTTTTCTCTTTGCTTCCCTCTATCTCTTCGTAACATTTGTAGACAAAATGAAAAGACTGATGTAAGTAGTTAAACACTGAAGCACGTTTATTTCATATCTCACTTGAGCTTCATGCTGGGGGTGAAGAAAAGAAGTGAGGAGAAAGAAAAGAAGTGAGGAGAAAGAAAAGAAGTGAGGAGAAAGAAAAGAAGTGAGGAGAAAGAAAAGAAGTGAGGAGAAAGAAAAGAAGTGAGGAGAGAGAAAAGAAGTGAGGAGAAAGAAAAGAAGTGAGGAGAAAGAAAAGAAGTGAGGAGAAAGAAAAGAGCGATGAGTAGAATGAGATTGTAGAATCAAACAAACAGTGTAATAAATCTTGCAGTTCTTCTAGACCAAGCCTTCAGTGCAAAATGGGTGGTACCCAATGTGACCCGAAACTGAGAATCGATCCGGCAGAGGGAGCTGCTGTGATCTTCAACTGACCTTAATGAGAAATATCGATTAAAAATACACAGCAGGCACGTATTTATATCTTTGGGTGGAGTGCTTCGTTTTCCAAAGTTCTGAAGCTTTTAGCTCTTGCTGAAAAGTTGTCTGCTAATTAGCGTGATATCCTCCCTCTTCGCCACTTCCGCGACTACTACTTCTTAAGTGCGCCCTCATGGGACGTTAAAAAGTAGATGCTTTGTTGTCTGCTAACCTGCGATATTTGGCCTTTCGACACAGCTCTTCCGACTGCAGATACACATTATTGAATACCATTTTGCCTTCCCTCTTTGATCACTACTCGCTCGGGCAAACTGATTTTCTGCTTCTCAACAGGCAGGCGATCTACAATTGTCATAAGTTTTACTTCGGCTGATCCTGACGTTTACAGTCAGCTATAAGTCGCAGAATGCATAAACGTAGACAGTAAAGATCTAAGAATAATAAAGAACATGTACTGGAAACAAACAGCGGCCATAATGACTGGAAATCAATTGGGAATGTTTCGACAGATAAAACAGATGTTAGGCAAGGTTGTGTGCTGTCACCAGATTTATGTAATATGATGTATCATCATCGAGTGCCTTTTCCGCATCGAAGGTTGGCTACCACGGAGCGCCATTCTGCTCTGTCTCTTGCTTTGATGGTGCAGGTTGTCATAGACTGTTTGTCCATCTTTTGATGTTACTCGTTCATGTTATTCTTGGTCTGCCTCTGCCTCTTTTACCTTGTATTTTCCCCTCCAGGATTACTTTTAGTAGGTTGTTGTGTCTTTTAACATGGCCCAAAAATCGCATTTGTCTTGTTTGAATTGTGCTTAGTAGTTCTCTTTTCATTTTTAGTTGTTTTAAGACTTCATCGTTTGTTTTCTTTTCCTTCCATTCAATTCTACCTATTCTTCTATATATCCACATTTCAAAGGCTTCAATTCTCTGTTCTGTTTTCTTGTCTAATGTCCATGATGTATAGTGAGATTAAGTTAATATCCATAGGGGCATGCCTTGAATAACAATTGGAGATCATAATATAAATAATCTAAGGTAGTCTTAATCGCTAAGAGTGAAAATGAGTTGCAAGAAATGTTAGACGTTATAGTGAAGGAAAGCAAAAATAAAGGACTCAAGCTTAAATAGCAAAAAAGACAGAAGTAATGGTAACAACGAAGAAAAATATATCACCGCAATGGACAATAAAGGTAAGTGAAACAATATTAAAACAGGTAAATTAATTTAAATATCAGGAAACATTGTTAACCTCAGATGGTAGATGTATAACAGAAGTGAGATGTAGAATGGCTCAGGCAAAAGCAGCTTTAAAAAAATGAGAAAGATACTGTGCAATCCATTTTTGACAATAGAATCAAGAAAAAAAGAGTTCCTAAATATTATGTAAAGCCTGTCTTAACATGTGGATGTGAATCATGGACAATAGAACAACAGACAAGAAAATAACTGGAGGCTGTAGAAATGTGGTTTTACAGAACAATGTTGAGAATACCATGGACAGCTAAGAAGAGTAATGAAAACGTTATGAAAGAAGTCAAAGCAAAAAGAGAGCTAATTTCTGATGTTAGGAAGAAACAATCATCATTTTTGGGTCATTTAATGGGAAGGGAACGGCTGAAATATATTGTAACAACAGGAAAAATTGAGGGAAGAAGAGAAAGAGGGAAGCAAAGAGAAAAGATACCAGACAGCTTAAGAGAATGGCTTTGCAGAAGGTTAACAACAGACACGATAAACAACTGTCGAGATCGAAAGTTGTGGAGAGACATTATCACCTACGCCAGGAGGCATGGTACTTGATGATGATGTTGATGAGTCGCGGGAACCGGCCTAGATATACTCAGACGTACCTGAGATGGCGAGGATTGTGCACGTTAATGGTTTCAGTGGATTGTTTATCAGTGACACTTCTCTCCAGTCAGCGGGCAATACAAAGTCTTTCCGCTTTAACAATCTTTATATTGTCTTATCTAATTCTGTTCATGTACACAATCTTTATATTGTCTTATCTAATTTTGTTCATGTACACAATCTTTATATTGTCTTATCTAATTCTGTTCATGTACACAATCTTTATATTGTCTTATCTAATTATGTTCATGTACACAATCTTCATATTGTCTTATCTAATTCTGTTCATGTACACAATCTTTATATTGTCTTATCTAATTCTGTTCATGTACACAATCTTTATATTGTCTTATCTAATTCTGTTCATGTAGACAATCTTCATATTGTCTTATCTAATTCTGTTCATGTACACAATCTTCATATTGTCTTATCTAATTCTGTTCATGTACACAATCTTCATATTGTCTTATTTTGTTCTGTCCACGTTAACAATCGTCATATTGTCTTATCTAATTCTGACGACGTACACAATGATGTGTTTTTGGTAGCTGCACTTTGCTCGAACAATGCAGAAGTTACCAGAAATGTTCTCATTTCTGTAATCGTTTCCTTGAAGGATTTCCATTAAAATGTTCTTGTACTTTAAAAATAATGTTTAAAAAATAATCTTGTGGCAATCACCATGCTTGAATGGAACAGCGTTCCCTGTGTCACATTTATCATTTTATTTGAACCAAATACTACACCGGTGAAATGCCAACCGGCAAGTCAGACAATTTGGAATGGGCATCGCACGGATAGGTATGGCAAAAAGTAATTTTAATGCCATGAAAAATATACTAACAAAACAAATAACAGTAGGGCTGAAGCTAAGAATAGCAAAATGTTACATCTTCTAAATATTCATGTATGGTGCAGAAACATGGGCATTAGACAAGAAAACAGAACAGAAAATTGAAGCCTTTGAAATGAGGATTTATAGAAGAATAGGTAGAATTTGATGGAAAGAAATGAAAACAGATGATGAAGTTTTAAAACAACTAAAAATAAAAAGAGAACTACTAAATACAATTAAGACAAGACAAATGAAATTTTTGGGGTACGTTAAAAGACAAAACAGCCTACTAAAAGTAATATTGGAAGGAAAAATACAAGGTAAAAGAGGCAGAGGCAGACCAAGACTAACATGGACGAGTAACATCAAAAGATGGACAAGTCGATCTATGACAACCTGCACCATCAAAGCAAGAAACAGAGTGGAATGGCGATCCATGGTAGCCAACCTTGGTTGCGGAGACGACACTCGATGATGATAATCGCCTGGAAGCCAGTGTCAGGGACGACGCTTTCATGACAACGATACACAGGCCAGCGCCCAATAATAGTTTAATGTCGCGTAGTGGAGCATCAAAGTTCATCTTACTTGGCTTCAGCATTTATAGAAGCGAGGGAGTCAGTGATATATCTCGTTATTAAACTCCCAACAATAGGGAGCCAAACACCCATAGCCTGCTTAGTACTTTTGTCTTTTTTAGCTCACAGATGGGTTTAATGGTGAGTGCGGTGGGTCTATAGGCGAGTAAATATGAGTCTAGTGGAGAGGGAGGACGAGTCTAGTGGTGAGAGAGGATGAGTCTAGTGGTGAGGGAGGATGAGTCTAGTGGAGAGGGAGGATGAGTCTAGTGGTTAGTGAGCATGAGTCTAGTGGTGAGGGAGGATGAGTCTAGTGGTGAGGGAGCATGAGTCTAGTGGTGAGGGAGCATGAGTCTAGTGGAGAGGGATCATGAGTCTAGTGATGAGGGAGCATGAGTCTAGTGGAGAGGGAGGATGAGTCTAGTGGAGAGGGAGCATGAGTCTAGTGGTGAGGGAGGATGAGTCTAGTGGAGAGGGAAGATGAGTCTAGTGGTGAGGGAGGATGAGTCTAGTGGTGAGGGAGGATGAGTCTAGTGGTGAGGGAGGATGAGTCTAGTGGTGAGGAAGGATGAGTCTAGTGGTGAGGGAGGATGTGTCTAGTGGTGAGGGAGGATAAGTCTAGTGGTGAGGGAGGATGAGTCTAGTGGTGAGGGAGGATAAGTCTAGTGGTGAGGGAGGATGTATCTAGTGGTGAAGGAGGATGAGTCTAGTGGTGAGGGAGGATAAGTCTAGTGATGAGGGAGGATGAGTCTAGTGGTGAGGGAGGATGAGTCTAGTGGTGAGGGAGCATGAGTCTAGTGGAGAGGGAGGGTGAGTCTAGTGGTGAGGGAGGATGAGTCTAGTGGAGAGGGAGGGTGAGTCTAGTGGTGAGGGAGGATGAGTCTAGTGGAGAGGGAGAATGAGTCTAGTGGTGAGGGAGGATGAGTCTAGTGGTGAGGGAGGATGAGTCTAGTGGAGAGGGAGGATGAGTCTCGTGGTGAGGTAGGATGAGTCTAATGGTGAGGGAGGATGAGTCTAGTGGTGAGGGAGAATGGGTCTAATGGAGAGTGATAATGGGTCTAGTGGTGAGGGAGGATGACTCTAGTCGAGAGGGAGAATGGGTCTAATGGAGAGTGATGATGGGTCTAGTGGTGAGGGAGGATGGGCCTTGTGGTGAGGGAGGATGAGTCTAGTGGAGAGGGAGGATGAGTCTAGTCGAGAGGCAGAGTGGGTCTAATGGAGAGTGAGGATGTGTTGAGTGGATAGTGAGGATGGATCTATTGGAGAATGCAGATGGGTCTTTTGGGGAGTGAGGATGGATCTAGTGTTGAGTGGATGGGTCTATTGGGGAGTGCAGATTTGTCTAGTGTATAGTGGATGGGTTTAGAGGAGAGCAAGAATGGATCTAGTGGAGAGTGTAGATGAGTCTAGCATAGAGTGTAAATGGGTCTAGTGGAGAGTGTAGATGAGTCTAGCATAGAGTGTAAATGGATCTAGTGGAGAATGTAGATGAGTCTAGCATAGAGTGTAAATGGGTCTAGTGGAGAGTGTAGATGTCTCTGGTTGAGAGTAAGAATGGGTCTAATGGAGAGTGTAGATGTCTCTGGTTGAGAGTGCAGATGGGTCTAGCAGAGAATGCAAATGGATCTTCTCTGCTGGGATAGAGCCCACATTTCATTCACCAACAGTCAAGTGTGATAACCATCAAGCTACTGGTATCTCTTCAAAATAATACAATCCATAAGATTATTATTATTATTTTTTTTAACCTATGCAGCGAAATTCTAAAACATTATTGTGGGATCTGAGTGAACAAGTCACATCAGCAACCTAATGAACCAACCAACCTAATAAACATAAGAACTGTCTCAGAACTTTACAGAACAGGTCACTTAATTGCAAAAATGCTCTGACATTTTGTCTGCATGCACCAACAGATACGTGTAGAAAGGTTTCAACTATGGTCCACATTAATTACATGAAGCAGACAACTTAGGTCCACATTAATTACATGAAGCAGACAACTTTAGTCCACATTAATTACATGAAGCAGACAACTTTAGTCCACATTAATTACATGAAGCAGACAACTTTAGTCCACATTAATTACATGAAGCAGACAACTTTAGTCCACATTAATTATATGAAGCAGACAACTTTAACCCACATTAATTACATGAAGCAGACAACTTTAGTCCACATTAATTATATGAAGCAGACAACTTTAGTCCACATTAATTATATGAAGCAGACAACTTTAGTCCACATTAATTATATGAAGCAGACAACTTTAGTCCACATTAATTATATGAAGCAGACAACTTTAGTCCACATTAATTATATGAAGCAGACAACTTTAGTCCACATTAATTATATGAAGCAGACAACTTTAGTCCACATTAATTATATGAAGCAGACAACTTTAGTCCACATTAATTACATGAAGCAGACAACTTTAGTCCACATTAATTACATGAAGCAGACAACTTTAGTCCACATTAATTATATGAAGCAGACAACTTTAGTCCACATTAATTATATGAAGCAGACAACTTTAGTCCACATTAATTATATGAAGCAGACAACTTTAGTCCACATTAATTTTATACAGCAGACAACTATAGTCCACATTAATTATATGAAGCAGACAACTTTAGTCCACATTAATTATATGAAGCAAACAACTTTAGTCCACATTAATTTCATGAAGCAGTCAACTTTAGTCCACATTAATTTTATACAGCAGACAACTATAGTCCACATTAATTATATGAAGCAGACAACTTTAGTCCACATTAATTACATGAAGCAAACAACTTTAGTCCACATTAATTTCATGAAGCAGTCAACTTTAGTCCACATTAATTTTATACAGCAGACAACTATAGTCCACATTAATTATATGAAGCAGACAACTTTAGTCCACATTAATTTTATACAGCAGACAACTTTAGTCCACATTAATTACATGAAGCAGACAACTTTAGTCCACATTAATTACATGAAGCAGACAACTTTAGTCCACATTAATTATATGAAGCAGACAACTTTAACCCACATTAATTACATGAAGCAGACAACTTTAGTCCACATTAATTATATGAAGCAGACAACTTTAGTCCACATTAATTATATGAAGCAGACAACTTTAGTCCACATTAATTATATGAAGCAGACAACTTTAGTCCACATTAATTATATGAAGCAGACAACTTTAGTCCACATTAATTATATGAAGCAGACAACTTTAGTCCACATTAATTATATGAAGCAGACAACTTTAGTCCACATTAATTATATGAAGCAGACAACTTTAGTCCACATTAATTACATGAAGCAGACAACTTTAGTCCACATTAATTACATGAAGCAGACAACTTTAGTCCACATTAATTATATGAAGCAGACAACTTTAGTCCACATTAATTATATGAAGCAGACAACTTTAGTCCACATTAATTATATGAAGCAGACAACTTTAGTCCACATTAATTTTATACAGCAGACAACTATAGTCCACATTAATTATATGAAGCAGACAACTTTAGTCCACATTAATTATATGAAGCAAACAACTTTAGTCCACATTAATTTCATGAAGCAGTCAACTTTAGTCCACATTAATTTTATACAGCAGACAACTATAGTCCACATTAATTATATGAAGCAGACAACTTTAGTCCACATTAATTATATGAAGCAGTCAACTTTAGTCCACATTAATTTTATACAGCAGACAACTATCTTTTACCTTTTAGCTCCCGGTGGAGCATAGGTCTTCAGCAAACACTTTCCAAGTCGTTCTGTTTTTTGCCATTCTTTTAAGATCATTCCATGTCTTCCCCATCATCTTCATCTCTGCTTCTATCTGTCTTCTCCAAGAATTCCTTGGTCTTCCTCTTTGTCTTTTCCCCTGGGGATTCCAAAAAAGGGCTTGTTGTGTAATACTCTCAGTTGGCTTCCGTAGTGTGTGTCCTATCCATCGCCATCGTCTTCACTGTATCTCTTTATCCACTGGTATTTGACCGGTACATTTCCATAATTCCACGTTAGTGACTTTGTCCTGCCATTTCCATCCCTTTATTCTGCGCAAGCATCCATTAATGAAAGTCTGTACTTTCGTGATTGTCAATTTTGTCATTCTCTATGTTTCGCAGCCATATAATAGGACCGACTTAACATTTGAGTTGAAAATTTTTATTTTTGTATTTAGCCTAATTTCTTTGGATTTCCATATGTTTCCCAGTGCAATGAAAGCTCCTCTTGCTTTTGATATCCTTATTTTGGTATCATTTTCTGTTCCTCCCTCTTTATCTATATTACTGCCCAGATATATGTAAGATTGTACATCTAGTAGAGGTATTTCTCCTAGTTTTATATGGTTATTGCCAACTGCATTAATTCTCATAATGTTGGTCTTATCTCTATTAATCTTTAGTCCTAGCTGTTGTGATCTCTCATCTAATATACTCATTTTATCCTGCATCTGTTGATGGCTGTGTGATAGGAGAGCTATGTCATCAGCAAAGTCTAAATCATCAAGTTGTTTGGTCAGTGACCACTGGATCCCATTTCTGTTGTTTTGAGTTATTTTCATAATCCAATCTATGGCCAGTAGAAAGAGAAATGGAGACAGGAGGCATCCTTGCCTTACTCCTGTTCTTATTTCAAATGCTTCAGTAAGCTGTCCTTCATGCACCACACTACATTTTGTTCCTTCATACATTGTTTTTATCAGGTTAATAAACTTTATTGGGATTCCGTAATGACTCAGCAACTTCCAAAGCATTCTTCTGTCTAAACTATCAAATGCCTTTTCGTAATCTATGAATCCAATATATAGTGGGGATTTTAGTTCTAAACTTTGTTCAACTATTATACGTAGGGTAGTTATTTGATCAGCACATGATCTGTTCTTCCTAAAACCTGCTTGTTCATCTCTCAAGTGTTTCTCTATAGCCTCTTTTAGTCTCTCCAGAATGATTCTGCCTAATATTTTTCCTGGCACTGATAGTAGCATAATTCCCCTATAATTTGTGCACTCCTGTAAACTTCCTTTCTTTGGTAGTTTGATCATATAACCTTCTCTCCAGTCTTTAGGTATTTCTTCCCTCTCCCAAATTTTATCCAATAGATCCTGTAACATCTTGGTAGAGGTGTTAATATCTGCTTTGATGGCTTCCGAAGGAATTTCATCTGGTCCTGTGGCTTTACCATCTTTTAATAGTTTGATGGCTTTCATTATTTCTTCTTTGCTTGGTTTTCCGCAGTTAACGTGTAACTCTTCTTCTGCTGGTAGTATATCTGGAGGATTATTTGAGCCGGGTCTGTTCAAAAGTTCTTCAAAGTGTTCTTTCCATCTCTCCATTTGTTCCCTTATATTACTAAGCAGATTTCCTTTCTTGTCTTTGATAAAGGTGTTGATCTGTCTGTATTTTCCACCTAATTTCTTTGTGCTGTTGTACAGTTCTTTCATATTCCCTTTATTTGCTGCTTCTTCTGCCTCTTTAGCTAGTTCATCTATATATTTCCTCTTATCCCTTTTAATGCATCTTCTCACTTCTTTGTTCACCTCTGTGTAAGCTTCCTGTGTCTTGGCTTTATTACTTCTTGTTTTGCTTTTATTTATGTCTGCTTTCTTGTTCTTTCTTTCTTTAATTTTATCCAGGGTCTCTGCTGTCATCCATGCCTTATTCTGGCGTTCTCTTTTCCCCAGTGTTTCTTCGCATGTCTCTTTCCATATATTTTTTACCTGTTTCCAATGATCTTCTATATTTATTGTATTTTCTAGTTGTTGGAGGACTTGGTATTTGTTTGATATTGTGACTGCGAATTTATCTTTAATTCCTTGTTCTTTAAGAAACCCTACATTGAAAAACTTTCTACCCTTATTCGTTGTATTATACCTTTTTAATTTAATTTTAAGTTTGGCTAACAGAAGATGATGGTCAGAAGCTATATCTGCCCCTCTATATACTTTTACATCCTGTAAGGATGACTTAAACTTATTATTAATACATATGTGATCAATTTGATTTTCCGTTCTATGATCTGGTGACACCCATGTAGCTTTGTGTATTCTTTTATGTTGGAATATTGTTCCTCCTAGGCTCATTTGATTAAGGGCGCAGAAATTCACAAATATCTCTCCATTCTCGTTTATATCTCCAAGTCCATGTTTTCCCATAATCTCTTCGAAGCCTCTGTTGTCTGATCCTACCTTAGCATTTAGGTCTCCCATCAAGATTATAATATCCTTGGCTCGTCTTGCATCCATCTGCCATTGTAGCTGTTTATAAAAATCATCTTTAACTGAGTCATCTTTATCGTTGGTTGGTGCATAGCATTGTATAATGTGTAATTTTATTTTGTTTTTGGTTGTTCTAAATGTTGCTCTCACCAGTCTTGGTCCCACTGCCTCCCATTCTATTAGTGTCTTCTGTGCATTTTTTGATAGCATTATAGCTACCCCTTCGCTATGTTGTGCTCCTGGTTCCTGGTGTCCTGATGATAAAATCATCTCCCCTGTATTCAATTTTATTCTCTCCGCTCCCAGCCATCTTGTTTCACACATTCCCAGAATATCTATCTTATAGTTGGTCATTTCTGCTGTCACTTGTGCCACTTTTCCCTGTTCGTTAAGGGTACGAACATTCCAGGTGCCAATTCTGGATGATTTCCTGGTAGACAAAGGGTGAGTCGGCAACCCGGACTCCTTATGGCTTTCTCCGGATTGCGTCATACGTCTCTTAGACAGAGAGCCCTTCTCTTTCCTGGTTGACGGATTAACTTTATCTTTCTTTGACTTGTTCATGTTTGTGAAGTTTTTTCGGCTTACTTTTTTTACAGTATGGGATAGCCAGTCCCATGCCTAACCCTCCTTTCTCGCCTCTTACGAACATGCCTGGTAGGGTACAGCGCCGCTATTCTTTACTCCCTTTCGGGCCCCGGCAGCGCACGGGCGAGCAGACAACTATAGTCCACATTAATTATATGAAACAGACAACTTTAGTCCACATTAATTATATGAAGCAGTCAACTTTAGTCCACATTAATTTTATACAGCAGACAACTATAGTCCATATTAATTATATGAAGCAGACAACTTTAGTCCACATTAATTATATGAAGCAGACAACTTTAGTCCACATTAATTATATGAAGCAGACAACTTTAGTCCACATTAATTATATGAAGCAGACAACTTTAGTCCACATTAATTATATGAAGCAGACAACTATAGTCCACATTAATTATATGAAGCAGACAACTTTAGTCCACATTAATTATATGAAGCAGACAACTTTAGTCCACATTAATTATATGAAGCAGACAACTTTAGTCAACATTAATTATATGAAGCAGACAACTTTAGTCCACATTAATTATACGAAGCAGACAACTTTAACCCACATTAATTATATGAAGCAGACAACTTTAGTCCACATTAATTATATGAAGCAGACAACTATAGTCCACATTAATTATATGAAGCAGATAACTATCATCATCATCAAGTACTGGGCCTGCTGGCATAGGTGATCATGTCTCTCCACAACTTTCAATCTCAGCAGCTATTTATCATTTCTGTTGTTGACCTTCTGCCAAGCCATTCTCTTAAGCTGTCTGGTATTTTTTCTCTTTGCATCCCTCCATCTCTTCATCCCTCAATTTTTCCAGTTGTTACAATATATTCCAGTTGTTCTCTTCTCATTGCATGGCCAAAAAATGATGATTGTTTCTTCCTAATATTGGAAATTAGCTCTTTTTTTGCTTTGACCTCTCTCAGAACATCTTCATTACTCTTCTTAGCTGTCCATGGTACTCTCAACATTCTTCTGTAAAACCACATTTCTACAGACTCCAGTGATTTTCTTGTCTGTTGTCCTATTGTCTATGATTCGCATCCATATGTTAAGACTGGCTCTACATAACATTTAAGAACTCTTTTTCTTGTTTCTATTGTCAAAAATGGATTGCATAGTATCTTCCTCATTTTTTTGAAAGCTGCTTTTGCCTGAGCCAGATAACTATAGTCCACATTAATTATATCAAGCAGATAACTATCTATCTATCTATCTATTGACCTTTCGAGCCATAGCCGGCCCATAGGGCGTAGACCAAGATACTCCTTCTCTTATCTAAATTTTATTCTAGCAGTTTTCAATTCTTTTAAAGATATTTTATCAAATCTCACCATTTGTCTCTGTTCTGTGCAAGCAGCTCTATCTTATTGACGGAGCAGATTCCTGCTGCTCTTGCCTCTCTCATCAATGTTCTTCTCAATGTCTCTCTGGGTCTTCCTCTTTTCCTCTTACCTGTTGTTTCCCACATGAGAGCTTGCTTTGCTATTTCGTTATTATCTCCTCTCATCACATGTCCAACATATGACCATCGTCTTTTATAGACAACTATAGTCTACATTAATTATATGAAGCAGACAACTATAGTCCACATTAATTATATGAAGCAGACAACTATAGTCCACATTAATTACATGAAGCAGACAAATATGGTCTACCTGATAAGCTCTCTGGCAGCAGTGACACTGAGTGTGGCCTTACTCTAGACAAGGAGAACATCGCCAAGTTTGTTCTTCACTCCTTAAGAAAATATTAGGAGGATAGGTGGGACAAGGATGTACACATTGAGAGACTGGGGAGTCTAAAGGTGGGACAAGGATGTACACATTGAGAGACTGGGGAGTCTAAAGGTGGGACAAGGATCTACACATTGAGAGACTGGGGAGTCTAAAGGTGGGACAAGGATGTACACATTGAGAGACTGGGGAGTCTAAAGGTGGGACAAGGATCTACACATTGAGAGACTGGGGAGTCTAAAGGTGGGACAAGGATGTACACATTGAGAGACTGGGGAGTCTAAAGGTGGGACAACGATGTATACATTGAGAGACAAGGGAGTCTAAAGGTGGGACAAGGATGTATACATTGAGAGACTGGGGAGTCTAAAGGTGGGACAACGATGTACACATTGAGAGACTGGGGAGTCTAAAGGTGGAACAGCGATGTACACATTGAGAGACTGGGGAGTCTAAATTTAATATTTTTAAGCGGAAAAGGGATCTGGTTGATTTGTAGTGCTTAGTGGGAAAGGCAAATGTTTCTGCAGTTAACTGCAAACAGGAACAATTAGTGTGATCATGCTTCGAGATATGCTGCGACGGGCAGGTGGAGTGGATATGGGATGCCCCAACTGCAATGTAACTGATTCCATGAATAGAATAGAATAGAATAGAATAGGATAGAATAGAATAGAATAGAATAGAATAGAATAGAATAGAATAGAATAGAATAGAATAGAATAGAACTATGTTCTGTTCTGTTCTGTTCATGGAATCAATTTCACTGTGTTGACAAAAGCTTATTCTGTTGACAACGTCGACAACCATGCAGCCCTAATCGACGCCTGCATCACAGATTCCAAACAATTTCCAGTGTAAAAAGATGGTCACACTCAAACTATGGTCATACTTAAAGAAAAATAACTTCTATAAACTGGAGATTTACTATTTTCATCAGTTATTGAAGAGTTGTTCTCCAATAAGATATGGAACGTCAAGAAATGTCCAGAAAAAAATACATCCATTCTGAAATAAAACCAACCTCAACATCTAATATACGACACACAACGGTACAGTACAAGACTTGAATCAGTGTCTTAGCATGTGAGTTTTCAACCATATGTGCTAAGCCACTTATCAAGAAGTGTTTGGCTGTTTATCAAGAAGTGTTCAGAGACTTCTGGATAGTGTCGCTTCAAGCAACAAAACTCACGATGCGAGGCGGCATTCCTCACCTTCCCAGAGTGCTAACCTGGTACCCATTTCTGCCAACGGCTGGGTTGACCACAGAGGTTTTTTTTTTTTTCCAACCATGAATACAATTCACACAGCTTCCAATGGGAATCGAACATGGGTTGTCTGAACATCGGTAGCCCAGTTGGGTGGTTTTCCCAACTAGGCTATCGAGGCTCCCATGACACACAAAACAAGATATAATAAAAACAAATATAAAAAACACCATAGGTGTCAGTTTTTTGTTTACTTTTTAATCGTTGTCCAGAAATGATTACAACCACAAATAAAACAAAACACAACAAACAAAAGAGAAGGAAACATTCTATAATATTATACCTACACTTTCATTTCCTTTTTTATTTTCTTATCCCCCACTATTGATCAAATACACGACTGAGACCTGAAGAGTAATCTTTCTCACTTGGTAAAACGACCGACTGTAGAGAAATCAATTATGTAGTTATCTGTCCAAGAAAAGAAGAGCTTGTATCATAAACAGCCAGATGCAATGAGTTAGCACTTGGGAGCACAAATATTCAACAATAAAACAAAACAGAATATTAATTCTTATTCATTTACTTTACAGACGTCCACATTAATGATATGAAGCTGAAGTATCCCAACATCTGCATAAAGCAGGCAATCATGGAGACAGAATATAATTGACAGCTTTGATTTGGAATCATACCAGCAATAATCAGCTCAGCACACCTTAACACCAGACCTTGAACTAAGAACTTGATCAATGTAGTTTCAGCCATTGAGGTCTGGTCCTCTAGCACACGCAACAGAAGTCACTAAGAAAGCATAAGGAGGTAAGTGTCCACGTTCTAGTGCTAATTCAATACCTGTGTGTATTTATTAAGTTTAATTAACTTTAGCCTCTACAATTATTTATTATTTAGGTCTGCCTCATTTGATCCCTACAGTTATTTATTATTCAGGTCTGTCTCAAATTTGCATCTTCAATTATTTATTATACACCTTCACCCCTACCGCTATTTATTATTTAGGTTTATCTGTCTTGACCTCTGTTATTTATTATAAAAGTCAGCTTAACCCTGACCTCTACCTCTATTTATTATAAAAGTCGGATTAACCCTGACCTCTACCGTTATTTATTATAAAAGTCGGCTTAACCCTGACCTCTACCGTTATTTATTATAAAAGTCGGCTTAACCCTGACCTCTACCGTTATTTATTATAAAAGTCGGATTAACCCTGACCTCTACCGTTATTTATTATAAAAGTCAGCTAAACCCTGATCTCTACCGTTATTTATTATAAAAGTCGGCTTAACCCTGACCTCTACCATTATTTATTATAAAAGTCGGATTAACCCCGACCTCTACCGTTATTTATTATAAAAGTCGGCTTAACCCTGACCTCTACCGTTATTTATTATAGTTCATTTAAACTTAATCTTTATCATTTATTATTTATGTTTGTTTGAAATTGGCCTTTATTGTTATTTAATATTTAAGCTTATCTAACCCTGACTGCTACCGTTATCTATTATTTAAGCTTGTCCAACATTGGTCTCTTCTGCTATTGATCATTTTAGTTAGTTTAATGTTTGACTCTCATTTATCATCAAAAAATGTGAATACCTCAAACAAATACCAAAATAATTTCCAGCAAAGATTTTCCCAAACCCCTAAATTCCAATTTTCTTTAAATCTGTTGAGCATTTTTTTTGGTATCATCATGATACAACGGTTCGATACTGCAGCCAGTGCTAACTAGTACCATGTTGACTGCACCTGTTTTGTCACAGATTTGCAGCATGCAGGAACCAGGATCACTTGCATGTGTGGGTCAACACCTTTGAACGTCTTTAATCAAAGTGCTGATGCCACATTTCAACGCTTCCTGTGAACAGATGATAAGCAAAAGAAAAAAACAGACTTTTACAATGAATTTCAACAATTAATTTTACACATGGATATGTAAAATAAACATAGATTGGTATGAAGTAGCTAAACTAAGAAAAAGACAAGACAAACTATGACACTTTGGCATAGGTAGTTTAGGGTATAGGGTCCAGGAACACTTGTATAACATCAAACATGATTCCAGCACTCCTGTCTCCTCCCATTTCTGATCGCCGGACCATAATACCTTCAAGGACTTCCAGGTTACTGGCATCATTTCTTGTTCCTCTGATACCCACTGTCGGTTCATGTTGGAGAACCGACTCATAGTCCACTTTGGCACTTTCCAACTAAGAGGATTAAACTCTTTTCTTTAATCATTGGTGTCCTATCCCTATTCCTCCCTGCATTATCTTTATTATCTCTCCTGCTCATCTTCCTCTCTCCCTCATTTTCATCTTCCACCTTATGAGACGTCACCTTTCATCCTTCCTCATGAGACCTCCTTTCTAATTTTTCCCAGTTTAGCACCAATAAGTGGATATCAAAGTTGAAGGAATAGACCTGGACCTGGAGACAGTTCAGAGCTACAACTACCTGGGACATATTATAACCAGTGATGAAAACCAGAACAGAAAATTGAAGCTTTTGAAATATGGACTTATAAAAGTATAGGAAGAATTGGAAAAAGTATAGAAAGAAAAGAAAACAAATGATGTAGTCTTAAAACAACTAAAAATTAAATGAGAACTACTAAACACAATTCAAACAAGACAAAGGAGTTTTTTCAGGCATGTTACAAGACACAGCAGCCTACTAAAATTAATATTAAAAGGGAAAATACATAGTAAATAGAGGCAGACCAAGACTAACATGAATGAGTAACATCAAAAGATGGACAAGTCAGCCTATGACAACCTGCACCATCACAGCAAGAGACAGAGCAGAATGGCGCACCATGGTAGCCAACCTTCAATGCAGAGACAGAACTCAATGATGATGACGATGATGGCTCCTTTTTGGTCCAACTAAATCCTACTTGTCCTATTGTCTATTAATAATATAATCAACATCTACATAAATCTTGGCCAATTTTCTTTCCACCATTTTTTTTTAGATCAGTGTTTAACTTTTGTGCTTGGATTTGTTTGTTTCAATTGAATAGTTTGTTTGCTATACCTGATGAAGACCTTTGCCAAAACATCGTAGTTTGTCTTGTCTTTCTATTAGTTTAGCTTCTTCATGCCGTTTTATGTTGTTTGTTTTACATGTTCTCTGCAGCCCCACATAGCATTTTTTATTTGTGTTTCTCTCCACTAGACATGGAATGATGTTCCGCAAAACATTATGGGAATGATGTTCCACAACAAATTATGGGAATGATGTTCCACAACACTTTATGGGAATGATGTTCCACAACACATTATGGGAATGATGTTCCGCAACACATTATAGAAATGAGGTTCTACAACACATTATGGGAATGATGTTCCACAACACATTATAGGAATGATGTTCCACAACAAATTATGGGAATGATGTTCCACAACACATTATGGGAATGATGTTCCACAACACATTATGGGAATGATGTTCCACAACACATTATAGGAATGATGTTCCACAAAACATTATGGGAATGATGTTCTACAACACATTATAGGAATGATGTTCCACAATACATTATGGGAATGATGTTCCACAATACATTATGGGAATGATGTTCCACAACACATTATGGGAATGATGTTCACACAACACATTATAGGAATGATGTTCCACAACATATTATTGGAATGATGTTCCACAAAACATTATGGGAATGATGTTCACACAACACATTATAGGAATGATGTTCCACAACATATTATTGGAATGATGTTCCACAATACATTATGGGAATGATGTTCACACAACACATTATAGGAATGATGTTCCACAACATATTATTGGAATGATGTTCCACAAAACATTATGAATGTCAGTATGTGAAGAAATAATCTTAACAGTGTTAGGCCACAGTATTTGAGTGGGGGTGATGGAACAAGCACTTTTTCTTCACAGTACTTTCTTCACAGTACTTTCTTCAAAGTACCTCACAGGTTTTCCAAATCTGTGAGGAAGGTATCCAATCTAGACAAGCACATTTTCTCCACTGCACTTTCTTCACAGTACTTTCTTCACAGTACTTTCTTCACAGCACTTTCTTCACAGTACTTTCTTCAAAGTACTTTCTTCACAGCACTTTCTTCACAGCACTTTCTTCACAGCACTTTCTTCAAAGTACTTCACACCTTTTCCAAATCTGTGAGGAAGGTATCCAATCTAGACAAGCACATTTTCTCCACTGCACTTTCTTCACAGCACTTTCTTCACAGCACTTTCTTCAAAGTACTTTCTTCACAGCACTTTCTTCACAGCACTTTCTTCACAGCACTTTCTGCAAAGTACTTCACACCTTTTCCAAATCTGTGAGGAAGGTCTCCAATCTTTAAGCAGTTTGGAGGAGTTTGGCTGGGGTTGGAGCAAAATTCTCTTTATTACCAGGCCAGTGTGTTAACAACTCTGCCACTGATGTTCACAGTACCACCATGTGAACAGCTTTCATGAACCATCATGAAATTGTAAAACAACTCTCATGAACCATTATGAAATTGTAAAAATTTCAAAAAGGCTCAAATCATACTCTACTCACTCCATAAAAAAAAAAGTAAAGTACCCCCGTCATGCCAAGTGGTGTTTAGGGAATATGGTGTTAGTGACCATAAATTTTACAGACCTTCGGCACATGACTTTTGGGGTTATGTGGTTGGTATTACGCCTGTGCCATTTTACTTTCCCAGAAAAAAATCTGGTACCCATTAAAGGCTGGGTGAACCCGGAAGCCGTCGGTTGGGATCGAACCCTACCTCTTGTCCTTTGTAGTCCAGTTCACTAACCACTGAGCTATCACGGCTCCCTACTCACTCCATAACTTCAGATTTATTATTAATGAACATATCAGGGCCTTTTCTGAAGACATGGTCAATCAAATTCCATCAAAAACCTGCTACTGTGATGTGTGGATAACATTTCCAGGCCATAGACTGAGAACTTAAATCAAATTCCATAAAAAAACCTACCACTGTGATGTGTGGATAACATTTCCAGGCCTTAGACTGAGAACTTAAATCAAATTCCATCAAAAACCTGCTACTGTGATGTGTGGATAACATTTCCAGGCCTTAGACTGAGAACTTAAATCAAATTCCATCAAAAACCTACTACTGTGATGTGTGGATAACATTTCCAGGCCATAGACTGAGAAGTTAAATCAAATTCCAACACTATTGCAGGTATGGTTGACATTTCCATGTACAAACAGAAAACGCCTCAACCAGAGATTAACAAACAAGTGTATAACAATAACTAAATACAAATAAGTGTTTAAAAAAAAAATATATGTATTTTTTTGTAAACACTTAACTGTACTTAGTTATATATAACAAGTACACAAAGTTAACTATACACAGCTAAACCTATATGATAGTCTTAACTCTGAATGTGAATAATAGACACAAGCCCAAAAAGGAGACATTGTAATGAGCTATTTGACATGCATCAATAGTAGTCTTTGTTAAAATGAAAAGATTTGAATGAAATAAGATCACTAGTGTGTACGATAAGGATAGTGTAGAACTAAAGAACTACATATGCCAATAGTACTGTTTAGTGTAGAACTAATAAACTACAGATCCTTGTGGTACTGTTTAGTGTACAACTAATGAACTAT
This sequence comes from Megaustenia siamemsis, assembly GCA_032433765.1. NCBI lineage: Eukaryota > Metazoa > Mollusca > Gastropoda > Stylommatophora > Ariophantidae > Megaustenia > Megaustenia siamemsis. The sequence continues at coordinate 88,303,796 of JAVIAB010000125.1, read as the reverse complement.
AGATGCCAGTGGTACTGTTTAATGTACAACTAATGAACTATAGATGCCAATAGTACTGTTTAATGTACAAATAATGAACTACAGATGCCAATAGTACTGTTTAATGTACAATTAATGAACTACAGATGCCAATAGTACTGTTTAATGTACAACTAATGAACTACAGATGCCAATAGTACTGTTTAATGTACAACTAATGAACTACAGATGCCAATAGTACTGTTTAATGTACAACTAATGAACTATAGATGCCTGTGGTACTGTTTAATGTACAACTACAGATGCTAATAACACTGTTAAATACTACCATGAGCTCAAATACAAAACAAAGTTAAAGAGAAGACTATGAATCTGCCAAGCATGCAAAAGAATTAGTTGTGATTACTAGCAACAATAACATGTCCGGGCATCCGTTACATTTATTAACAGCATGACATAACCAATCATCATCAAGTATCACATCTGATGGCATAGGTGAGCATGTCTCTCCACAACTTTCCTTCTCTACAACTGTTATTCAATTTTGCTGCCGATTTCCTATAAAATTATTCTCTTTAACACATCCTGTACCACAAAGAGCAAAATCTGCCTTAAGTAGCCTAGTCGGCACACTGAACCCACGAGCAGCACTTTGCAGCTCTTTATTTAATGATGTTTTCACAATTATTTCCGTTAAAACCTGGTAATTCTCTTATTAACCATTTTTTCCAACTTTGTGATTAAATTGTCCCAACAAAATGTGAGTTTTAGATCAATTTAAACTTAATCTTTCACTGTTATTTCACCCGTTAAAAAATTATGAAAAACAGCACAGTCGCAACGTGTTAAACCTCTTGGTGGAGAGTAAGTTAATTGTCTTGGAACTTTTATATGTTTATCCCCCTACCTCATCTTCCCTTAATTTTTCCTGTTGTCACAAGACTGTTCACGACATGGCAGACAACAAATAATGATTGTTCCCTCCAGACGTTGCTAATAAGCTGTCATATTTGCTTGGCCTCTTTAAGAATATTTTCATTACTCTTTTTAATTGCCTTTGGTATTCTCAACATTCTTCTGTAAAACCACATTTCTGTGGGCCACATGTTATAGATGGTCTTGTCTGTTGTGTATAACTAACACAAAACTCAATAGTATCATTAAATGTTTCATTAAAAATATGTAACCTGTCATGTCAGCAGACAGAAACAGCAAGCATGGTTACGTTTTAATGATCCAGAGCAGCATGGACTTCAGGTGCAAATACTTAAAACTACAACACAATGCATTTAAGCCCACTTAATGTCCTTTTAAGGGTGGACGACAAAAAAAAAGGTCTAATAACTCCTTTAGTCATCGGGTGAACACAAGCAAGCAAATGACTGATCAAATAAAGCATGTTGTTTAGTTTAATAATTATTTTAATGTTCAGTTTAACTGTACTCCAATTAATTATATATTTATATTAATTATATATTTATATTAATTATATATTTATATTAATTATATATTTATATTAATTATGTATTTATATTAATTATGTATTTATATTAATTATATATTTATATTAATTATATATTTATATTAATTATATATTTATATTAATTATGTATTTATATTAATTATGTATTTATATTAATTATATATTTATATTAATTATATATTTATATTAATTATATATTTATATTAATTATATATTTATATTAATTATATATTTATATTAATTGTATATTAATTATGGGAGCCGAGATAACTCAGTGGTTAGTGAACTGGACTACAAAGGACCAGGGGTAGGGTTCGATCCCAACCGACGGCTTCCAGGTTCACCTAGCCTTAAATCGGTACCGGATTTTTTTCTGGGAAAGTAAAGCAGCACGGGCATAATACCGACCACATTACCCCAAAAATCATGTGCTGAAGGTCTGTAAAATATAGGGTCACTAACACCATATTTCCCTATACGCCACTTGGCGTGACGGGGGTACTTTACTTTTTTTACTATATATTTATATTAATTATATATTTATATTAATTATATATTTATATTAATTATAAATTAATTAACGCTGAGTTCCTGAAATCAAATCAGGTACAGATCTACACATCAATTGCTAACTACAATGTCATTTTCATCTGTAGCCATGAACTTGCACCTACAGTCTCTTGATATTTATGAAATTCTACAACTGAGGTAATGAAACTATGAGTGGACTATTTTAAAACATTTGCTCTAGCACAAGCACTCTGCTTACTTGTAATGACTGACTCACTTGTTGCCAAAGATGAGGTCAGCATCTGGAGCACCTTTGGGATGGTGGTACTTGACCTTCCTCTCTCGGCCCACATTTGTTGGAGCTGCACGGCTCAAACTGGCCAGAGTTTCTGCATGTGATGGTTTAACAAATGGATATGCCAAATTTGAGGAAACAAACAATTTTTTTTACAATATATCATTGTTTGAAAAGTTTTTTGAAAAGCTGTTTTTTTTTATTTTTCTGCTGAACTAATATGTTTTTATGTTTCTGCTGAACTAATCTGTTTTTATGTTTCTGGTGAACTAATCTGTTTTTATGTTTCTGGTGAACTAATCTGTTTTTATGTTCCTGGTGAACTAATCTGTTTTTATGTTTCTGGTGAACTAATATGTTTTTATGTTTCTGCTGAACTAATCTGTTTTTATTTTTCTGGTGAACTAATCTATTTTTATATATTTCTGGTGAACTATTCTGTTTTATGTTTCTGGTGTACTATTCTGTTTTTATGTTTCTGGTGAACTAATCTGTTTTTATGTTTCTGGTGAACTAATCTGTTTTTATGTTTCTGGTGAACTAATCTGTTTTTATGTTTCTGGTGAACTAATCTGTTTTTATGTTTCTGGTGAACTAATCTGTTTTTATGTTTCTGGTGAACTAATCTGTTTTTATGTTTCTGGTGAACTAATCTGTTTTTATGTTTCTGGTGAACTAATCTGTTTTTATGTTTCTGGTGAACTAATCTGTCTGGTGAACTAATCTGTTTTTAATGTTTCTGGTGAACTAATCTGTTTTTATGTTTCTGGTGAACTAATCTGTTTTTACGTTTCTGGTGAACTAATCTGTTTTTACGTTTCTGGTGAACTAATCTGCTTTTAATGTTTCTGGTGAAATAATTTGTTTTTATGTTATTGGTGAACTAATTTTTTTTTTCTTATGTGTTAGTTTCATCTACCAAGTTAAGTTTCAATTTCAACATCAAAAGTTAGAAGGAATAGATCTTCAACATTTTCTATCTGTCGCACAATCTGATATGATTATGATAAGAATCAAATAAATAAATTTAATTTCATCCTTAGTTCTGTCTCTTGCTGCAAACTTTTAAATATTTGTTTTCATTCAGACACTATCAAATAAATTATTTTAATATATTTGTTTTCTTTCAGACACTATCAAATAAATTATTTTAATATATTTGTTTTCATTCAGACACTATCAAATAAACTATTTTAATATATTTGTTTTCATTCAGACACTATCAAATAAACTATTTTAATATATTTGTTTTCATTCAGACACTATCAAATAAATTATTGTAATATGTTTGGTCTCATTCAGACACTATCAAATAAATTATTGTAATATGTTTGTTTTCATTCAGACACTATCAAATAAATTATTGTAATATGTTTGCTTTCATTCAGACACTATCAAATAAATTACTGTAATATGTTTGTTTTCATTCAGACACTATCAAATAAATTACTGTAATATGTTTGCTTTCATTCAGACACTTTCAAATAAATTATTGTAATATGTTTGTTTTCATTCAGACACTATGTGTTTACAATATACTGTCACTGTGCACCAATGTCTACCTCTGTGTTTTGTTTATGTTTTGTATCATTGAGTGCTGTTTCCACATCGAAGGTTGGCTACCATTGAACGCCATTTGACTCTGTCTCTTGCTCTGATGGTGCAGGTTGTCATAGGCTGACTTGTAAATCTTTTGATGTTACACGTCCATGTTAGTTTTGGTCTGCCTCTGCCTCTTATACTTTGTATTTTCCTTTCCAAGATTGCTTTTAGTAGGCTGATGTCCTTTAACATGCCCCAAAAATCTCATTTGTCTTGTTTGTTTGTCTCCAGGTCTATTCCTTTAACTTTGATATTCACTTGTATGTAGGTTTTGAGTATTATCTTTGCTTGTGATAACAGTTTAAGTCTTTTTGATATTCATTTTTATTTTTTAATTAGATTTTCATGGATAGCCTAACAATATAAATATGCACTTGACCTGAATTTAATAATTAAAAGAAACATTGGGGGGGGGGGGGGGGGGGGGAGAGAGAGAGGAGGAGGAGGATGCTGTCCCTCCTGAGAAGATAGTCAATGGCTAAGGAGGAGATTGTGATATCTGCCTGTGTTTGTCTATGAGGTATTTTTGACTGAAATTATCTTCAGTAACTTCATCAATGAAGTATTTACCTTGGTACTCTTCCTCCTCTTGCCGCTCGTTCAAGTTCAAAACCATCTGCTTCATCTTCTCCTTCTCTATCCTCTCAGCCTGAAACAACGAGACCAAACACTTAAAAATCCTGAAGGTTTAACTAAAACCTAAAAATGACAATTTTAAGAAACGAACATAGACCAAAAGCTCAGTTTACCTTCAAATAATAAAGGTAGCTATGATTTTGGTTATTTGGTTATGGAAGGCCCCAGTATCACTGCAAGCGAATTAAAATCCATAATTGCTCAAACTATGAACAACTTGTTAAAAAAAAAAATCCAAAATTACGCATTATTTAATGTATTTTTTTTTCATGGTATGTAATCTCATAGTTTGGGGGCTGGGGTCTAGAGTAAAATGCTGGTCTCTAGCCAGGGAGGTTCCAGATTAAGATGTTGGCCTCTATACAAGAAGGTCCCGGGTTCGATTCCAACAACAGGTGGTGGGAAATAAAAATAAATAAATAAAATTGAATACATGGCTTTACCCTCCATTGGTCTCTGGGTAATGAGATCCGATGTCTAGCCCTCTCTGGGAAATGAGATCCGATGTCTAGCCCTCTCTGGGTAATGAGATCCGATGTCTAGCCCTCTCTGGGTAATGAGATCCGATGTCTAGCCCTCTCTGGGTAATGAGATCCGATGTCTAGCCCTCTCTGGGTAATGAGATCCGATGTCTAGCCCTCTCTGGGTAATGAGATCCGATGTCTAGCCCTCTCTGGGTAATGAGATCTGATGTCTAGCCCTCTCTGGGTAATGAGATCCGATGTCTAGCCCTCTCTGGGTAATGAGATCCGATGTCTAGCCCTCTCTGGGTAATGAGATCTGATGTCTAGCCCTCTCTGGGTAATGAGATCCGATGTCTAGCCCTCTCTGGGTAATGAGATCCGATGTCTAGCCCTCTCTGGGTAATGAGATCCGATGTCTAGCCCTCTCTGGGTAATGAGATCCGATGTCTAGCCCTCTCTGGGTAATGAGATCCGATGTCTAGCCCTCTCTGGGTAATGAGATCCGATGTCTAGCCCTCTCTGGGTAATGAGATCCGATGTCTAGCCCTCTCTGGGTAATGAGATCCGATGTCTAGAACTCTCTGGGTAATGAGATCTGATGTCTAGAACTCTCTGGGTAATGAGATCCGATGTCTAGAACTCTCTGGGTAATGAGATCCAATGTCTAGAACTCTCTGGGTAATGAGATCTGATGTCTAGAACTCTCTGGGTAATGAGATCCGATGTCTAGAACTCTCTGGGTAATGAGATCCGATGTCTAGAACTCTTGGAAGAGGAAAAAAATAGAAGGCCTTGTGTGCACTCTGCTCACTTTAAAGAACTCTTGGCAGTTGAAAATCAAAAAGAGTAGGCCAAAAAAAAAAAAATGGCCACTTCCAGGGAAAAATTAATAGGAAAAATCTACCCAAAACTTTAAAACTCTCAACGATAAACATATGAGAGTACCTCTGAAGTCGGAGAATATCTGCCTGTATGGCGGGGAACACCTGAGCACAATGCTGCTAGTGTGGAAAATAGGAAAAAGTGATATACACGCAAAAGTCAAGTCTCTCGGGACTTCACTAGAGATATAAAGCTGGACAACTCAAACAAACAACAAATGTTATACAAAAGTCTACCCATGGTGATGAGGGATGTGCTGGTGAAACGTGCAGATATCGTGACTTGTAACACAATGCACCCAGGCCCATTTAACTGGTAAACATTAAGAAGACATAAGATCTTATAATAATAGTAAGTGAGGTAGAGTGTGTAGACAGTTGAGCAAAAATAAGCTCTGTGTTCAAACTACATAAATACAAGAACACTCAACTGCACTCTACCACATTGTCCCTAATGAAACCTTCACCATCTGTAGTAGGGCACAACAGCAACAGCCTCGTCAGCAATCTTCTTCTTCTTCTTCTTTTCTCTTCTCTATCTATCTATTGACCTTTCGAGCCGTAACCGGCCCATAGGGCGTAGACCAAGATACACCTTCTCCTATATGAATTTTTGTTCTAGCAGTTTTCTTTTAAAGATATTTTATTAAATATTAAAAGTAATATAATACAATGCATTATTTAGAAAAAAGAGGTGTGGACCCACTGGTTGTTGATTCAGCAAAAAAGTAAATATCATAATGGCAGTAAGGTTTAAAAAGAAGATATACATTATGGCTAATGTCATAGCGGTGGACATCTGACCTCAAAAAAATTTAATTTTTTAAAAATCCAAGTTTGTTCACTAATCTGTAGACATTGATTATTTGTGTTGTTTGATCAAATAAAGATGATGTATGTTCTTGATCATTGTAAACATCTAATCATATGTGGCATGGAAGTAGGTGCTGCTGCTCTCACAACCGGAGATCATAATTCTTGACCAAGTAGTGAAACAATGAGTAAATGCTCACAGTTTTGGAAAGGAATAACAGCAAGAATGAGCATTGTCTCCCTCATCTCAAAATGATGCAGCTGGACAGCATGAGGTTAAATACCAGCTGAACAGCATGAGGTTAAATACCAGCTGAACAGCATGAGGTTAAATACCAGCTGAACAGCATGAGGTTAAATACCAGCTGAACAGCATGAGGTTAAATACCAGCTGAACAGCATGAGGTTAAATACCAGCTGAACAGAATGAAGCTAAATACCAGATTTACAGCATGAGGTTAAATACCAGCTAAACAGAATGAAGTTAAATACCAGCTTACCAGCACAAGGTTAAATACCAGCTGTACAGCTTGAGGTTAAATACCAGCTTACCAGCACAAGGTTAAATACCAGCTGAACAGAATGAAGTTAAATACCAGCTGAACAGCATGAGGTTAAATACCAGCTTACCAGCACAAGATTAAATACCAGCTGAACAGCATGAAATTAAATACCAGCTTACCAGCACAAGGTTAAATACCAGCTGAACAGCTTGAGGTTAAATACCAGATTAACAGCATGAAGTTAAATACCAGATTAACAGCATGAGGTTAAATACCAGATTAACAGCATGAAGTTAAATACCAGATTAACAGCATGAGGTTAAATACCAGCTGAACAGCTTGAGGTTAAATACCAGCTGAACAGCTTGAGGTTAAATACAAGCTGAACAGCTTGAGGTTAAATAACAGCTGAACAGCATGAGGTTAAATACAAGATTAACAGCACAAGGTTAAATACCAGTTTAACAACATGAGATTAAATACCAGTATTAAACTCTGTTGAACTATTCATACCTTCAATTTTATGCAAAACTGAATTTTATGTTCATTTTTACATTCAGAAAAGAAAAATGGTTTGGATATATAGCATAATTCGCACCATGTCACTGAAGGTATTAACATTCACAGTCAAAACAAAAATGGGGGTAGGGCAAGCAACCAGAATCAATCAAGTACCAAGCAAACATTGAAACAATCAATCAGTCATTCTATTGATCTCTAAATAATAATTTAAAATTAGTGTTGCAATTAAGTACAAATTACTACTTTCAAAATAAATAATCTAATTTGATAAACCAATCATCACAAAGCTTATCTTTCAACGATCAACTGTTTTCTTCAATGAAAAAATAATAAAGCATTGTCCTAATAAAGCATTGCCCTAATAAAGCATTGCCCTAATAAAGCATTGCCCTAATAAAGCATTGCCCTAATAAAGCATTGCCCTAATAAAGCATTGCCCTAATAAAGCATTGCCCTAATAAAGCATTGTCCTAATAAAGCATTGCCCTAATAAAGCATTGTCCTAATAAAGCATTGTCCTAATAAAGCATTGCCCTAATAAAGCATTGCCCTAATAAAGCATTGTCCTAATAAAGCATTGCCCTAATAAAGCATTGCCCTAATAAAGCATTGCCCTAATAAAGCATTGCCTTAATAAAGCGTTGCCATAATAAAGCATTGCTATAATAAGCATTGCCCTAATAAAGCGTTGCCCTAATAAAGGTAAAGTACGAGACTTGAATCAATGTCTTAGTACGCGAGTTTTCATCCATTTGTGCTCAGCCGCCTTTTCAGAAGTGTTGAAAGACATCTGGATAGAATCGCTTTAAGCATCAAAACTCACGATGTGAGGCGGCATTCCTCACCTTCCCAGAGTAATACCCTGGTACTTATTTCTGCCAGTGGCTGGGTCGACCATGGAGGTATTTTTTTCCAACCACAAGTACAACTCACACTGCCTCCAGCGGGAATTGAACACAGGTTGTCCGAACATCGGTAGCCCAGTCGGGTGGTTTTCCCAAATAGGCTACCAAGGCCCCCAAATAAAGTATTGTCATAATAAAGCACTGCCATAATAAAGTATTGACATAATAAAGTATTGCCATAATAAAGTATTGCCATAATAAAGTATTGCCATAATAAAGTATTGCCATAATAAAGTATTGCCATAATAAAGTATTGCCATAATAAAGCACTGCCATAATAAAGTATTGCCATAATAAAGTATTGCCATAATAAAGTATTGCCATAATAAAGTATTGCCATAATAAAGCACTGCCATAATAAAGCACTGCCATAATAAAGTATTGCCATAATAAAGTATTGCCATAATAAAGTATTGCCATAATAAAGTATTGCCATAATAAAGTATTGCCATAATAAAGTATTGCCATAATAAAGCACTGCCATAATAAAGTATTGCCATAATAAAGTATTGCCATAATAAAGTATTGCCATAATAAAGTATTGCCATAATAAAGCACTGCCATAATAAAGTATTGCCATAATAAAGTATTGCCATAATAAAGTATTGCCATAGTAAAGTGCGTGAAGAACAGGCTGGGTTTAGAAAAGGGAGAAGCTGTCTTGACCACATTTTCACTCTACGACTTATATTGGAGGAACACATTGAAAAGCAAAAACCTTTTGTACTTAACTTCATCGACTTCAAAAAAGCATTTGATAGTATTCATAGAGATTCTTTGTGGAAAATTCTGAAGCAATATGGCTTACCATCAAAAATCATAAATATTATCAAAGACATGTATGATGGTTACACATGTGCAGTTTGAACAGAGGAAGGACTGAGCGAATGTTTCCCAATAGAAACTGGGGTTAAACAAGGATGTATTTTATCGCCCTTGTTATTTGGAATTGTTATGGACTTCATAATGAAGAAATGCTGCACTGGTAATAAAGGCATCGAATGGATACAAGGAGACCATTTGGAGGACCTGGACTTTGCTGATGACATAGTTCTCATCAGCAATCAGATAAAAACGATGCAGGAAAACACAAATGAACTATCATCAATAGCCAGCAAAATTGGGCTTGAGGTCAATCATGAAAAGACTAAAGTCATGAAAAGTTTAATTCCAACAAGTGACAAAATATACATGGAAAACAAACCAGTAGAAGAGATCGATCACTTCATCTATCTTGGAAGTCACATTGATCGAGAAGGGGATACGAGCAAAGAAATTAGAATCAGACTGGCTAAAGCAGCAATGTCTTTCAGAAGCCTTGAAAAGTTGTGGAAATCAAAACTCATTAGCACAAACACAAAACTTAGACTATTCAAATCAAACGTACTATCAACCCTTACGTATGCGTGTGAAAGCTGGAAAACAACAAGAGATATAGAAACAAAGTTGAACGCATTCGAAAATAAATGTCTAAGGAAAATACTTGGTATAGAATGGAACGAATTCAAAACAAACGAGGAAATTAGAGAAATCGCCAATCAACCACTAATATCTTCAGTAATAAAGAAAAGACGATGGTCATACGTTGGACATGTGATGAGAAGAGATAATAATCGAATAGCAAAGCAAGCCCTTATATGGGAAACAACAGGTAAAAGAAAAAGAGGAAGACCCAGGGAGACACTGAGAAGAACATTGATGAGAGAGGCAAGAGCAGCAGGAATCGGCTCCCTCAATGAGATAGAACTGCTTGCACAGAACAGAGACAGATGGTGAGATTTGATAAAATATCTTTAAAAGAAAACTGCTAGAACAAAAATTCATATAGGAGAAGGTGTATCTTGGTCTACGCCCTATGGGCCGGTTACGGCTCGAAAGGTCAATAGATAGATAGATAATAAAGTATTGCCATAATAAAGTATTGCCATAATAAAGTATTGCCATAATAAAGTATTGCCATAATAAAGTATTGCCATAATAAAGTATTGCCATAATAAAGTATTGCCATAATAAAGTATTGCCATAATAAAGTATTGCCATAATAAAGTATTGCCATAATAAAGTATTGCCATAATAAAGTATTGCCATAATAAAGTATTGCCATAATAAAAAGTATTGCCATAATGATTTTAAGAAAAAAAGGTTACCTCTTCTCTCTCCTTAAACTTGGTTGCAAATTCTGCTGTCATTGGAATTTCAAAATTTGTCAACTAGAAAGTGTAAATTTAAAAAAACTTTAAATTAGTAAAATTGTAATTGTGGTGAACTGCAGCATAATGAAAAATATCTTGTAAAAATTAAACAGTTAAAAAGTTCTAATTAAAATTGAAACAAAGTACAATAACAGACAACATCAAGTGCGGCATTAACACATTCTGTACTATGAGCTGCAAAATACAGCTCTAGTAACCAACGCTAGAAATCCAGGAGCAGCATTTGTAGTTTTTAGTTCACTGATGTTTCTACAATAAATTTCTTACAAATTCATAAAAATGGTATGGCTTCAGCGTGTTTAATCCCTTGGTAGTGGATGTATTAACCCGCAATAACGAGACCAATCTGCAACTCTCCCAGTTATGATCATCATCATCATCATGTGCCATACTGGTTTGCGTAGGCAATCATGTCCTTCCACAATCTTCTATCTACAGTGCATCGTATCAGTTCTGTTGTTGACTGCTTTCCATGCCATGACACCAAGCTATGCAGTATTTTCTCTATTTGTCATCCGCAATCTCTCTTTCCTTTTATTTTGCCAGTTGTAACCAAGTATTCCAACTTTCCTCTTCTCATGATGTGCCCGAAAAATGTTGATTGTTTCTTTCTGATGTTTTTTAAGAGCTCCCTTTTTGTGTTGGCCTCTTTGAGAACTTCCTCATTGGTCTTTTTATCTGTCCAGGGAACTTTCAACATTCTTCTGAGAAATCCCATCTCTGTGGCCTCTAATCGTCTTTTCATTTGTTTGTCTACTGTCCATGATTCGCATCCATAGGTCAGAATTGGTTCTATATAGCATCGATGAACTCTCTTTCTCATTTCTATTGACATAGATTTGTTGCATAAGATATTTTTCATTTTCTGAAATGCTATTTTGGCCTGAGCTATTCTGCTTTCTATTTCTGTGGTGCATCTTCCATCTGATGTTATTATTGTGCCTTTACATCTGTGCTTATCTCCTCTGTGCAATGTTCCTTGACAGTTCTATCTGCTGCTAGTTTTCATTATAAGTTTCTTCTTATTAGAATAACATATCTATTGTTTCTTTGTCTTGTTAAACCATCTCAGAGACTCATTCACCAAATAAATCATTTATTACTTGATTTAACACATACCTGTGGTTTATTTCCCTTCCTTGTCATAAGCATGAACTTTAGGCCAGTATTCCTTTCCCTGTCCTCTTCTTCTTTCTCTGTGCCTGTTTGGCCTAAACCACAAAGAACATGAACACAGGAAAGGAATTTCAAGACTTAAAACAAATTGTCTATTTGGCACAAATCACATGGGTACAAGAAATTTGATTTAAAACAAATTTCCTGTTTGGCCTAAATCACAAAGCACATAGATATAATAAAGAAATTTCAAGACTTATGACAAATTGCCTGTTTGGCCTAAATCACAAAGCACATATATATAATAAAGAAATTTCAAGACTTATAACAAATTGTCTATTTGGCATAAATCACAAAGCACATGGGTACAAGAAATTTGATTTAAAACAAATTGCCTATTTGGCCTAAATCACAAAGCACATGGGCACAGGAAAGGAATTTCAAGACTTATAACAAATATTGGGTTCACAAACATTCTCATTTTGAACATGCTCATTGGTAATGCTGAAATAACATTACAGACTTTCATGCCAAATTGAAGATATACAAAATGTATGCTAGGGGCTCTGTGGATTTTCTGCTCACCTTTGTCTGGAGTTTGAAAAAGAACTGCTACATCAATGTTGGGCACAAGACATCAAATAAAAGAAGATGCCAGTTCTGGCACTCACTGTAGTACCAGACATGTATTAATTGTTTTGTATTTTGTTTTTGTTTAATGTGCTAGTGAAGACTTTGATAAAAATGTTATGCTTTTTTCTGGGTTTTTTTTTATGTGTAAAGTGGTAGCAGAAACTTTTGTGTCTTGTCAGAAAGGGAAAGCACTATTTTTGGAAAACACAAATGTACCTGGAATTATTGCCCCAGATATTTTTTTTTTACTCTTGAGCTGAGTGGGCAGTGCAATGTCAAGCTGCGGAACCTTGATGGCTTCCTGAGTTCGTGCCTGAGACAGAAGAAATAACAAACATCATAAATGGTGCACACTACAAGTCTGCGACATCATAAATGAAGCACACTACAAGTCTGAGACATCATAAATGGAGCAGATTAAAAGTATGAGACATCATAAATGGTGCACACTACAAGTCTAAGACATCATAAATGGTGCACTTGTAGCTGGGGAAGTAGGAATGTAGGGGAATAATTGGAGTAGGGGTGGCGTGAGGAGAATTGAGAGAAACACCGTATGTACGGGGAAGGTGACATTCATGGGATGTTGGATGAACTGTTGTTTGGGTAAGTAGAGATGAGAGAGTCTTGTGATATTGGGGACGGGTGAGAAGCACGGAGGAGTAAATAGAATTAAGGGAAGGTTAAGGTGAGATTGAGGTGATGACAACAAGAGAAGTCATTGGCTAGGAAATTAGGAAGTTGCTGTTGATTGGCTGGGGTACGATGTACTTAAGGCCAGGGAGAGGGTTTTAGATGGAGAGATGACATGTAGATACAAACTCTTATGTAGGAGAGGGACTCGAAAGTGAGTACAAGAGTTAGAGGTACCTAGGTTACTTTGATACCCGAGCGGAGATGTCAGTCCACTGGGTTTTGTGATTGTACATTGCTGTTTGTTGAGTTATGAAATTAAAAGTCTTATTGTTTTCACACGAGAGACTTACATGTGTAATTGATTCACCGAAACATGTGTATTGTAGATCAATCTAACAACTGGAGTCAAACACAACGCGAAGTACAGAAATTAGACAGTTGATACCAACAACTGAGTATACAGATCTTAAAGGAAGAGCGAGCAGCGACAGTGAAAGGAAATCACCAAAAACAATTAGCTTGTTTCCTATTGACAGGTAGACGCGGTAGAGGTCAACGTTCAGGCATGGCCTGTGCTACATTAAAGACAATAGGTTACAACGGCCTACCATTGTGAAGATGTCCAGTTTATAGTGACCATGTTACCAAGTTATCATGTGATGTCTTTGAACCTGTGAGCATTTTACATTTACCTGTGTAATGTGAGTAAAGCATTTTTGAACGGACATCATAAGACAGCATTCACATTGAGGCGCGATACAGTGTTAATGCATCATTTACATAGAACCGTGTGTGTGTGTTACATTGTGACCTTTTCCAGCCCAGACACACCAATCCTTTTACTATTACACACTACAAGTCTGAGACATCATAAATGGTGCATACTACAAGTCTGAGACTTCATAAATGATGCACACTACAAATGTTTAGACATCATAAATGGTGCACACTCCAAGTCTAAGACATAAATGGTGCACACTAAAAGTCTAAGACATAAATGGTGCACACTCCAAGTCTAAGACATAAATGGTGCACACTACAAGTCTCGGATATCATAAATGGTGTACATTACAAGTCTGAGACATCATAAATGGTGCTCACTACAAGTCTGAGCAACATCATAAATGGTGCACAATTCAAGTTTTCTTGGTCTGAAAATTAAATTTTTATTTGCACCATCATGTGGTGCTGACAATCAATCACAATCACAATCATATGTTAAAGATTGAAATGTTTTTTTTCATTTTCTAGACCATTCTGCCATCATTTTAAAAATAATTAATAGAGTTTATGATGAAGAACTGGCATCAGTGCACTCATGGCAAACAAATAGGTACCTTTTATCCCACAACTAATATGAAGGCTCACTATTAGCACATATGTGCGTCAAGCTTTACTTCAGGTATATTTTCATACTTGTGTTAAATTCCTCAGTGTACACCTCTAGACACCTGGGGGGCCTCGGTAGCCGAGTTGGGAAAACCACCCGACTGGACTACCGACGTTTGGACAACCCGTGTTCGATTCCCGCTGGAGGCAGTGTGAATTGTACTCGTGGTTGGGAAAAAAAAAATATCCCCACGGTCAACCCAGCCGTTGGCAGAAATGGGTACCAGAGTATTACCCTGGGAAGGTTGGGAATGTCACCTCGCATCTGAGTTTTGATGCTTGAATCGACACTATACAGTAATCTCCTAACATTTCTGGATAGGCAGCCGAGCACATATGGGCGTAAACTCGCGTGCTAAGACGCCGGTTCAAGGTATCGTACTTTACCATTACCTTTACACCTCTAGACATTAGTATTAATTAATAAGTTCGAAGAAAGAACTCATCAACTCAAGGCTGGTCATGTCACCATACAGCTTGTCCTGATATGGTACCAGTGACGGCCACAAAAGCCTTCTCTGTTATCGTATGATTCGCATGATTGTAGCAGATGTTCAGCAGCCATTTTGCCTGTGCCACAGTCACATTCATCAGAGGTTGTTTTAAGTTCAATTTTAAATTCCCACAGCCTACAGTTGATAAACTCTTCAATTTTAATGTAACTAATTCTTCTTGTCTTTGAGTGGACTAACAGAAAGATTAGCGACCAACAAATCTAGTGATGTCGTGTACGGCAACAATAATATCAACCTGGTTTGATCCATGGCCATTCTGCACCAGTATCTTCTATTATCATATACGGATACTTTGAGTAGAGATTTTAATTCCTGAGTAAAAACAATAACTACCTGAATTGTGTCATTCATCATCTGATCTAATGCTGCCATGAAATCTTCATCCTCTTTGCTGACTGACTGCTGCGGTTTCAAGACCTTCACCTGGCAAACACAACACAAAATGATTTTATTGTAACTTTCCACTAACGCAACACTAAGATGATTTTATTGTAACTTTCCACTAACACAACACTAAGATGATTTTATAGTAACTTTCCACTAACACAACACAAGATGATTTTATAGTAACTTTCCACTAACACAACACTAAGATGATTTTATAGTAACTTTCCACTAACACAACACAAGATGATTTTATAGTAACTTTCCACTAACACAACACTAAGATGATTTTATTGTAACTTTCCACTAACACAACACTAAGATGATTTTATAGTAACTTTCCACTAACACAACACTAAGATGATTTTATTGTAACTTTCCACTAACACAACACTAAGATGATTTCTCTCTCTCTCTCTCTCTGCGTTCAGGACTCAATCAGAGTAAGGATTCCAGACTCTCATATGAGGCCAGCTGTCAGGCTAAGTGTGTTGATCGCCCCCACAGACAGAACATCACAATTAGAGTCTGTCAGATCCACTCTGACTGAACACCCGTTAATACGTTGCACTGTGTTCTGCGCCAGTGGCCCAGTGCATCCGATTTCAGCCAGCATTTTTTCAGGTTTGCTTTCCTTAGCCTTTGATTGTCCCCAATCTTCCTGCAAGGCAGCAGTTGATCTTTTCTGTCGGGGGATTCTGCCCTTAGATGGTCGGCCTTCCCAGGTTTACGAGCACCATCTGCCCGAGTCACTAGAGGTGACTAACACAGACATGCGACTTGTAATATGAGGAAACTGCAACAAGGAACACATTACATGCATAGCCTCCATTTGTTCCCGCCGCCTATCCCCATATACCGGTAAGTCACGTCCTCCCGAAAATGATGATCATCGTAGCACTTGATGATGTTAGGCCATCGTTGATGACTCCAATTCCGAACATATAGACACACAGTCAGTCGTCAATTTATTCTTGTTGCACATCAAACAGCAGACCGTAAGATTTGCGCACGGCCGGTTTAGGGAACCAATACGATGACGTAGGACACAATGTCGCCAAACTCATAATCTCGATACCTTTAGACTTATGTCTGATTACTCAAGTGTAAACAGTCTACGACGAACAATACACGAAGCAACTTCCCCAAAGAGACAAAACTGCGACTGACGTAGTAGTTTACATTAATGTGTAACATGGAAATAACTTGCGTCAAAGAATCCCAATAACGGTCTTGAACAGCACTAATGTGACGTAAAGCACAGATGAAGTCTGGACGGTGGAATGTCTCACTCACAACACTTGATTCGTCAAAAACGGACTGTTGTCGGCCTACGACCTCGTCTTAGCGACACAGATGTATCAAGCATATCATCATTTTGACTTTTACGCAGAAAAGTGCAATGAAGATCCGAAATTAATCAGACCTTGGGTGCATTTTCTGCAGCGATCGAGAGGACGTGGACTAGATCCGCCATCTTGGAAACGGAACACTTCTTAGATGATTTTATTGTAACTTTCCACTAACACAACACTAAGATGATTTTATTGTAACCTTCCACTAACACAACACTAAGATGATTTTATAGTAACTTTCCACTAACACAACACTAAGATGATTTTATTGTAACTTTCCACTAACACAACACTAAGATGATTTTATTGTAACTTTCCACTAACACAACACTAAGATGATTTTATAGTAACTTTCCACTAACACAACACAAGATGATTTTATTGTAACTTTCCACTAACACAACACTAAGATGATTTTATTGTAACTTTCCACTAACACAACACTAAGATGATTTTATAGTAACTTTCCACTAACACAACACTAAGATGATTTTATTGTAACTTTCCACTAACACAACACTAAGATGATTTTATTGTAACTTTCCACTAACACAACACTAAGATGATTTTATTGTAACTTTCCACTAACACAACACTAAGATGATTTTATAGTAACTTTCCACTAACACAACACAAGATGATTTTATAGTAACTTTCCACTAACACAACACAAAATGATTTTATTGTAACTTTCCACTAACACAACACAAAATGATTTTATTGTAACTTTCCACTAACACAACACTAAGATGATTTTATAGTAACTTTCCACTAACACAACACAAGATGATTTTATAGTAACTTTCCACTAACACAACACTAAGATGATTTTATAGTAACTTTCCACTAACACAACACAAGATGATTTTATAGTAACTTTCCACTAACACAACACTAAGATGATTTTATAGTAACTTTCCACTAACACAACACAAAATGATTTTATTGTAACTTTCCACTAACACAACACTAAGATGATTTTATTGTAACTTTCCATTAACACAACACTAAGATGATTTTATTGTAACTTTCCACTAACGCAACACTAAGATGATTTTATTGTAACTTTCCACTAACACAACACTAAGATGATTTTATAGTAACTTTCCATTAACACAACACTAAGATGATTTTATAGTAACTTTCCACTAACACAACACTAAGATTATTTTATAGTAACTCTCTACTAACACAACACTAAGATGATTTTATAGTAACTTTCCACTAACACAACACAAAATGATTTTATTGTAACTTTCCACTAACACAACACAAAATGATTTTATAGTAACTTTCCACTAACGCAACACTAAGATGATTTTATAGTAACTTTCCACTAACACAACACTAAGATGATTTTATAGTAACTTTCCACTAACACAACACTAAGATTATTTTATAGTAACTCTCTACTAACACAACACTAAGATGATTTTATAGTAACTTTCCACTAACACAACACTAAGATGATTTTATAGTAACTTTCCACTAACACAGCACAAAAATGATTTTATAATAACTTTCTAACACAACACAAAAATTATTTTATAGTAACTTTCTAACACAACACAAAGATGATTTTATAGTAACTTTCCGCTAACACAACAAAAAGATGATTTTATAGTACCTTTCCGCTAACACAACACAAAGATCTTCTTCTTCTTCTTTCCTTCTTCATTTGCCTTTCAGTGTCAAGGGGAGATATAATTTGCGGTCTTTTGCTCTTCTGATCGCCTCTGCTGCTGTTATGTTTCCTAGTGCTTCTAGTATTCCGTCGATCCATCTTTTTCGTGGTCGACCCTTGGGTCTGGTATTCTCGCAACGTTTATTGAGGGCTCATTGAGTTGTGTTTTTATCTTTCTGTCGTGCCACTTGGCCAAACCATTTTATCTGTTGTTTCTTTAAATATTCTATGGCGGGGGCTATTCATAACTTTTTTCTCAGTTCTTCATTTCTGATCTCGGGACAGGTTGGTCTCGAGGCAAGACACCGGCCACGAGACAGAGAGGTTGTGGGTTCAAATCCCGGCTGCACCTCTCAGCAGTGTGGTCCGGCTTAAAACGTCAATTACTCATCGACAGAAAAAATATGAGTACCTGCAAAGTCGGAGTTATCTGCCTGTGCGGTGAGGGACCCCTGTGCACACGGCTGCCAGGGAAAAATGGATTAACACGCAAAATTCAGTTCCTAGTCTCTAAGGACTTCGTCAGAGCTGGCGAATGAAAAAAAAAAATACCTGATCTTATCTCTCAGACTGTTTCCTGTCATTCTTCTGACACATTTCAACTCAGTAGAGGTAATTTTTCTTATTGTTCTTGCATCTAGGGTCCAGGACTAGCATTGGTAGCACAACGTTAGGATTAAGATTGTATTGCAGAGTGCTCGTTTTGCCTCTAGCGGTGATAATAATTGTCCAATGATTTGAGAAGCTTTGATGCATCTTGAGTGTATCTCAAAGATGACTTTACAATATACATATATTTTCTCTAACAAAGTACAATATTTATGTATGAGTGATGTTTGAGTGATTAGTGCACTCACTAGTGACCAGAAATGGTATTGCAAATATTTTTTAAGCTTATACAACTTAGGAGCTCACTCAGCCTTTGAAAATGGGTACCATAGGATTTTTTTTTTCCTTTCAGGAAAAGTATGGTGGCTCGTAATACCAACCACATCACCCTCAATATGTATCAATGAACACCTTTTACAAATGGGCACTAACACAATATTTCATACACATGGCACGGAAGTAACCTTTACTTTACTGACTTATTCAAAGCTACCCATGTTCACCTTACATTATGTTATCCTTCCTAGAGACTACAACTTGACTTGGATTTTCAGAGTGATACAAATGCTTACCAACTAACTTACCTGACATATCACCCAAAGAAAGAAACTATAAATGGAAAGGTGGTATAAATGAGAGAAAATAAAAACAGATGGTAACTCTTACCTCCTCATTTTCATCACCTCCAACATCAGAATCCTCATACTCATCACTTGAGGATTCTCCATCTTTTCCTTCCCCTTCACGTTCCTGATAACATTAAACAAAATATTAGCAAAACTAAACAAAACATTTAACAAAACATTAGCAAAACTAAACAAAACATTAAACAAAATATTATCAAAACTAAACAAAACATTTAACAAAATATTAGCAAAACTAAACAAAATATTAAACAAAATATTAGCAAAACTAAACAAAACATTAAACAAAATATTAGCAAAACTAAACAAAACATTAAACAAAATATTAGCAAAACTATACAAAACATTTAACAAAACATTAGCAAAACTAAACAAAACATTTAGCAAAACATTAGCAAAACTAAACAAAACATTTAACAAAACATTAGCAAAACTAAACAAAACATTAAACTAAACATTAACAGAACATTAAACAAAACATTAACAAAACATTAAACTAGATGTTAACAGAACATTAATCAAAACATTAGCAAAACTAAACAAAACATTAACATAACATAAAAAAAATGTTAACAGAACATTAAACAAAACATTAACAAAACTAAACAATATATTAACCAAAACATTAAACAAAACATTAACAAAACTAAATAAAACATTAAACTAAATGTTAACAGAACATTAAACAAAACATTAGCAAAACTAAACAAAACATTTTTTTAAAAACTTGAAAATTAAAAGGTTTGAAATTACAAGGCAAACAATAAGAAAATTTGCAATTAGTAGATAAAGTATAAAATAAGTGAAAATTAGAGAACTGGAGCATCAGATGATTCCTGATTAGAAAACTAGATATATAAAACTATAATTGCATGAGCAAATTAAAACTTAGCAAATAGATGTCAGGAGATTTTCAAATCTGACAATCAGAAGAAATGAAAACCATGAAACTGGCAATTAAAACACTGGAAATTTATACAGTAAGAATACTGGAAATTAAAAACTGGAAAAATAGGAGATCAGCAAGGTGATGAGATCAGATATTAAGAACTAAAAAAAAAGTTAAGAATAATTCTCGCCATAAGGTACATAAAGAAACAGAAAAAATGGTTTGGCCACATTGTAAAACAGAAAGACAAAAGCACATTGTAACGAGTCTTTATTACACATTTCAAGAGCAACCCAGACTTAAGTATCAACCATGAAAAAGATAAATTGATGGAATATTAGAAACACCAGGAAACATCATGGCAGAAAAGGCCAATAGAAGTGCAAAGGAACCACAAATTATATGTCCCATCAATGCTGAAAGGCAAATGAGGACAGAAAGAAGAAGAAGAAAGGCAGTTAAAAAAGGAAAAATAAAATTTAAAGTAAGAAAATACATATTATTGTTAAGCTATAAAATGAGCAAAAAGAATGACATTAACCTGAGACTACAATACTTTCATAGAAATTATGATCTCTAAATACAAATTCTCAGAATTCAACAGTTTGCCATGGACAAACATTTGTTCCCCCCCAATACCTTCCTAATTACTGCTTCTGGTGACCTCTGGTGTTGGATTTGTTTCCTTGGATTCTGGATTTTTTACCAAAATGCACTTTGTAAAAAGTACAAAGATTGTAAAACTGTTCTTGTATATATATTTGGCCAATTTTCGAGAAATTGTTTTTTTCTTATGATGGGGGAAATCTCTTCAGTTGTTGGTGAGACA
The DNA here is from genome assembly GCA_032433765.1 of Megaustenia siamemsis. Taxonomy (NCBI): domain Eukaryota; kingdom Metazoa; phylum Mollusca; class Gastropoda; order Stylommatophora; family Ariophantidae; genus Megaustenia; species Megaustenia siamemsis. The sequence continues at coordinate 88,282,307 of JAVIAB010000125.1, read as the reverse complement.
TTAGACAAGCTTTTGTAACATGGGATAGCCAGTGAACAACGCTTAGTGGAAGCCGAACATACAGCTGGACTGACGGCTGCCGTGTCAATAGACAACATAACACCTCCGGTAGTCACGGGCACGATGGGGTAGAATTTCAGGCCATAAAACGAACCTAAGCCAGGAAATGATTACAGCATCTGATTCCTGTGTCTCTGCTTGGGTAAACATAAAGCTGTGTAGCAAAAGTTCACAGAAAATCTTGTTTTCCAAACTCTAAATATTACAATTTGGTGGTAACAGTGGTAGTAATTTTTATGACCGTCTCGTAAAAACATAGCCCACAGATAGGAAGCGTGATCTAGGGTTAACAAACAAAATTCACAGACATTAACACACAAAATACACAGGCATTAACAAACAAAATTCACAGACATTAACAAACAAAATTCACAACATTAACGCACAAAATACACAGACATTAACGCACGAAATACACAAACATTAACACACAAACAAAAAAAACACAGAAACTAAAGAACAGCCTGGAGAAGATCAAATCTGCACCCATGAAAACAGCACCAAGTCACCCAACTATTGTTTCAACTCTGTGTCGAATGACAACATGGTGTTGATGGGTACCATTCTGATCCTACTCAAGACTGTCCTGTATAATCTGCATTCTGCAAAAATTATTACATCTGCATCAGCACCACTCAGGCTGGTCTCGCTGTCCTGTGTTCCGGAACCTTCTGTCACTCCTCCAGAGAGAGTCAGGTCTTCTTCATTCTCCTCTCCCTCCATTATAATGGACAGGGTTTCCTCTTCATCCTCTTCATCAATGCCTTCTTCAGCCTCCACGCCCTCCTCACCAGTTTCGATGATGGACAAGACGCTGGCTGTTTTCAAAAGAGACCAAGTTATTTGAATCAGTAACACTGATTAATACAACATAAAGTGTATTAACGCATGACTGTTATCACTAACAAATGACTGAACGTGACTATTGATGTATGTGTGGTTTCAGAAAGACCATAATGATTGAAGTCTCATACTTTACCTTTACCTTTTAATGTGCGGCTTAATGACTATAAATGATAATAAACAGATATAAATTATAGAAGCAGGGAATTGGGTGGTCTTGAGGTAAGACGTCGGCCCCTGAACAGGAAGGTCCCAGGTTTGACATAACACCACAGGCTGAACTGTATGTGTAATGACTATAAATGTATGTGTGGTCTCATAATGGCTATAAATGTATGTGTAGCTTCGTAATGACTACAAATGTTATGTGTAGCCCCATGACTACAAATGTTATATGTAGCCCCATACTTGCTATAATTGTATGTGTAGCCTAGAGTGACTATTCAAGCTTATGTAGTTTCATAAAAACTATTGGCTTTTATGTTTAAAAAAAAAAGTAGAAAACATGAGACATGAGTTGGATTCTTAGCAACAGTAGCAATATCATCATGAGCAGCACTTCCCAGAATGCATAATAGTTGATCAGAAACTCCTGACTGAGCAATGTTGATATTTTTTCAACCCTCCCAGAATATGGGCTCTGGTCCCCATTTTATCTAGTGGATGAGTGAACCATAGGAGTGATTTCTAAAAACCTGATGAGCAGCGAAAGGCGAAAGAAATTAGAATCAGAATAGCTAAAGCAGCAATGTCTTTCAGAAGCCTTGAAATGTTGTGGAAATCAAAACTCATCAGCACAAACACAAAACTTAGACTGTTCAAATCAAATGTACTATCAACCCTTACGTATGCGTGTGAAAGCTGGAAAACAACAAGAGATATAGAAACAAAGTTGAACGCATTCGAAAATAAATGTCTAAGGAAAATGCTTGGTATAGCGTGGAATGAATTCAAAACAAACGAGGAAATTAGAGAAATCGCCAATCAACCACTAATATCTTCAGTAATAAAGAAAAGACGATGATCATATGTTGGACATACGATGAGAAGAGATAATAACCGAATAACAACGCAAGCCCTCATATGGGAAACAACAGGTAAGAGAAAAAGAGGAAGACCCAGAGAGACACTGAGAAGAACATTGATGAGACAGGCAAGAGCAGCAGGATTCGGCTCCCTCAATGAGATAGAGCTGCTTGCACAGAACAGAGACAAATGGCGAGATTTGATAAAATATCTTAAAAAGAATTGAAAACTGCTAGAACAAAAAATTCAGATAAGAGAAGGAGTATCTTGGTCTACGCCCTATGGGCCAGCTACGGCTCGAAAGGTCAATAGATAGATAGATAGATAGTCTCATAGTTTCATTAACAAAATCGTTTTTACGATAGCGGCTTAGACATAGTTCTCATCAGCAGTCAGATAAAAACGATGCAAGAAAACACAAATGAACTATCATCAATAGCCAGCAAAATTGGGCTTGAGATCAATCATGAAAAGACTAAAGTTATGAAAAGTTTAATTCCAACAGATGACAAAATACACATGGAAAACAAACCAGTGGAAGAGATCGATCACTTTATCTATCTTGGAAGTCACATTGATCGAGAAGGGGATACAAGCAAAGAAATTAAAATCAGAATAGATAAAGCAACAATGTCTTTCAGAAGCCTTGAAATGTTGTGGAAATCAAAACTCATCAGCACAAACACAAAACTTAGACTATTCAAATCAAATGTACTATCAACCCTTACGTATGCATGTGAAAGCTGGAAAACAACAAGAGATATAGAAACAAAGTTGAACGCATTCGAAAATAAATGTCTAAGGAAAATACATGGTATAGCGTGGAACGAATTCAAAACAAACGAGGAAATTAGAGAAATCGCCAATAAACCACTAATATCTTCAGTAATAAAGAAAAGACGATGGTCATATGTTGGACATGTGATGAGAAGAGATAATAACCGAATAACAAAGCAATCCCTCATGTGGGAAACAACAGGTAAGAGAAAAAGAGGAAGACCCAGAGAGACACTGAGAAGAACATTGATGAGAGAGGCAAGAGCAGCAGGATTCGGCTCCCTCAATGAGATAGAGCTGCTTGCACAGAACAGAGACAAATGGCCAGATTTGATAAAATATTTTTAAAGAATTGAAAACTGCTAGAACAAAAATTCAGATAAGAGAAGGAATATCTTGGTCTACGCCCTATGGGCTAGCTACGGCTCGAAAGGTCAATAGATAGATAGATTGTCTCATAGTGGTTAATAACATTTGTGCTAATGTAGTCCCATAATGATTACTGGGAGCAGCAGCGCCTGACCACAACAGAGCTGAAAGTGCTGCTTGCAACTCATAGTTGGAAGCTTGTACCAGGATCGTGAAACAAAACTATTAAGATCCTACTGCACCTCCTCATGGTGCTCCTAGAAACAGACTAACCTGTTTAGTCTAGCCGAGTGAGTAGGGATCGAGAGAGGAGACAACCTGGTACTTGTAAATGCCATGCTGAAGTCAGAAAGATTTACGCCCAGTCAGTGGGCATAAATGTGTTGGGTCGAAAGGGGCAAATAAATCACAACACATTTACGTCCACTTAATAATCTTTTAAACAATCATCATCAACATGCAACGTAAATATAAAGGGGACAAATCTGACAAAAATGTGCCAAGTACTTGAGCACAATGATAACATCCTATGGAAGATGTATCACAGAAATAAAAAGCAGAATAGCTCAGGCCAAAATAGCATTTCAGAAAATTAAAAACGACTTGTGCAACAAGTCTATGTCAATAGAATTTAAAAATAATGTTCATCGGTGCAATATAGAGCCAATTCTGACCTATGGAAGTGAATCATGGACAGTCGTCAAAGAAATGAAAGGATGATTAGAAGCCACAGAGATGGAATTTCTCAGAAGAATGTTGAAAGTTCCCTGGACAGCTAAAAAAACCAATGAGGAAATTCTCAGATGTCAATGAAAAAAGGGACCTCAGAAAAAACATCAGAGAGAAACAATCAACATTTTTCAGGCACATCATGAAAAAAGGTAAGTTAGAGTGCTTGGTTACAACTGGCAAAATAGAGGGAATGAGATATCACAGATAACAAAGATAGAAGATAGTAGATAGCTTGGTGTCATGGCACAATGAATAGTCAATAAGAGAATTTATAATGATGCACTGTGGGTAGAAAATTGTAGAAGGGCATGATTGCCTGCGCCGACCGGTAAGGCCTATGATGATGATGATGAATGCTCTTTTAAGGACAGATGACAAAGAGGACTGTTCTATAGCAGTGATCACATTTATGCCAGAAAGAATGTGGTAACTACTTATTTTTATGTAGTCTGCAGCTGACATTTGTATTTATATAGTCTGATAATGACTAATTATGCTTATTTTGTTTCAAAATGACTATTAATATTTATTTTATGTTAGGAAAATGGTGAAGGGACTTGTGAACCAGTTTATTATTTCTCACTGCGGAATTTGCTAGGGAGGAGATCTGATCACTAATTAGTAGTTGTTTGATGTGTGATGAAGACAATTCAACAACTATTTTATGTTGCCTCATAAGTATAGACTACTGATGCATATGTAGTTTCAGAATGAATACCGTTGTATATGAAGTACTATAAAGACTACTGGATATATGTATTTACTTATGTGAGAACTTCTTCTTCTTCTTCTTCTTCGTATTTACTTATGTGAGAACTGAACTCTGAAATTACATGATCAAGTAACTTCAGCACAAAAGTTTCGTAAACTGAGAAGTGCAGAGATAAGAGAAGTGCAGAGATAAGAGAAGTGCAGAGATAAGGGAAGTGCAGTGATAAGAGAAGTGCAGAGATAAGGGAAGTGCAGAGATAAGAGAAGTGCAGAGATAAGGGAAGTGCGGAGATAAGAGAAGTGCAGAGATAAGAGAAGTGCAGAGATAAGAGAAGTGCAGAGATAAGGGAAGTGCAGAGATAAGGGAAGTGCAGAGATAAGAGAAGTGCAGAGATAAGGGAAGTGCAGAGATAAGAAAGTGCAGAGATAAGGGAAGTGCAGAGATAAAAGAAGTGCAGAGATAAGAGAAGTGCAGAGATAAGAGAAGTGCAGAGATAAGAGAAGTGCAGAGATAAGAGAAGTGCAGAGATAAGAGAAGTGCAGAGATAAGAGAAGTGCAGAGATAAGAGAAGTGCAGAGATAAGGGAAGTGCAGAGATAAGAGAAGTGCAGAGATAAGAGAAGTGCAGTGGTGGGGAGGATGGTAATTAGTATTTGACCTTGGACTTGCTAACGTAAAACCAGTGTCAAGGACAGGGAAGATGCAAGATTCAATGACATTAACTGTCAGTATTCTGGTTAAAAAATAAGCAACAGAAGCCTTGGAGATTAGAGAATATAGCAACATGAAAAGATGACATGGACAACTGGCCCCATGAATTAATTTTGAGAGAAACAGGGATCAGCGATGTAATACAAACAGACAATTCCAACATCAGTTGTTGGACAGACAATTTCAACATCAGTTGTTAATGAGACAATTCCAACATCAATTGTTAGACAAACAATTTCAACATCAGTTGGACAGACAATTTCAACATCAGTTGTTAATGAGACAATTCCAACATCAATTGTTAGACAAACAATTTCAACATCAGTTGTTAATGAGACAATTCCAACATCAATTGTTAGACAAACAATTTCAACATCAGTTGGACAGACAATTCCAACATCAGTTGTTAATGAGACAATTCCAACATCAATTGTTAGACAAACAATTTCAACATCAGTTGGACAGACAATTTCAACATCAGTTGTTAGTGAGACAATTTTAACATCAATTGTTGGACAGACAATTTCAACATCAGTTGTTAGTGAGACAATTTCAACACCAGCTGTTAGTGAGACAATTTCAACATCAGTTGTTGGACAGACATTTCAACATCAGTTGTTAGTGAGACAATTTCAACATCAGTTGTTGGACAGACAATTTCAACATTAGTTGTTGGTGAGACAATTTCAACATCAGTTGTTAGTGAGACAATTTCAACATCAATTGTTGGACAGACAATTTCAACATCAGTTGTTAGTGAGACAATTTCAACATCAATTGTTGGACAGACAATTTCAACATCAGCTGTTAGACAATCTCAAAATCAGTTGTTAGACAGACAATCTCAAAATCAGTTGTTGAACAACCAGGTAATGATGATGATGTTCTAACCATAGAGACACCCACCAATCTTTGCTTTATACTCTGCCTCCAAATGCTCAGCGGCCTCACACGCCTCCTGGTATGATTTATATGGAACCAATCTGGGTCTGACGATCTCCAGTGTCTCACTCATCATGTTCTCAACATCAATGGGAAATGGGTGCATCTCATCAAACACAGGATGGCTTTTCTTAAACCAGTAGTACCTCTACAAACAGAAAAAACAACATACCTGTAATTTATTTATTCAATCTATCTACTACAGCAATATCCCATTTCTGGACTTAATGAATGTCTCTTTTTCTTCTTAGCATTCAGCTGTTAAGTGGGCGTGGATGTATTAAGTCATTATTTTACAGCAAATCTGCAATATCTGCACCTTTCAGACCAACACATTCTTCTATAGCATGGATAGATATCATCATCATCATCATCGGGTGCCTTCTCTGCAACGAAGGTTGGCTACCATGGATCGCCATTCTACTCTGTTTCTTGCTTTGATGGTACAGGCTGTCATAGATTGACTTGTCCATCTTTTGATGCTGCTCATCCATGTCAGTCTTGGTCTGCCTCTTTTACCTTGCATTTTCCCTTCCAATATTACTTTTAGTAGGCTGCTGTGTCTTTTAACATGCCCCAAAAATTTCATTTGTCTTGTCTTAATTGTATTTAGTATTTCTCTTTTTATTTTCAGTTGTTTTAAAACTTTATCGTTTGTTATCTTTTGTTTCCATCCAATTCTACCTATTCTTCTATAAATCCACATTTCAAAGGCTTCAATTTTCTATTCTGTTTTCTTGTCTAATGTCCATGTTTCTGCACCATACAGGAATATTGAGAAGATGTAACATTTTGCCATTCTTAGTTTCAGCCCTGCTGATATGCCCTGTTTTGTTGTTAGTATATTTTTCAAGGCATTAAAATTGATAGATATACTTAACAATTTAACTTTAACTACCATGGGTTCTTTAACATGCGTGAGTGCACACAGAACCTCTTGTTTTCACGATTTTCAAAGAGAACTAGACATTATATCTCAGTACTCAGAGATTTGAAGGTGGGGGAACCATAACTTCAATTTTTGAAAAATGTTCACAGCCTGTGGTGAGAGTCAATCCAGAGACTTTCTTGACCAGAGGGTGAAATCTTATCTCTGGACCACAGAGTGCTCTCCTGAGGGCCTATTAATAATGGTTACATACTTAGTGTAGTCACTACAGATTGCGATGGTTTTGAGTTTATATTTCATTTATTCAAAGCAGAATTGAGAAGTATGTTTTAGCCTCATTTATTATTTGACTTTCTTCACATTTGTAGAAAACCACCTGGCAGCTAAAAATTAAAAAGATAAGCTGTATGTTGTTGCATGGGCTAGAATTAAAAAACAGAAATGTAAAATTCCCACTATCTTTCATAAGTAACTTTTTAAAATTACCCTGGAGGCCCTCTACAGTGCTACAGAGTTCGTGCACTGCACTTGAGACCACCCTGAGTTGTCAGAGATCAGATCATTGTTCAAGTACAGTGGTCATGCTCCTGATACAAAGACGTATGCATGAATTACATCGCAGGGGTTATTGTTTAAAAGAATCAACCCACAGAAGCTCAGCGCTTCATGATAGTGAAGCAGTGAATATAAGGTGGTAGGACAAATGGGAGTGTATGGGAGAAGTTGAGGGGAGAGTGAGAAGGGTTTAACTAAAAAGAGAATCAGCGAGACCATGGGGAAAAGTGATTAGTAATATAGAGAATAGAGAAACATTGAATCGCACAGGAAAGAATAAGATGCAATTAGGAGTGAGGTTGAAATGTAAAATGGGGTATGATTAGTCGAAAGGAGGGAAGTCAGTCGAGCTAAAACGAGTGCTCAGTGCGGACGGTTTTGTTGTCCTTTGGCAAACCGGTACCATGAGCATAGTGAGTTATGGTGCCCATTAGATGTTAGAGTTTAGTCAGTTGGGGGTACAGCGGTCGAGTAACATGGATCGTGCTACAGATTAATGGACAGTCAGACTTTTGTTAGAATAGGTAGTTCTGAAGCTCAAAGCCAACGAACAGTGTAGGACTAGTGAGTTAGATAGAGTTCACAGATTCATGGACAGTTAGATTTGTGTCAGAATAAGGAGTTATGAAACTCAAAGCCATTGAACAGTGTGGAGAGGGAGAGCTGGATAGAGTTCACAGATTCATGGACAGTTAGGTTTGTGTAGAATAAGGAGTTATGAAACTCAAAGCCAATGAACAATGTAGAGATAGTGAGCTAGATAGAGTTGGAGATTAAATAAGGTGGCTGGGTCGTGTAAGAAGAATGGAAAACAATCATATTACCAAACAATTATTGTATGGTGAACTTTGGGATGAAAAGAAACCAAAGGGCAAACCAGTGCTGAGGTGTAAGGATGTTTGCAAGGTTTCCGTGAGTGAATTCTCTATCAGTAAAAGAAACTGGAAAAATCTGGCATCAGATCATAGCAGATGGAGAACAAAAATAAAAAAAATGGCACAGCAACATTCAAGGAAGTATTGATGTAAAATTCAGAAGGCATAAGACACAGTAGAAAGGAGATGAGGCCAGACACCACAAATCCATCTTGTCCACTCTTCAGCCAGATCTGTCGATCCAATATTGATAGATTCAGCCACAAGAGAATACTGAAATGCTATTCAGTAAAACAGCATCCAGCATAAGACACTAATATTTTACCAAACTACTGACTAATCAAGACAGCTTGCTACCAACCGTCTGTCAAGGTCACGCCAATGGCCATACATCTTCCTATACACATCTTTCAGCACCTATGATCCCTTCCTCTCAACCAAAGAAATTCAATGATTATTCATTGTTTTTATAACAGACATCATTCTCAGAGTCCATTTTTGAAGCTCACTGTATTACTACCATCTACCAGAAGATGAAAAAACCAGGTGAGGTAGCAGGAAGGCTCAAAGATGGAGCACATCAAATATATTTTTCCGAACAAAATTAGCAGAGGAAAAAACGTGCTGCGTTGCTTATAGAATGGCCTTTGTGTATTAACAAAAGATCTGGTGTAACAGTAATTGTGAGTTACAAACACCAAGTGAAATGTTTTGAACAGACAGCACAGCTACCAGAAAACAAACATCAAGTGAAATGGTTTGAACAGACAGCACAGCTACCAGAAAACAAACACCAAGTGAAATGGTTTGAACAGACAGCACAGCTACCAGAAAACAAACACCAAGTGAAATGTTTTGAACAGACAGCACAGCTACCAGAAAACAAACACCAAGTGAAATGTTTTGAACAGACAGCACAGCTACCAGAAAACAAACACCAAGTGAAATGTTTTGAACAGACAGCACAGCTACCAGAAAACAAACACCAAGTGAAATGTTTTGAACAGACAGCACAGCTACCAGAAAACTCGCTTTACACAACTAAGTTTTAATAGAAATAATTTTCTGCCTTGAAGATAAAACAAACCAAATTTGGCTGTGAAGGGTCATCAAGAGGAGATAATCTCAAAAATAATAAGCAGTAACAAGCAGCAGTAACTACAAGAAGTGGAAAGAGAACTTTAAAAATTATTGGATATATGGGTATATGGATATATGGAAATATGGAAATATTAAACACCATTAGATTACAAAACTATCTATAGAGTATGTCAGGAATACTCCATTTTGTCACTCAATGCTGTCGTGTGTGCAATGGGACAAAGAGTAGAACACTTCAAATTACCTGAAAGTAAACTAGAAAACAGTCCACCAAGAACAAACAAAAAACAGAATATCTCAAATTACCTGAAAGTAGACCAGAAAACAGTCCAGCTTCTTTTTACTTGATCCCTTGTCAAAAAACTGGCCACAAGTTTCCAGTAGGACACAGACTAATCTAATGCGGAACAGATGCTCGGGTGGATCCAAAGGGCTTACAACTTTTTCTGTTGGGGAAATTAAAACAAAACTGTACTAAATGCAACTACCTCGCAATATTTTTCATGAGAAAAAGAGACACATTCATTCATACAGATGATTATATACAACTTCTTGCTCAAAGTATCACTGAGTAAGGGGCATGTGACCATGCAATATCAAAGTGGAAAACATGTAGCAGAAATATTTTCATGGAGTACTTTGCTATATCATTTCACAGTTAATTGCATCATCATCATCAGGTTGCCTTTCCAAATGAGAAGATTATTTTTTTCATCTGACAGTTTCTTTTGAGTGTTTCTCATTGTCTTGCTGTATTGTCTGCCTCTGTGAGTGTAGTCTGTATGGAGTCTCTAAAGCCTTGGACTCACTATGTTTTATGTCACTTCTTTCAGCCTTCCAAGAACAACATCATCAATGTTGATTTTTAAAGGTCACAGGTGAGACCTCAATAAATGCTGAGAAAGGTTCAAAATTGATAAATGAGATATGAGAGTTTGGTACATCGAGGCTTTAAAACTTCAGAAATTGATTATGCAGTGGGTTCATTAATAATGAAATAGCCTCATGAAACAAATGTTACCATCAAGAGAAACACCAAAGGTGATCAGAGAGTACAGCATCTTGAAGATGACAGAAGATTCCACCATTCTGTAATTGTACAGCTCCCCCAGGTACTTCATGCAGCTCACACGTCTCTGGTTGTACTTTGGATGATTTATCTGTGATGTACATAATTTTAGGAGTACTGTTAGATTTCATTCTATTTTATTAACAGTTGCTGCTATTATTAAAATAAATTTGCAAAATAACTTAAGTGTTTAATGGTTAAACTTCTTCGATCTTCTATCGGTTGCAACAGCAGACTCAACGACTCATCATCTTGAGACCTAGACTTGACAACTAGTCTTGACCTTTCAAGTCTGTCTCCCATGGAAACAGCCTGTATCAAAAGAGCTGTCAAAACAGGCCAGTTAACAGAAGCTAAGATCACTATGTCGCCCGTGCGCTGCCGGGGCCCGAAAGGGAAGTAAAGAATAGCGGCGCTGTACCCTACCAGGCATGTTCGTAAGAGGCGAGAAAGGAGGGTTAGGCATGGGACTGGCTATCCCATACTGTAAAAAAATAAGCCGAAAAAACTTCACAAACATGAACAAGTCAAAGAAAGATAAAGTAAATCCGTCAACCAGGAAAGAGAAGGGCTCTCTGTCTAAGAGACGTATGACGCAATCCGGAGAAAGCCATAAGGAGTCCGGGTTGCCGACTCACCCTTTGTCTACCAGGAAATCATCCAGAATTGGCACCTGGAATGTTCGTACCCTTAACGAACAGGGAAAAGCGGCACAAGTGGCAGCAGAAATGAACAACTACAAGATAGATATTCTGGGAATGTGTGAAACAAGATGGCTGGGAGCGGAGAGAATAACATTGAATACAGGGGAGATGATTTTATCATCAGGACACCAGGAACCAGGAGCACAACATAGCGAAGGGGTAGCTATAATGCTATCAAAGAATGCACAGAAGACACTAATAGAATGGGAGGCAGTGGGACCAAGACTGGTGAGAGCAACATTTAGAACAACCAAAAACAAAATAAAATTACACATTATACAATGCTATGCACCAACCAACGATAAAGATGACTCAGTTAAAGATGATTTTTATAAACAGCTACAATGCCAGATGGATGCAAGACGAGCCAAGGATATTATAATCTTGATGGGAGACCTAAATGCTAAGGTAGGATCAGACAACAGAGGCTTTGAAGAGATTATGGGAAAACATGGACTTGGAGATATAAACGAGAATGGAGAGATATTTGTGAATTTCTGCGCCCTTAATCAAATGAGCCTAGGAGGAACAATATTCCAACATAAAAGAATACACAAAGCTACATGGGTGTCACCAGATCATAGAACGGAAAATCAAATTGATCACATATGTATTAATAATAAGTTTAAGTCATCCTTACAGGATGTAAAAGTATATAGAGGGGCAGATATAGCTTCTGATCATCATCTGCTGTTAGCCAAACTTAAAATTAAATTAAAAAGGTATACTACAACGAATAAGGGCAGAACGTATTTCAATGTAGGGTTTCTTAAAGAACAAGGAATTAAAGATAAATTCGCAGTCACAATATCAAACAAATACCAAGTCCTCCAACAACTAGAAAATACAATAAATATAGAAGATCATTGGAAACAGGTAAAAAATATATGGAAAGAGACATGCGAAGAAACACTGGGGAAAAGAGAACGCCAGAATAAGGCATGGATGACAGCAGAGACCCTGGATAAAATTAAAGAAAGAACAAGAAAGCAGACATAAATAAAAGCAAAACAAGAAGTAATAAAGCCAAGACACCGGAAGCTTACACAGAGGTGAACAAAGAAGTGAGAAGATGCATTAAAAGGGATCAGAGGAAATATATAGATGAATTAGCTAAAGAGGCAGAAGAAGCAGCAAATAAAGGGAATATGAAAGAACTGTACAACAGCACAAAGAAATTAGGTGGAAAATACAAACAGATCAACGCCTTTATCAAAGATAAGAAAGGAAATCTGCTTAGTAATATAAAGGAACAAATGGAGAGATGGAAGGAGCACTTTGAAGAACTTTTGAACAGACCTGGCTCAAATAATCCTCCAGATATACTACCAGCAGAAGAAGAATTACACGTTAACTGCGGAAAACCAAGCAAAGAAGAAATAATGAAAGCCATCAAACTGTTAAAAGATGGTAAAGCCACAGGACCAGATGAAATTCCTTCGGAAGCCATCAAAGCAGATATTATCACCTCTACCAAGATGTTACATAATCTATTGGATAAAATTTGGGAGAGGGAAGAAATACCTAAAGACTGGAGAGAAGGTTATATGATCAAACTACCAAAGAAAGGAAGTTTACAGGAGTGCACAAATTATAGGGGAATTATGCTACTATCAGTGCCAGGAAAAATATTAGGCAGAATCATTCTGGAGAGACTAAAAGAGGCTATAGAGAAACACTTGAGAGATGAACAAGCAGGTTTTAGGAAGAACAGATCATGTGCTGATCAAATAACTACTCTACGTATAATAGTTGAACAAAGTTTAGAACTAAAATCCCCACTTTATATTGGATTCATAGATTACGAAAAGGCATTTGATAGTTTAGACAGAAGAATGCTTTGGAAGTTGCTGAGTCATTATGGAATCCCCATAAAGTTTATTAACCTGATAAAAACAATGTATGAAGGAACAAAATGTAGTGTGGTGCATGAAGGACAGCTTACAGAAGCATTTGAAATAAGAACAGGAGTAAGGCAAGGATGCCTTCTGTCTCCATTTCTCTTTCTACTGGCCATAGATTGGATTATGAAAATAACTCAAAACAACAGAAATGGGATCCAGTGGTCACTGACCAAACAACTTGATGATTTAGACTTTGCTGATGACATAGCTCTCCTATCACACAGCCACCAACAGATGCAAGATAAAATGAGTATATTAGATGAGAGATCACAACAGCTAGGACTAAAGATTAATAGAGATAAGACCAACATTATGAGAATTAATGCAGTTGGCAATAACCAAATAAAACTAGGAGAAATACCTCTACTAGACGTACAATCTTATATATATCTGGGCAGTAATATAGATAAAGAGGGAGGAACAGAAAACGATACCAAAATAAGGATATCAAAAGCAAGAGGAGCTTTCATTGCACTGGGAAACATATGGAAATCCAAAGAAATTAGGCTAAATACAAAAATACAAATTTTCAACTCCAATGTTAAGTCGGTTCTATTATATGGCTGTGAAACATGGAGAATAACAAAATTGACAATCACGAAGGTACAGACTTTCATTAATGGATGCTTGCGCAGAATAAAGGGATGGAAATGGCAGGACAAAGTCACAAACGTGGAATTATGGAAATGTACCGGTCAAATACCAGTGGATAAAGAAATACAGCGAAGACGATGGCGATGGATAGGACACACACTACGGAAACCAACTGAGAGTATTACACAACAGGCCCTTTTTTGGAATCCCCAGGGGAAAAGACAAAGAGGAAGACCAAGGAATTCTTGGAGAAGACAGATTGAAGCAGAGATGAAGATGATGGGGAAGACATGGAATGATCTTAAAAGAATTGCAAAAAACAGAACGACTTGGAAAGTGTTTGTTGAAGACCTATGCTCCACTGGGAGCTAAAAGGTAGAAGAAGATCACTATGTTCCCTCTAGCACTCTCTTAATGCTTAAAGACCTTGTATGTAATATTATTCCCGTGTGTTACTGGGGCCTCATTATGAGTAAAGAATAGTGACACTGTGTCCTTCCAAGCATGTCGTAAGAGGCGACTAAGGCGTTTGATCGATGGCTTGACAAGCTGTCATTGTAAAAAGTATTGTTATGAAAACAGAACCATAAATTTTAGAAGCAGTGATCTCTGCAATATGTGCAATTTTGGCACGCAAGTATTCTGTTTTTGAGATTGTGGTTCTGCCCTATGTGCCGTCTTTGGCTCGATAGGACAATAGATAGATAGATGTAATATTAGGAAGAAACAATCATCATTTTTTGGCCATGTAATGAGAAGAGAACAACTGGAATATATTGTAACAACTGGAAAAATTGAGGGATGAAGAGATTGAGGGAAGCAAAGAGAAAAAATACCAGAAAGCGAGATACCAGACATTAAGAGAATGGCTTGCCAGAAGGTCAACAACAGAAATGATAAATAACTGTCATGATCGAAAGCTGTGGAGAGACATGTTCACCTACGCCAGCAGGCCCGGTACTTGATGATAATGATGTAGCACCACTAGACAGGACAGGTCACACAATTTTCCCGCCATAGCCTGGATCTAGACAAACTCCAAATTTTCCAGGAAAAGCCAGGAATGTCAAAAAAGTCATTATGACCTACTACACTTGATGAGTCAAAGGGATCCTGCCCGTATCAACTCGTGACATTACATCAACAACAACAATCTTCAATCAAACCCAGAAAACAACACAAACAAAGGTCCTCCTTCATGCTTGTTTAGCAACATTCATGTTTTTTTGTTTCAGTTAAATGATCAGCTTTTCATTGTTTTATATCTACATTTCATTGCCTGTTTGTGTTGTCTCAGTTTTCTAAAGAAGACCAGATGTAGGCTGAAAATGAAGGTCAAATATTTTGTTTTGTCCTTATTTTTAAAGCTGTGACCATACTATGTAGGA
This sequence comes from Megaustenia siamemsis, assembly GCA_032433765.1. NCBI lineage: Eukaryota > Metazoa > Mollusca > Gastropoda > Stylommatophora > Ariophantidae > Megaustenia > Megaustenia siamemsis. The sequence continues at coordinate 88,267,057 of JAVIAB010000125.1, read as the reverse complement.
GTGTATGTAAACACCCCACCACTTGTTTCCTGCTACCAGCTATACTGCATTTATTTACCTGTTCCCATCCCTCCCCCAGTTTCGTACACATTGCCATCACTGTAGCCATGTGTTCCCACTGTGTTTCATGTGCAGCCACAATAACCCTTAATCTTTACTAAGAAATGGAAAGTCTGCTACATCAATTCCAAACCTATAAAATGTGTCTTCTCACTCACATCTCATACATCCCATTCTGTTTACACCAAACTTTCAGTCTCACGCTAAATAAAGTGTTCAACTACATTTGGTAAATTGTAAACTACAGATATATTCTGTTAAAATGTCATTTCCTCTAGAAATTATGTGCAGAAAGAAGATCATTCTTATGTCACATTATTTAATCCAAGAATATGGTACCATTATACAAATTACTGCATCAAAATACAAATTCTTCCCAATTTTATTTTTCTGTCGTCAAAAATTTTCTCCCTCCATGAACCTTACTAATAACTACTTCTGGTGACCCTTGAGTGTTGGATTTGTTTCTATTGATGTCGTATTTTTTTCTTCATTTCGTGAGATATGATCGTATAATGCGAACAAATTTGCCAATTTCAAGAAATTGGTCATTTTTGTTGCTGTGACCAGGGAAATTTCCTCGGTTGGCGTGTGAAATCAAGCAACCCTTTGTGACTTTGGAAACACAGCGAATAATGCTATGAGTTAGCCGAACATACTGACGGACTTATGGCAACCATTCTGACAATGTAATACATCCAGTTCATGCAGCCAAATTCAGGTCATAAACCAACCTGTGCCGGAAGTCTCGAGTCCCCAGTGTCTCTCCTAGTGTAAACACACAGCAATGTGTTAGAAGTTCAAAGAAAATACTATTTTTAGAGCTAATGTTACATTTAAGTTGCAGTAATTTTAACTGTGGTATCGTAAACATGTCAGTCACAGACAGGTATCATAATCTAGAGTTAAATTCCAAGCTGTCACATTCTACTGAATTTCATTAGATTTATGAAATTCCATAGCAATAAAATGTTTCTACATTAATCAAAAAATACAATTTCTCATTTTCTTGTCATATTCTGTTATTTGCCACATTCTGTTACTGTCACATACTGTTACTTGTCACATTCTGTTACTTGTCATATTATGTTACTTGTCACATTCTGTTACTTGTCACATTCTGTTACTTGTCACATTCTGTTACTTGTCACATTCTGTTAGTTGTCATATTCTGTTGCTTGTCACATTCTGTTAGAAACAGATTTCATACAATTATGATAATAAAATACATTCATGACTTTTGGTTAACAATTATGGACACTACCTCCATTCCTAGACGAATGTCTTCTAAAACTCCATCAACAACTTGTATTGCAACATGTTCCTGAGATAAAACAAACATAGAAAAGTGAACATTCAAGAAATGAACTGCCTGATCATGACAAGTGGCCTATGACAAAGATTCCCAAAATGCATCAACATCTCAAATCTTGGTCAAAAGTAATTTCAAAACAATTCAAAACAGTAACTATCTTTTGCTCCACGAAACCAACCTCAAAATAAAAAAAAACAAAAGCAGTATAATTTCTTCAAAAATGTGTGCAGTGTAAAAGGGACCCATCAAAATGTTTCATTATCTAAATAAAAATAAATTATGTATGTAGTTCTGTTGGAGAATTAACCAAATTGATGTTTCTTTAACTCTCTCTTTCTCTCTCTCTCTACGATCAAGACTCAATCAGAGTAGGATTCCAGACTGTCTCATGAGGTCAGCTGTCTGTTTAAGTGAATCGATTGTCCCATTTAGTTTTTATATTCAGCTGTTTCTTGAAGCCTTTCTGGTCAGTGGTAGTTTCTATCATAATTAGATTCTGTTAGATCCAGTCTGATTGATTACTTGTTAAAACGTTGCACTGTGTTCTGTGCCAGTGGCCCAGTGCATCAGATTTCAGCCAGCATTTTATTTAGGTTTGCTTTCCTTAGCCTTTGATTGTCCCCAATCTTCCTGCAAGGCAGAAAGTTCTTTAACAAAGCACGCCATTCAAAATTACTGTAATAGAACTAATGACATCGTCACATTAAACAAACAAACAACAACCACTATAGAAGTAAATAAAATGCTTTCAAGAAGGCTAACTATAAAGGAACTATGTTATGTCTGCATCATCATCACTTCACTTCAGACACACCCATAGGTGCTCTGAACTCCTTGAAATATTGAGAAGCTCTAAGGAGAACCCCGATCCAGGTGTATGAACTCTGTTGCACTGCCTGGGATTCATAACGAAGTTGCCGCTCGAAATTCATAATACGTAGGACAGAAAGATTGATGGTATAAGAAAAATAATAAAGAGCCCTGTCAATGTATATGGAATATGGTTTTAGTGACCATAATTTTGAAGACCTTAGGCACATGATTTTTGGGGTAATGTGGTCAGTATTATGCCCGTGCCACTTTACTTTCCCAGAAAAAAATCTGTCACCCATTTAAGGCTGGGTGAACCTGGAAGCCATCAATCAGGATCGAACCCGACCTCTTGTCCTTCATAGTCCAGTTCACTAACCGCTGAGCTATCGCGGCTCCCAGATTGATGATATGCAGAGTGATAATGACAATGAGGATGGCGAAGCACTACAAAATATATAACTTCTTATTTACATATATAACAGTCTACAGGGAAAAAGTGATGGCTTCTGGGCAAATGGTAAGACAATGAGACAAAATAAATTATGTCCAGGTAATATCTCATTTAAAAAAAAAAGAAAAAAAAAAACAATGAAAACAAGGGAGACAAAGTGAATCGCTTCATAGAACAATTACTAAGGAAGGTTGAAAAAACAAGATTAGAGGAAAAGATAAAACACATAACTTCCCAGAGTTGCTTACGTGGAAGGGAGCAATGCCTGCAAGGAGGTTTGCTGCACAATGTACAGAGTTGTAGCGAATGTTCCAGACTGCAGTCAAACACTTGGTGGCGTAAAATGCTATCTGAAATGTTAATACAACAATTCATGGTTGGTGACTGAGATAAAACTGACTAAACTGTACACATAAAGTGTACTTGCTATCACATTTTAACTGTCTAAACACAAGATAAAAATGTATTTGCTATCACATTTTAACTGTCTAAACACAAGATAAAAATGTATTTGCTATCACATTTTAACTGTCTAAACACAAGATAAAAATGTATTTGCTATCACATTTTAACTGTCTAAACACAAGATAAAAATGTATTTGCTATCACATTTTAACTGTCTAAACACAAGATAAAAATGTATTTGCTATCACATTTTAACTGTCTAAACACAAGATAAAAATGTATTTGCTATCACATTTTAACTGTCTAAACACAAGATAAAAATGTATTTGCTATCTCACTTGAACTGTCTAAACACAAGATAAAAATGTATTTGCTATCACATTTTAACTGTCTAAACACAAGATAAAAATGTATTTGCTATCACATTTTAACTGTCTAAACACAAGATAAAAATGTATTTGCTATCACATTTTAACTGTCTAAACACAAGATAAAAATGTATTTGCTATCTCACTTGAACTGTCTAAACACAAGTTAAAAATGTATTTGCTATCACATTTTAACTGTCTAAACACAAGATAAAGATGTATTTGCTATCTCACTTGAACTGTCTAAACACTAGATAAAAATGTACTTTCTATCTCATTTTAACTGTCTAAACACAAGATAAAAATGTATTTGCTATCACATTTCAACTATATAAACACAAGATAAAAATGTATTTACTATCTCACTTGAACTGTCTAAACACTAGATAAAAATTGTACTTTCTATCTCATTTTAATTACGAAAATTACATTTCAAACACTTTTTTAAAACATATATAGATCTTTGTGCTAATATGTCTTTATAAAATAAACAATAACATATTTCATTTAACAATGTTACTTCTTCTTAGTCCATTAATTATGGTGTTAACAATAATGTTAATGTCATAATGTGATTTATGCAAATCAGTAATTAACAGGGCGCAGATTATAATGACATATATTTTTTCTTGACATGTATTTTTTTCTCGATATGTATTTTTGAAATCAAAGTTAATTCCAACATGTTTCATGCGTTTCTGAACACTCTAGCGGTGTTTTTATTGCTCATATAAATGCATATTTTGACCGTAATTTAGGTTTAGTTCATATTTTAACCAAATTGGGTGCATATTTGTTTTAATATTTGTTGTCATTTTCATCATCATTGAGTGCCTTCTCCGCATCGAAGGTTGGCTACCATGGAGTGCCATTCCACTCTCTTGCTTTGATGGTGCAGATTGTCATAGGTTGATTTGTCCATCTTTTGATGTTACTCATCCATGTTAGTCTTGGTCTGCCTCTTTTACCTTGTATTTTCCCTTCCAATATTACTTTTATTATGCTGTTGTGTCTTTTTACATGCCCCAAAAATTTCATTTGTCTTGTTCTAATTGTATTTAGTAGTTCTCTTTTCATTTTTGGTTGTTTTAAGACTTCATCATTTGTTTTCTTTTCTTTCCATCCAATTCTTTCTAATCTTTTATAAGTCCATATTTCAAAAGCTTCAGTTTTCTGTTCTGTTTTCTTGTCTAATGTCCATGTTTCTGCACCTTGCAAGAATGTTGTGAAGATACATCTTCCTATTCTTAGTTTTAGCCCTGATGTTATTTATTGTGATGTTAGTATATTTTTCATGGCATTAAAATTACTTTTTGCCATACCTATTCTTTTGTTTATTTCAGTTTTATATTTTCCATCACTGGTTATAGTATGTCCCAGGTAGTTGTAGCTCTGAACTGTCTCCAGATGTATTCCTTCAACTTTTATATTTATTTGTAGGTCTTGAGAATTTTCTTTGCTTATGATCATAGTTTTAGTCTTTTTTGATATTCATTTCTAGTCCATATTTTTGGCTGGTCATGTTTATTCCATTAATTAATTGTTGTAGATCTTTAGGATTTTCTGCTAGTAGTGCAGTATCATCAGCATATCTTAGGTTATTGATTATCTTTCCATTAATTTTTAGGCCTGGCATCTGTGTGATGTTTATAAAGATTTGCTCAGTGTATAGATTGAACAAGATTGGTGATAGGATACATCCTTGTCTTATTCACAAAGTTGTCATTTTAGGTAGAACAAAATTTTAATTTACATGATCCTTTATTGAGTGTTTTAAAAAATTGGCTTTGAAGTTTTATTGCTAAGAAACAAGTAAACTTGCCTGAATAAATACATGTCTATAACTCAGACAACGTACTTCAAAATACATATTAGATGGAAAATTAGACCTCTTTTAGTTGATTTATCATATTCAGGATGTACATTTGAAGTTCAAATATAAAAGAGACCTTTGGCAAAAACACCACACCGAAGCAGCAGTGCACAGTACTGTCAAGAAAGTTTGTTCTGAAGTGAGAATTCAAAGAAGAATACTATCACAAACAGCTTCACAGTTTGAAGTGGAGATAACTCAGACAATCCTTTGGTGTGAAAGTAATTGCAGACACTGAGGCAGAATAAATGTGTTCAAAAACAGAAAAAAAAAGAGTCAAAGTCAGTGAGCTGGGCAACCTCAGAAATTGCTTGTCATCAAAGATAAAGACATGGAAGTAAACCCCAATGTAAAGTATGTAGGCTCCTTAGCACATAATTTAACTTCATTCTTAATAACAAATAAGTAATTAATTGGTGTCCCATTTTGTGTCTATTTTTTATTTTAGACCATATTTTGCATTTTTTAGGTCCTAAATGCAAACATATTTTGATGATTTTTAGATTATATTTGACATTTTTAGGTCATAAAAATCTGAGTCCCAGGAATTAGTAACCCCTACATATGCACGTGTGTAAGGTAACCATCACATACGATTATCCAATAATATAAGAAAGAAAACGACAGACAGGCATGAGGCAGTGAAAGTTTTTTTTTTTAATGGAATAAAAGAAAACAAAAATAGCAAGTTGATAGTGCATCAAAGTAGGAGAAAAAGACCCAGATATCTCCACAGGTGCTCCGGAATTAGACTGCTGCTAAATTGGCATTTCTCTGGCACCAAAACATTTGGACTAATAGTTTTGTTCATCAGATTTTTAAATGTTTCCTGCAGGCCATATATAGCATAGACGACAAAATATATTTCTCTCAGGATCACTGTCATTCTAGTTCTTGCAGGTCTAATGTATTATGGTGTTTCTACAGCCTGAGCCATCATCAGGTGCCATGCTGGTTGGTGTAGGCGATCTCTGCACTTCAGTTGGTGATCTTTTATTATGCCGTTTAGATTAGCAATTCAATATTTTTTCTCTGGGTTTTCCTCTATTCATCTTTTCCATCCATTCTGCCAGTCATTATAGTATTATCAATGCCTTCTTTTTGCATGAAATGTCCAATAAATGTAGGTTGTCTTTTCCTTAAGATTTTTCTGGTTTTTCCAGCTCTTTTTAAACATTTATCATTTGTAATTTTTGCTATCCATGTAATTCATAGCATTTTTCTGATAACCACCTATAAGTTCCACAGTGGACATGTAAATATAACGTACATAAAACATGTTATTTTATATAACGTACATATAAAATGTTACTTTAAGACATACCTCTGGATCATCCCATTTTAATTTCCTCATTTGTCTTAAAACCTGGTAAATGGAACAGAAAAAAAAGCGACATTGCAGCAATGAATACAAAAATATGCAACAATGGAACTGCAACAGCGCAATGGACAAAATAAAAATAATAATTTTGCAACACAAAGGTCAAATCAATAGCCATTAAAAAACCATTTGAAGCTTGGAAACATGACACAAAGTTAACACACAAAATCTACAAGTGAATATCATAGTAGATGGAAAGAACCTGCAGCAAGTTCAAGAATATAGATATCTTGGATATGTTATTGAACAAATGATGGAAAATGTAAGATAGGAATAAACAAAAAAGAACAGGAATGGCAAAAAATATCACAAATGAAGACACAAATATGACCAATGTGACTAATACACAACCAGAGATAGTTAATGTGCCTATTCCAGACACAAATATGACTAATGTGACTAATACACAACCACAGATAATGGGACCATTCCAGACACAAATATGACTAATGTGATTAATACACAACCACAGATAATGGGAGCATTCCAGACACAAATATGACCAATGTGACTAATACACAACCCGGAGGTGCATGAGATGTTCTTTCCACACCCAGAGATGGTTGATGCAACTAATCCATGTCTAGATTGACAAAGGAGGAGCATAATTTATACAATTTACATTAGGACACAACTATACCCACTAGTCCACTATATCCATTTTTTGAAAATAGAAACAATAAAAAGAGTTCTTAAATGCTATGCAGAGCCAATCTTAACATATGGATGTAAACCATGGACAATAGGACAACAGACAAGAAAATCACTGGAGACTGTAGAAATGTGGTTTTACAGAAGAATATTGAGAATACCATGGACAGCTCAGAAGAGTAATGAAATGTTCTGAAAGAGACCAAAGCAAAAAGAGAGCTAATATCCAATATTAGGAAGAAACAATAGTTTTTTTGGTTTTGTAATGAGAAGGGAACAGTTGAAATACATTGTAACTAGTGGGAAATTACTAAAACTAGGGGGAATAGTGACACTGTGACCTTCCAGGCATGTCGTAAGAGGCGACTAAGGAGGTTAATGAATGGCTTGACAAGCTGTCATTGTAAAAAGTATTCTTATGGAAACAGCGCCATGTATTTTAGAGTAGTGATCTCTGCAATATGTGCCACTTTGGCACCATGGGTTCTGTTTTTTAAATTGTGGTTCACCCTATGTGCCGTCTTCGGCTCAAAAGGACAATAGATAGATAGATAGATAGATACATATTGGGAAATTGAGGGATGAAGAGATAGAAGGAAGATACCAGACAGCTTAAGAGAATAGCTTGGCAGAAGGTCAACAACAGAAATGAAAAATAACCATCAACATTGAAAGTTGTGAAGAGACATGATCACTTATGCCAGCAGACATGGTACTAGATGATAATACCCACTAGAAATGTCACAAATAAAGACAAACATATTTGATCAACCTTCTCCTAGAAATGTCACAAATAAAGACAAACATTTTTGATCAACCTTCTCCTAGAAATGTCACAAATAAAGACAAACATTTTTGATCAACCTTCTCCTAGAAATGTCACAAATAAAGACAAACATTTTTGATCAACCTTCTCCTAGAAATGTCACAAATAAAGACAAACATTTTGGATCAACCTTCTCCTAGAAATGTCACAAATAAAGACAAACATTTTTGATCAACCTTCTCCTAGAAATGTCACAAATAAAGACAAACATTTTGGATCAACCTTCTCCTAGAAATGTCCCAAATAAAGACAAACATTTTGGATCAACCTTCTCCTAGAAATGTCCCAAATAAAGACAAACATTTTGGATCAACCTTCTCCTAGAAATGTCCCAAATAAAGACAAACATTTTGGATCAACCTTCTCCTAGAAATGTCCCAAATAAAGACAAACATTTTGGATCAACCTTCTCCTAGAAATGTCCCAAATAAAGACAAACATTTTGGATCAACCTTCTCCTAGAAATTACCTTCTCAACTGTAACCTTTGAAAGATCTTTGTATAGTTGTTTACGGATATACTCATGCATGGGTGGTCTCTCCTTGAGCGCCACAACCTGCACCTCTGGTGGGTTACTATAGTAGAAGGCATTCTCTATCATAGTTTCATATCTTGTCTCCAGCTTTGTTGCTGACTTTTTTCTCATCATCACCTCCTGAAGAGGAACAAGATGCATGTTTTCAAACAACAACAAAAATTAATAAAACGTTTTTAAAAATGCATAGTAAAATATATTTTACAGAAATACACTTACAATTTAAGCATACTAGCTTTAAGAATAAAAACTAAGAATAGCAGAATGTTATATCTTCTCAACATTCCTGTATGGTGCAGAAACATGAACATTAGACAAGAAAGCAGAGCAGAAAAATGAAGCCTTTGAAATGTGGATTTATAGAAAAATAGGAAGAATTGGATGGAAAAGAAAAGAAAACGAAGAAGTTTTAAAACAACTAAAAATGATAAGAGAACTACTAAACACAATTCAAACAAGACAATTAGGGGGATTTTTGGGGCATGTTAAAAGGCACACCAGCCTACTAAAAGTAATCTTGGAAGGGAATATACAAGGTAAAAGAGACAGAAGCAGATCAAGACTAACATGGATGAGTAATATAAAAAAATAGACAAGTCAGTCTATGACAACCTGCACTATCAAAGGAAGAGACAGAGTGGAATGGCACTCCATGGTAGCCAACCTTCGATGCGGAGATGACACTCAATGATGATGATGATGATGACTTACAGTTAAATATAACTGTTCAAGTTTATTCAGTAAAAATATTTTACATAAACATATTTTAAAAAATTAAGCTTAAAGTTTATCATCCTTGGTGGCTGGACTTAGGTAAGAATTAGTTGCTCTTATTCATGACACACTAAAGTAGTGTTCCCACGGCTTATTTTTTTTTTACACTTGTTTAGAAGTCCATTTCAATCAAATCTACCTGTTTAGATTAGTGATATATTCATCATCATCAAGTTTCTGGCCTGCTGGCGTAGGTGATCATGTCTCTCCACAACTTTCGATCACGACAGTTATTAATCATTTCTGTTGTTGACCTTCTGCCAAGCCATTCTCTTAAGCTATCTGTATTTTTTCTCCCCTCTATCTCTTCGTCCCTCAATTTTCCCAGTTGTTACAATATATTCCAGATGTTCTCTTCTCATTACATGGCCAAAAAATGATGATTGTTTCTTCCTAATATTTGAAATTAGCTCTTGGCCTCTTTCAGAACGTTTTCCTTACTCTTTATAGCTGTACATGGTATTCTCAACATTCTTCTGTAAAACTACATTTCTACAACCTCCAGTGATTTTCTTGTCTGTTGTCCTATTGTTCATGATTCACATCCATATGTTAAAATTGGCTCTACATAACATTTAAGAACTCTTTTTCTTGTTTGACCATGTTTGACATTGGTAGCACAATGTTGGAATGAATATACTCAGTATAAGATGTTTCTTGGTGGTAATAGGTATTGCTTTGTGTTGAAGTACAGGGTATAGCTGTCTCAATATTTGATTTGCCTTGTTGCATCTTATCTCTATTTCTTTATTGGTTTTACTATCTTCAGAGAACGTTGTTTCCAGGTATTTAGAATTTGTTACTTCTTTTATCTTGGTGTACTATAGCAATGTTTAATATCTTTTCTTTTGCTCTTCCAATAGATATAAAAACAGAGCCATAGATTTTAGAAGTGGCGATCTCTGCAATATGTGCCATTTTGGCATGCAAGGTTTCTGCTTTTGAGATTGTGGTTCTGCCCTATGTGCCGTCTTTGGCTCAAAAGGACAATAGATAGAATAGATAGAAATTCTGTTTTTTTTTCACTGCTTATTCTCATGTTATTGTTTACTTTTATTGCAAATTATAAATAATGTTATTCTTGGGCAAACAAAAAAAAAGAAAAAAAAAATGTAAAATCAGATCCTGAAGTGTGTAACATATTCTACATTCAAAAGTATGTTGTAAAATTAGATCATGAAGTGTGTAACATATTCTACATTCAAAAGTATGTTGTAAAATTAGATCATGAAGTGTGTAACATATTCTACATTCAAAAGTATGTTGTAAAATTAGATCATGAAGTGTGTAACATATTCTACATTCAAAAGTATGTTGTAAAATTAGATCATGAAGTGTGTAACATATTCTACATTCAAAAGTATATTGTAAAATTAGATCATGAAGTGTGTAACATATTCTACATTCAAAAGTATGTTGTAAAATTAGATCAGGAAGTGTGTAACGTATTCTACATTCAAAAGTATGTTGTAAAATTAGATTCAGCGTTGAAAGATTAGATGATAACTTATGTGCATCAACAGACATATACAAACAATAAAAACCTACCAGATAAATTTTTGTGCGGTAATGTGAATCAGGAGATCTATACAAAAAGCGACCGCATGACTCCAACAGAGCACATGCCATCTCAATGTTGTGGTGTCGAAAATCAAACATTAACATCTGTTGATTATAACAACAACATGACATGAACAAAATAGGTGTTCATTTCAATTGCAATTTACAAAGATATATGTCAATGTAATAAGGTTCTAAAATCAGTAAATGAAAAATAGTGAGAAACCTATAAATTGTAATTGCACTCAAGGTAGTTCCATAGGTGCTTAGTTTCGATGTCTTTAATGAGGTGCTCATTTGACCATTTCTCCACCTTCCTAACTCTTTACACTACATTACTTCTTACAAGCACTCATGGTAGTTCCATAGGTGCTTAGTCTCTATGTCTTTAATGAGTTACTCATGTGACCATTTCTCCACCTTCCAAACTCTTTACACTACATCATCTTACAAACACTCAAGGTCTCATCCTTGTGATATGAACCTACTATCTCTGAGCAAACACCCTCAATATTGATTTTAAAATCTAAATTTATCAGAAGATTCAATGATAAAAGTGTTGTTGTTGACGTAACGCCATGACGAGTTGATGTAGGCATGGTGCCCTTTTACTCACTGATGTGGTGAGTCGTAATGGCTTTCTTGACATTCCCTGCTCTTGCTGGAGAAGTTGGAGTTCATCTATCCCAGGCTATACTGGGAAACTACTAGTCCAGCCCAGAAATACTGCAATACTGGGTATATATCAGTAACAACCACCACTACAGGGAACATGGCGATCCTAGCTTCTGTTAGTCATCGCCTTAAAGTCCAATTGGGTTTGCTGACCCCATGAGGTATTAATGTATCATACTCTTACACATAATTTACTTGAGGCTGTCCCTTCCCTATTGCATATTCTCTGTTGCTCATGTTTAAGCTCATTATTATATATACATACTATTCATATCTCTTCTCTACTAGTCCACACTGCACCATTTCATCTGACCCCTATATCTCTTACCCCACTCTATGACACCTCTATATTTCCTCCTCTCAGGTACCCTATATTCTTCTAGTCAGTTCTTTGCACTTTGTGTATGCACAAGGACCTGTTTTCAAAAACTTCTGTTACTACGTGCTCTGTGCCCAAATTTCACTTTTGTGCACATACACATACCCCGTGCGCACTAACATTCTTTTTTCTTCTTGCCATATCAGAGTATACAGGGAAGACTTTTTGTAGAAGAGGGGGGAAAAAGAGAGAGTAGAGGAAGAAAACAAAGACGAGAGAACAAGGTCAAGGAGAAAAAAGGAAAAAGACATTAAAACGAAGTCACAATAAAAATAAAGAGGATGGGTCAAAATGCACGGGAAAAAAATGTGGAGGCCATATCCAGAAGTGAGTGAGCAGACAGACGCGTAGGTGTGGAAGGAGAAGAAGGAGAGAATAGAGGAGTCAACAGACAAGAGAACAAGGTCAAGGAAAAACACATTAAGATGAAGTCAGGAGAAAAATGAGACTATGAGTCGAAATTCACGTGCAAAACATGGAAGGCCATCTCCAGAAATGAGTGGGCAGACAGACACGTGGGAAGTCAATTTTTATTGGCTGACAAAATCCAAATTTAAGAGGTAAACACAAAAAATTGACAAGCACTTGGATAGAGGCACTTGGATAGAGGATTGAGAGACCGAACATTGGAAGAGACTGAATTGGCAGGGAGTGACGATCCAGAGTCATAACATCAAGCAAGGATAATAGAATTTTAGCCAGCAAAGAACACACGATAGTTAGGAGATGCAGAGACCAGCGAAGAACAGATAGGTGGACAGATTAGTAAGTAGCACTATTAAGAGACAGTTAGTAACGAGTGCCAAGAAACAGCCGGGCCGGTAGAAGTAGCTTTAGGGCGGGCCGTCAATGGGAACAGTCCACATATAGTTTAGATGCGAGTATGAATGAGTGTGGAGCCCAGAGACAAGTGTTAGGGCGAACCAATGGAGAACTTGTAGAGTGCCCTCTAAGTGTGTAAACTGTCATATCCAGTGTGTAACAAGAGTCCGTTGTGACAGAATTAAAAGTCAGAACTAACTCTTATACTTAATGCGTTATTATATATTACACAGTTATAATTATCTAGCCTAGCGTCAACCGTCGGAGATGAATCATAACAACAATCAAGTTGTTGCTCAACCACAACATGAAACAGTCATCTTAACAACGAACCAGAAGTACGATAGTGACAAGACAAGGTCAGGGCTGAGACGATAGCCAGGGGGGGCACATTGGCGTGTTGACTCGATTGTAAACAGCTAGATCAGCACATTCCAGCAGAGGTCAAGTACGCAAGAGACTGACCGGTTGGGTGAAGGCCGCCAGTAAGTAACGATCAATATATATAGCAACACAGCTGACATCTGCCCGTGCTGCCGTCACAATAACAACAAAATAACTTCGTCCGGATACATTTTTACTTTTATTTTCCTTTTATATCTTCTTCTAGTTCAAAATTATTATATTTTTTTAAATTATTTTTTATTTCAAATAAATATTTATATTTGTGTTGTACGTTTGTTCCTGCTGAAGACCTATTGAGCTGAAACGTTCTGGTTTGTGTTGTCCACTTGTTACGTGAAGCTTTAACCATACTTTTTTTTTTCTATATCTATTTTTTTTTCTATATCTATTTTTTTTCTATATCTATTTTTTTTCTATATCTATTTTTTTTCTATATCTATTTTTTTTCTATATCTATTTTTTTTTCTATATCTATTTTTTTTTTCTATATCTATTTTTTTTTTCATTTCTCCTTATGTTAGACAGCCTTATTTTATGCAGACTTTTACAGGTGAAGACCACAAGGAGGTAGAACTGCTAGGTCTTGGTCAGCCGATTGTGCACTGACTGAGCTTGCTATTGTGACCTTCGGTTGCAGGTGCTTATGCTCCCCCGATAAAAGTGCTAAATGGTACAGACATTATATATCTTTTTTACTGCTCAGCCTGTTTCCCAACAAACAATTTACACTCTTCCCCTGCAGCATTTTCTCTCTAGATTGATATTGAGAAAGAAGGGCACAAGTTGCAGAAAGAACTGCTGGGGTAGGACAAAAAGTAGCTCTTATTTCAAAGAACAATAATTATGTTCAATCTGGTAGGAAACAAATTACAAAGAAATTCAGGCAGTAAAAAACTGCAGGGCTCACATTTTTGGAGTCATATTGTAGAGGGTAGAGTTCTGCCCTACCAAAGGAGGAGTAAGACATCTCCTTTCCTCCGCTAGCCTTCAGGACGCCCTTGGGCAAGGTGAAGCTCCCATTTAGCCCCCCCCCCCCCATCAGGGTTATGTGAAGCCATTGGAGCAGGTGGTGGATGGTGTTGTGGAAGCAGCCGACAAGTAGTGCCGGTTATGATCCCAACACCGCGATGGCAGGCAGAGGATCTCATGTATAGAGACAATGGCTGCAATCTCCAACTAGTACAGTCACTGCCAAGAAGGAAAGGAATGGCAAACTACCTTTTTATATTGCCTAGAACAATCATGGTAAAACACAACTTAATGAATGAACTACAAGAAATTATAGACATAATGGTAAAAGAAAGCAACCAAAAAGGTCTCAGTCTGAATAGTAAGAAAACAGAAGTAATAGTCATATCAAAGAAACAATCATCTCCATCATGCAGCATAAAAATAAACAGGATAAATCTGAAACAAGTGCAACGCGTCAAATACTTGGGCACAATAATAACATCAGATAGAAGATGCACCACAGAAATAAAAAGCAGAATAGCTCAGGCCAAAGTAGCATTCCAGAAAATAAAAAAATATCTTAGGCCAATCTATGTCGATAGAAGTGAGAAAGATAGTTCATCGGTGCTATATAGAACCAATTCTGACCTATGGAAGCGAATCATGAACAGTAGACAAACAAATGAAAAGATGATTAGAGGCCACAGAGATGGGATTTCTCAGAAGAATGTTGAAAGTTCCCCAGACAACTAAAAAGACCAATGAAGAAATTCTTAAAGAGGCCAACTCAAAAAGGGAACTCCTAAAAAACATCAGAAAGAAACAATCAACATTTTTCGGGCACATCATGAGAAGAGAAAAGTTGGAATACTTGGTTACAACTGGCAAAATAAAAGGAATGAGAGATCGCGGATGACAAAGTGAGAAAATACTGGATAGCTTGGTGTCATGGCATGGAAAACAGTCAACAACAGAACTAATATGATACACCATAGATAGAAGATTGTGGAAGGACATGTCGCCTACGCCAAACGGTATAGTACATGATGATGATGATAGCATACTGTCTATAATATGTCTGAAAAGAGAACTACTTAAACACAATTGAAACAAGACAAATGAGATTTTTAGGGCATGTTAAAAGACAAAGCAGCCAGCTGAAAGTAATCTTGGAAGGGAAAATATAAGGTAAAAGATGCAGAGGCAGATCAAGACTAACATGGTGAGTAACATCAAAAGATGGACAAGTCAGCCTATGACAACCTGCACTATCAAAGCAAGAGACAGAGCAGAACGGCACTCCATGGTAGCCAACCTTCGATGCGAAGATAGAACTTAGTGATGATGATGATTATGTATGACAACCCTTTTGGCTGTTCAATATCAGTTATTTTATCTTTTTTTTATAGAAAACTTTCTGCAAAAAAAACAATAGAGGTTTTTAAACCTAAAAGATGAAGCAAATGATGATATATGGTGAGTATACCTTGAGGCACTGTAAGGCTTCAATTTTAGGGCACACCTTGAACTTGACAAGTTCACCTGTTTATGAAAAGTAAGTAAGAAAACGATGAGTCTACAGAATGAATATAGAAATGACCATAACAACAAATGACATTGGCAAACAAGAGTTGTTTTTCTCCATGTTGCTGCAACATTGCCCATACTTTTCTACATCTTTTCTACTTTTCTTCAGATTCATGTTTCCACGCTTTCTTACATTTACTAAGAAAGCCACTGTATAGGAGTGGTTTGTGAATTGGTCTGTTGAGCTTACGAGGTGATGTTCATTACACCGATCGACCAGCTTTTAGGTTAAGCCAGCTTTAAGTTGCTACCAGACATTTTTATTCTGAAAGAAAGTTGGCCTGGCATGCTGTTGGCCACAATGACAAGGTCACTACAAAAATATTGTCACGGCTACAACAAAAATACAGTCACCATCACCACAGATTTATTAAATGCTGTACTTGAGACTTTCTTCTTCTTCATCAGAATTAACATAAAAATGCCTATGTAGCAACAAACCTTAAAAGCAAACAAAAGTTTTCCCAGGAGCCGCGATAGCTCAGTGGTTAGTGAACTTGACTACAAAGGACAAGACGTAGGGTTCGATCCCAATTGACGGCTTCCGGGTTCACCCAGCCTTTAATGGGTACCGGATTTTTTTCTGGGAAAGTAGAGCAACACAGGCGTAATACTGACCACATTACCCCAAAAATCATGTGCCACAGGTCTGTAAAATTTATGGTCACTAACACCATATTCCCTATACGCCACTTGGCGTGACGGAGGCACTTTACTTTTTTAAAAGTTTTCCCACAGAAAGAGATCTGCTCATGTAAGCATCTTCATCCTTCCTACACTGATAGATGTCACATAAGGTTCCTAGTATTTTTCACCATCCACCTCAATTCTTGATGAGATATTTGATCATATCTAATGAATCTATGCCTGCCAACTCTGCTGCTCTTATAAATGTTCTTTTTAAGTGTCTCTCAAGGTCTTCCTCTTTTCTTGTATCCTGATGTTTCCCTTAGAAGAGCCTGTTTTGGAGTTCTCTTGTTGTCTCTTCTCAAAACATGTCCGACATATGTCCATCTTCTCTTCCTAATGGTAGATGAGATCGTTGGTGGCCATTTCTCTTATCTCTGTATTAGCCTTGAATTCATTCCATTGTAGCTGAGATCATTGGTTGCATGGCCTTTTCTTTTATCTCTATATTAGCCTTGAAATCATTCCATTGTAGATGAGATCATTGGTTGCATGGCCATTTCTCTTATCTCTATATTAGTCTTGAATCCATTTAATTGTCGATGAGATCATTGGTTATATAACCATTTCTCTTACCTCTATATTAGTCTTCAACTCATTCAATTGTACACAGTTGAGTTTACCCGCAAGCATACTCATACTTTATTCCACTGTCTACATTCTTCCTTTATTTACAATACTTCAGTTTCACAAAGATTCAAGTTTTCATACCTTCTTGTATCCATCAAGTACTATCCAAATGATTCAGGCTTTGAAGCACAACAAGAAAAATGTTAAAGGCTTTATCATTACCACTAAGTTCAATAATTGCTCAATCTCTCAAGACTAAGGGCAAGGTCTAAGGTCAGAATATCTCTATTAGAGATCTGTTATTTGCTGACGACACTGCACTTGTCATGCAAAGTCAGGAAGAACTCCAGAGCATGGTACATCGCTTTTCGCAAGCCTGCAGAGACTTCAGTCTAACAATAAGTTAGCAGAAAACTAACATACTCTGTCAGGACGTCAAAGTAACACCTGCAATCTCTATCGACAACTATAAACTTGATATCGTGCGGCAGTATAACTACCTGGGGTCCATCATCAGCGACAGACTATCTTTAGATACAGAAATTGACACTCATATTTGTAAAGCTGCTACCGCCTTTGCCCGTCTTTCTAGGCGTGTCTGGCAAAACAGCAAACTGACAATTAAAACAAAAGCCGCAGAATACAATGTCTGAATAATGAGCATCCTCCTGTATGGCAGCGAATCTTGGACAATCTATGTAAAACAAAACAGCAAACTGACAATTAAAACAAAAGCTGCAGTATACAATGTCTGAATAATGAGTATCCTCCTGTATGGCAGCAAATCTTGGACAACCTATGTAAAGCAGGAGAGGAGGCTAAATGCATTCCATATGTGATGTCTACGCCGTATTCTTGGTATCACCTGGAAGGATAAAGTGACAAACATGGTGGTCCTGACTTGCACAGGCCTACCGAATATCTACACGCTGCTCAAACAACATAAGTTACGCTGGTTTGGCCATGTACACCATATGAAAGATGGCCACATACCGAAAGATATACTCTACAGACAACTGGCAGATGGTAAAAGAACTAGGGGGCGCCCAAAACTCCGATTTGTAGATGTGTGTAAACGTGACATGAAGACTCTAAACATAAACCCTGCAGCATGGGAAGACATAGCTGCAGACTGCAATCTCTGGAAACACACTCTAAAGGTTCACCTCAAACAAGAAGCAGACAGATTTATAGAGAAAGAGAATACATGATGAAAGAAAAGAAAAGAAAACATTTCTAAGGGTGCTGAAAAATCCATAGTCAACTATGACTGACGGAGGCTACTACTAAGTTCAACAAATTTTCTGCAGTTGTTAATACAATACATAGAATAAAAGAGAGCATGTAAGAAAAAAGGACAGAGATAGAGAAAATAATGGCATGATATACCACTCAAAAATGCTGCAGACAGAAATGGTGTCAGTTACTTTAGGTGTTTTTGTTGTTGTTTTGGCATTCGCCAGCATACACCTCTGGTGAAGTCCCTAGAGACCAGGAACAGAATTTGTTGTGTGCGTTAATATGTTTTTCCCTGGCAGCTATGTGCACAGGGGTCCCTCACTGCACAGGCAGATAACTTTGTCTTTGTAGGTACTCATACTTTTTCCATCAATAAGTAGTTGATGTTCCAAGCCAGGCCTCGCTGCTAGACCAGGTTGGTTGTCGCAGAGAGAAATCACAAATAAAATTTCCAGGTGAAGCCAGGATTCGAACTCACAACCTCTCTATCTTGAGACCAACCAGTCCCCCAGTCAAGGTTAACAAATCGTAAAAGCCATGCAAAAAGTTTACTCAACTTGTAAGTACTCTTGATGCAGATATATCGACACCAGAAAGTGTTTATATCAACATAAAGTAAATACTCATATCAAAGCAAATAGCGATCAGGACTAAAACAAAGAATACTAAAGTGTTACATCTATTCAATATTCTTGTTTGGTGCAAAAACTTGGACATTAAAAAAGAAAAAAAGAGAAGAAGATTGAAATTGTGGGTTTATAAAATAATGTGAAGAACTTGGACAGAGAAGAGATCAAATTATGAAGTTATAAAACAGCTGAAAATGGCAAAAGAACTATTTAACACAATTCAAACAAGACTTTTAACTCTGTAAAAAATAGAAAATGTTAGAGAGACAGTCAGATTCCTGATTTGTGTAGTATATAAGATTGAGGATGAAAGTTGAACAACTACAGCCTGTTGTGTCATGACCAGATGTAGCATCAAGAGACTAGTTCAACAAAATGGCTGCACTTCCTGTATGGAAAACACCTTTGTGTACATGAACAAACAAAAACAAACTCTGTGACTGCTGTGCAGCTGTATGTTAGAACCTAATACAATAAAGTGCCACTGGATAGGCATAGATCTTTGTTTGAAGCAATAAATTTCAAGACATGGGACGTAAAGAGAAAAGTCCTGGTAGATCACTTGTGTTATGGGAAGAAATTGATATTTGAGCTATGTACTAACAGAGTCACAACAACCACTACAAGGGTGAGTTTAAAATAATAAATACCACAACAAACTGTATTGAACATTCTGTACAAATGGTTGAAACTGACTTATTACACAACTAAACTAAATGAAACAATGCATTAGAACCACTGCTGACAAAGTTAGCATCAATAGGCTCAAAAGAGTTTAAGATTAAATGGAGTGCCATATTGATATCTATTATGTTACATTAAGTTATTTTCAGGTCATCATCATTGCAGTCCGAACAAGTCCATAGATGCTCAGATCCCCTCCTTAGCAAGTCACGTAGTGTCCAGCGATTGACGACTCAAGTATGTTACCTACCTGTGACACACTTTGTTACAATCCGTAGTCCAAATTACTACCAATTAATTGTAATATAAGGAGCACTAAAAATAGTATTTTCTTTGAACTTTTGACACACAACTGTGTGTTTACCAGTTAGACACTCAGGGAACTTGGATTTCCTGTCTCAGGTTGATTAATGACCTGAAATTGACCACCTGGAGCGGACTTGTTATTTGTATATTCCAGATGGTTGCCATAAGTTCATCAGTATGTTTGACTATCTCAAAGCATTATTTGTTGTGTTTCCAGAATCACAAAGAGTTGCTTGATGTCGCCGACGATCAGGGAAATTTCCTTGGTCTCAGGAAAAAAAAAAAAAAAAACTACTGACTTATCATGCTTGCCGTATGATACGGCAACCATGACCATCCAACCATCTGTCAAGATGCCAAAAGCCATACACATACATGCACATATATGTACACTTGTTTTCTCAAACAAATAAACAGACTTCATTTTGTGGTGATAACATCATCATCATCATCAAGTACCGGGCCTACTGGCGTAGGTGATCATTTCTCTCCACAACTTTCGATCTCGACAGTTCTTTATTATTTCTGTTGTTGACCTTCTGCCAAGCCATTCTCTTGAGCTGTCTGGTATCTTTTCTCTTTGTTTCCCTCTATCTCTTCGTCCCTCAATTTTTCCAGTTGTTACAATATATTCCAGTTGTTCTCTTCTCATTACATGGCCAAAAAATGATGATTGTTTCTTCCTAATATTGTAAATTAGCTCTCTTTTTGCTTTGGCCTCTTTCAGAACATTTACATTACTCTCTTAGATGTCCATGGTATTCTCAACATTCTTCTGTAAAACCATATTTCTACAGCCTCCAGTGATTTTCTTGTTTGTTGTCCTATTGTCCATGATTCACATCCATATGTTATGGTGATAACATAGTTTGTGCAAAAACAATCAAGAATTCAAATATCTTTTTTGTCAGTTTTAAAATCAGTATAAACATGTTATATGTTCACTTCTACGGAACAATGAAATAACAACCTCACCAATAAAGCGAACAATTTTCAGCTTGGACTCTATATTTATCTGATCCTTCTTCCTCACCTACAGAAATGAAATAAAAAGGCAAAGATTTGTATTACATAAACTGTCAAGTCAAGTCCCCCATCACACCAACGGGCATATAGGGAATATGGTGTTAGTGGCAATAATTTGTATAGACATTCGGTACATGATTTTTGGGGTAATGTGGTCAGTATTACACCCATGCTGCTTTACTTTCCTAGAAAAAAAATCCACTACCCATTTAAGGTTGGGTGAACCCAGAAGCCATAAATCAGGATCGAACCTGACCTCTTGTCCTTTGTAGTCCAGTTCAGTAACCACTGAGCTATCGCAGCTCCAAAATTGCCAAGGATTCATCATAAAAAAAGATTAGTATTGCATAAATTGCCTAGGGTTTACCATAAATAAAATTTTTATTGCAAAAGTTGCCCAGGGTTTATCATAAAGATTTGTTTTACAAAAAATTGCCCAGGACTTTTCATAAATAAGAGTTTTAAAATGTATAATGAGCATAATTTACATTCTATGTTTAAAAAAATATTGTGCTAACTTTCAAGAAGACTTTTTGGAAAATTAATCGGGGGCAAAAGTGCCCAACAGCAACAGAGCTGAAAGTTGTGAGCAACTCATTAATGACGGCTTGCGTCAGGTCCAGTGAACCAGAACTATCCAGACCCTACTGTGATAGTATCATCTTAATTTTCTCCAGATTGATATCTTTAGACTGGAACTGCTACTATTATATGATACAGAGTTTAGATATCTTCATAATTATTACACATCGATCACAACACGACATACTAAGAATGTCTTGACATGGATTCGTGTAGTCGATAAACGCAGACTATGAATCTTGCTTATACAGGTTTATTTAATTGTCGGTTGTACAAGTGAAAGTACTAGTGGAGTACATCTAAAATTATCAATTCCAATTCTAAAATTTAATGTTTTCGTCTGAATGTGCTCAAGGGGTTAACACCAGTGGATATTGAGCCATCTCTTATTACACATTGTTTGTGACATTTCTAATTCTTTCTTTCATTCTATCAAATATTACAACTCATCTTGCTTGACACTTGCTATTCTATATCTATGTCTTGACTTATTCAATGCTACTCTTGCTATTCTATATCTATGTCTTGACTTATTCAATGCTACTCTTGCTATTCTATATCTATGTCTTGACTTATTCAATGCTACTCTTGCTATTCTATATCTATCTCTTGACTTATTCAATGCTACTCTTGCTATTCAATATCTATCTCTTGACTTATTCAATGCTACTCTTGCTATTCTATATCTATCTCTTGACTTATTCAATGCTACTCTTGCCACTCTACATCTATGTCTTGACTTATTCAATACTACTCTTGCCACTCTACATCTATGTCTTGACTTATTCAATACTACACTTGCTATTCTATATCTATCTCTTGACTTATTCAATACTACACTTGCTATTCTATATCTATCTCTTGACTTATTCAATACTACACTTGCTATTCTATATCTATGTCTTGACTTATTCAATGCTACTCTTACTATTCTATATCTATCTCTTGACTTATTTAATGCTACTCTTGCTATTCTATATCTATGTCTTGACTTATTCAATACTACACTTGCTATTCTATATCTATGTCTTGACTTATTCAATGCTACTCTTGCTATTCTATATCTATGTCTTGACTTATTCAATGCTACTCTTGCTATTCTATATCTATGTCTTGACTTATCCAATGCTACTCTTGCTATTCTATATCTATGTCTTGACTTATCCAATGCTACTCTTGCTATTCTATATTTATGTCTTGACTTATTCAATGCTACTCTTACTATTCTATATCTATGTCTTAACTTATTAAATGCTACTCTTACTATTCTATATCTATATCTTGACTTATTCAATGCTACTCTTGCTATTCTATATCTATGTCTTGACTTATTCAATGCTACTCTTGCTATTCTATATCTATGTCTTGACTTATTCAATGCTACTCTTACTATTCTATATCTATGTCTTGACTTATTCAATGCTACTCTAATCTACTTTCTATTGTTCTCTGGAACACAACACTTCTAAATCTAACTTCCAACACTTCTCAACTAAACTATATCTTTCTGACTGAACTATCTTTAGTTTTGGACTAGCTCTGTCTCTTCTACCTTGTACCTTCCCTTCCAAGATGCTTTACAGTAGGGTATTATGTCTTTTCATATTTTCCCAACAATTTCAGTTGTCTTTTTTCGAATTGTGTTAAGTATTTCTTTCACAATTTTCAGCTGATTTAGAACTTTCTTTGTTTGTCTTCTTTTCCTTCCACACAATTCTCCCCATTTTTCTGTAGATCCACGTTCAATTTTCTGCTCTGTTTTTTTTATTCAATGTCCATGTTTCTGAACCATACAAAAATGTTGAGTAAATACAACACTTTACAATTTGTAGTTTTAGTTCTAATGTTATCTGTTTTGATGAGGTTATATTTTTCCTGTTGTTAAATTTTCTTTCTGCCAGATAAAGTATCTATCTATTGACCTTTCGAGCCGTAGCTGGCCCATAGGGCGTAGACCAAGATACTCCTTCTCTTATCTGAATTTTTGTTCTAGCAGTTTTCGATTCTTTTAAATATATTTTATCAAATCTCGCCATTTGTCTCTGTTCTGTGCAAGCAGCTCTATCTCAATGAGGGAGCCGAATCCTGCTGCTCTTGCCTCTCTCATCAATGTTCTTCTCAGTGTCTCTCTGGGTCTTCCTCTTTTTCTCTTACCTGTTGTTTCCCATATGAGGGCTTGCTTTGCTATTCGGTTATTATTTCTTCTCATCACATGTCCAACATATGACCATCGTCTTTTCTTTATTACTGAAGATATTAGTGGTTGATTGGAGATTTCTCTAATTTCCTCGTTTGTTTTGAATTCATTCCACGCTATACCAAGTATTTTCCATAGACATTTATTTTCGAATGCGTTCAACTTTGTTTCTATATCTCTTGTTGTTTTCCAGCTTTCACATGCATACGTAAGGGTTGATAGTACATTTGATTTGAATAGTCTAAGTTTTGTGTTTGTGCTGATGAGTTTAGATAAAGTATACTGTTACATTTTTTAATGCAATAAGATTAGCTGACATACATGCCACTTGAAGTCTGATTTGAGCGTCTGGACGAGATCAGATGCCAGTTCTGGCATGCATGGCTCCAAAATGGCTACTAGTCTTGAGTAGAAGGGAAGTAAGTCATACCTGCAAAGAAAAAGTAATTTTAAAGATTGTCTAAGGGCAGTGAACTGTATCAACAGTTAGAACTCTCATAAATATCATTCTTATGTGCTCTAACAGTGGTGGCGTCTGTAGCAACTGCATGTTCTTGTTACAACTATTTAACTTGCACAGCATTGCAGCATTTTACAAGTTTGGAATTTTTGTGTTTTTAAGAATCAGGCATATGACTGCACTGTTATTAATTAAAACGATGACGTTCCAAATATTTCATACAAGAAAGGTTAAACAGAATTGATGTGACCAACAACTATAATTGCCAATTTCTTTTACTACTACTCTAGTATTCACCTTTGACAGTCACCTTACTTTCAAATAACATATTTTTCTCTACATTTTTAATAGACTATTAATCTAGTTGTGATAGATGAAGATGATGGGGAAGACATGGAATGATCTTAAAAGAATTGCAAGAAACAGAACGGCTTGGAAAGTGTTTGTTGAAGACCTTTGCTCCACAGCGAGTTTAAAGGAAGAAAAAGATTAATCTAGTTAATTTTTTTTAAATAACATATTTTATGTTAATTTTTAATAATAATCAAGGGTCATATGTATGTTTATGTCTTATAATACCTTTTATTTATCACCTATGTATGTTTATGTCTTATAATACTTTTGATCTGTCACATATGTTTATGTCTTATAATACCTTTTATCTGTCACATATGTGTATGTCTTATAATACTTTTGATCTGTCACATATGTATATGTCTTATAATACCTTTTATCTGTCACATATGTTTATGTCTTATAATACCTTTTATCTGTCACATATGTGTATGTCTTATAATACCTTTTATCTGTCACATATGTGTATGTCTTATAATACCTTTTATCTGTCGCATACGTATATGTCTTATAATACCTTTTATCTGTCACATATGTGTATGTCTTATAATACCTTTGATCTGTGAAATCTTTTACCATTCTTCCTTTATTTTGAGTCAATTGCTTTACAGCACATTTGCATTGTTGATTTCCACATAATGTTTGTTTCAATTCCTCTACGACACTTTAACTGTACATTAGCTTGCCACTTTTTAGATGCTGATAGAGTATTAAAAAATCTGGCTGATCTACTAAGTGGCAGCTTTTGACTGGGTCTCAAATTTCAGAGTTTAAATAAGATTCTTGCTTACTTTGTCCAATCCATTATTTTGAAAATCGTTTCCTGATATTTCATTTTGTAATCATGATGTATGATTGCAATCTGCTAAAGTTTTGTTCAATTTAAACTGACAACTAACCAGGTTTTCCCAAATAAATTAATTTTCTGCTCAAAAGAGTATGGCCTCCTTAGCTCATGAACTTGCCATAAATTTGTGGCCAAAAAAGGCTTAGAAATTAATTCATTCATGGATTACTGATGAAAATGAATGTGAGGACCTTCTATGAGCATGGAAATATTTAAATATTTCCCTTTTTTTATACCAACTCTTGTTTTAGAAATAGCAGATATTTTACGAAAGTTTTAATTAAATATCTTTTTGGTTCTCTGCTTCTAATTCCATCACTCAAACCCTCTCCCATCATGTGACTGACACATTTCGCTTCAGGAGTACTTATCTTTTTACTTTGCCCTAGGATCAAGTCTCTAAGTGTGGCACTGAAAGCACAACTTTGGGATAACAAATGAGTTGAAAAGCACTCTTTTATATTCTATTGTGATTTTTTTGTTAATTAATAATGGTGCCTTAAAAATGTAGAATTTAAAAAAAAATTAAGTTACAGAAATTAAAAGAAACAAAAATGAATATATAATTTCAAACAGTCAAACATTGAGTTATAAAGAAAGTCTTTAAGAAAGGGTAAAATAGAAGAACAGAAAAGCTGATCAGATATTTCTTGTACCAAACTCACCGTGTTCTGTGAACAGACAAAAGAGCTTTAACTAGTTTCTTGCGGTTAGACTTGGTATTGAAGTTCATGCAGAACTCAATTGCTGCCTGCAATGGTATACCAGAATCACTTTAATCACTTCAATATCTTTTCTTCTATCTTCTAAATATATAATGATACTCATTTGAAGAAAGCACAAGAAATATTTGTTTATTTCGATTCACAAAGTTTATTGCACACACAAAAAAACTGACATATATCTTATAATTCATGAAATGTAAAAAACTAAAAATTAAAAAAACCTTTTTTAAAAACAAAACTAAAATCTCCAGAACAACAAAGTTGTTGCTATATGTTATGAAAAGATTTTTATTTGTTTGATTTTAAATTGAAACAAATTTGGTTTGCAAAATCTCCATTCTCAAACCGACAGTCGGCATTATTTAAACACGGGCAGACATGAAATTAAAAAACAAATAGTTGAAAATAAGGTCTGATTAAATTAAAAAAATTTCAATGAAAATTTTCTGGTCAAACTCTAAATATCTTGATCCTTCCAGTGCAGAAAGATGTCACAGAGCGTTTGTAGTGCTTTCCACAATCCATCTCTATTCTGGGCAGATGTTTGGTCTTATCAAATGAATCTATCATCGCCTCCTTCTTTCCTTCCTCATTTGCCTTTCAGTATAGAGGGGAGATTTGTGGTCTTTAACTCTTCTGTTTGCCTCTAGTGTTGTTATGTTTCCTAGAGTTTGTAATATTCTGTCATTCTATCTTGTTCGTGATTGGACCTTGGTTCTGGTTGCAACATTTATTGAAGGCTCATTGTGTTATGTTTTTATATTTCTACCTTATCACATGGCTAAATCATTCTATCTGTTGTTTCTTTATATATTCTATGGCGGGGGTTATTCCTAGCTTTTTTCTCAGTTCTTCATTTCTGATCTTATCTCTCAGACAGTTTTAAGTCATTCAACTAGCACTTTCATCTCAGTAGAGATTATTTTTCTTAGTGTTCTTTCATCTAGGGTCCAGGTCTGGTATTGGTAGCACAACGTTGAGATGGAGACTGTATTAACGAGTATTAACTCATCAAATAATGAGTCTAAGCCTGCCAATTTTGCTTCTCTTATCAGTATTCTTTTCAGTATCTCTCAAAATTTTCCTCTTTTTCTGTATTCTGATTTTTCCCATATTTGTTTTTCTTAAAATCATTTTGTTGTCTCTTTACAAAACATGCACAACATATGTTCATCTTTTCATAAATGTAGATGAGATTGTTGGTTGAATGGTCATTTCTCTTATCTCTAAATTATTCTTGAATTCATTCCATTGTACATAGAGTAACCTTCTTAGGTATTTGTCCTCAAAAGCATTTAGCTTTTTCTCGTCTTTTTGTTGTTTTCCAGTTTTCATATGCTTGAGTTGAATATTTTAAGTTAAGTTTTCTTAGATAGTATTTTTTATTTCAATTATTTTGCAGGTTTTTTTAAAATTTGCTTCCACTTTTGCTATCCTGCTTTGGATCTCTTTTTTAACTTTAACAAACTTGAGTATAAAATGGGATGATCATATAGGAGAAATGTATTATCATGTTTATTGCAATTTAAAATATTTTGTTGCCTTATTACCAGTCAGATGCCCTGAGAAAACATATCACACATTAAACTGTAGTGAATATCACTGCAAAAATTATAATACATTAACATAACTTATGTCACTAAATATCTTATATAAATTAATTTCTAGTAGGAAACTGTTGTATGAAATGTCTCTTTTCGACAAGAACTGGGTCCCTAATCTGGTATTTGAGCAGGTTCTTACCATACTATCAAGTATTCACTAAACTGTCCTCAATTATCATTATGTGCCATGTCTACAACAAAGGTTGACCACCAAGGAATGCTATTCTACTTAGTTTCATGCTTTGATGGAACATTCTATGAATTTTTAAGTTCACCTCTTAAAATTGTCCATCTTTTTGAATCTTTACCCACTTTGTTTCTTTTTCCCTGTTCTTTTCCTTCCTTTTTTGCATTCACTCGAAGACAACACTTCTTCATCATCCACAATTAAAAGGATGTAAAATGAACATAGACACTTCTTCTGTTGTGCTTGCCAGCAAAGCCATGGTATTTACACCTTTTGACTTCCATCTAACTTCGACACACCATTTGTGAGTGCCAGGTTTCCTTCCCTCTGTTACCCTTGTTCTTTGGCAAGGCAGGATAGTCTATCACAGGCACTACATGGAGGTGTAGTAGATCAAATTTTGTTGCCACAACTAGACAGCTATGGGTCGTAGATGACGTACAGCCTAGCCGCTGTAGAGGAGATGTGGTCTCCATTTTCTATCTAAGAGAACTTCCAGCAGCTGTCTCTGCTGCAGAATTAATTTCTTCTCAGGCCAAAATTGGTACATAAGGTGGAAGTCTTAGTTCTCCACGATTGACGATCTTCTTTCCATCTATTGGTTGTTTCTTGGTCCCAAGGTTAAGCCTTTCCTATTGTTAGACAACAATCTATTTAATGTCCATTCTTCATGAAGGCAAGGCACATGAAATCAAATATAGATCACAGCTGCTTATTTTAATCTCAAAGTGGCATTTTAGTTTTAATCCCAACAATGTTGCTCTATTTATGAAGAGAATGTCCTGAGTAAACTATACTCCACTCATTCTTGAGATGTTTTATTGGAGTGGTTCTAATTTGTGACGCTGAACAAAGTTATAAAGATTCTAGGGTTCTAATTTGTGACGCTGAACAAAGGAATAAACATTCTAGGGTTCTAATTTGTGATGCTGAACAAAGGTATTAACATTCTAGAGTTCTAATTTGTGACACTGAACAAAGGTATAAACATTCTAGGGTTCTAATTTGTGACGCTGAACAAAGGAATAAACATTCTAGGGTTCTAATTTGTGACGCTGAACAAAGGTATAAACATTCTAGGGTTCTAATTTGTGATGCTGAACAAAGGAATAAACATTCTAGGGTTCTAATTTGTGACACTGAACAAAGGTATAAACATTCTAGGGTTCTAATTTGTGATGCTGAACAAAGATATAAACATTCTAGGGTTCTAATTTGTGACAATGAACAAAGATATAAACATTCTAGGAATCTAATTTGTGACAATGAACAAAGATATCAACATTCTAGGGTTCTAATTTGTGACAATTAACAAAGATATAAACATTCTAGGGTTCTAATTTGTGACAATTAACAAAGATATCAACATTCTAGGGTTCTAATTTGTGATGCTGAACAAAGATATAAACATTCTAGGGTTCTAATTTGTGACATTGAACAAAGATATAAACATTCTAGGGTTCTAATTTGTGATGCTGAACGAAGATATAAACATTCTAAGGTTCTAATTTGTTACGCTGAACAAAGATATAAACATTCTAGTTTCGTTAACTTCTGTGCCATTGATACTTTAGTTGAATAATGTTTATGTGAAGAAATATTTCAAAATGTGATAAGTTTGAGCCTTTCTGGTATAAAATAAAAATAATTCAAATATTGCTAAAATGTCAGTTAGCATCTTATGATAAATGTTAATGTACCAAAGTAGAATTATACTCAAGCCATGTTCCAGAGCTGAAAAAATTAGGAAGAATACTAAAATATCATTAACAAACAACTGTGGGATGGACTTCAGCAAAAATTATGATCAAAACTGCATACATTAGCACAATAACTGAAATGAAAAAAAACGGAATACTTCTTTTTCTTACAACTCAACCTTTACCTTGTCAATCATATCCCTGTTGACACAGTTTGGAAGAGAAGCTAGGAATGAGTCAAACTGAATCCTCATCAGTGTTCCAGTCTCTGTGTCATCCTCTAGTAATATCAGTGTATATATACATATGAGTTAAAACATTACTAACTAAATAAATGTATCAATAAATAACAAACACATTGATCAACAAATAAGAAACACATTTATCAACAAATAAGGAACACATTGATCAACAAACACATTGATCAACAAATAAGAAACACATTGATCAACAAACACATTGATAAACAAATAAGAAACATGATAAGCAATTAATAAACACATTGATCAACAAATAAGAAACATGATAAACAAATAATAAACACATTGATCAACAAATAAGAAACACAGAAGTAAACATAAAAATATCACATCTGTAAAATTGATAGTCCATTCATAAAAAAACTTCTGCAATGTCTTTAAAACAGCACAGAGAGTTCCCAAACTCAGCATAAGTGATTCTCATTGAAGTTAATGTGCAGATTTCATTCTTCCCAAACATTCACTTTTATCAAAGCACTCTCTAAATGATGAAGAATAAAATCTTCATCAAAAGTGACTCTCCCATCTCATTCACACATTACCAAGAACATTCAATTCTCTATTCCCTACATTGTAAGAAAATTTAATTCCTACTGTTATATGTGGCCAAGAAATGTCCAACTTTATGGCAAAAACAGTGCTCTTATCTGAACAAAGTTTACCTAAATTCTATCATCCGTAAAGCAAGAAGATTGTAATATACCAGGCTTCTGAAGCTATGAAGATAAGCACAAATGTAAATATCATATAGGGGCCACTAGTAAAGATGTAAAAACTGGAAGAAAATAAAAGGCCTGTGGCATAAGCCCTGTATTTTGTTCTGTTTCCCTATTAATTTAGTTGCCCAATACAGCTTTATGTTTATTTTGCCTAAAGCTATAATGTACTAATATTTGTATTAGTGTTGTCAATGACCATAGCATGAGAATGTAAACAGGAAACAATTGTAGATTTTAATTCAACTGCTTCTCAAATATGTATCTCGAGACTGTCAAAGTCCTAAAAGTTTACCATAAATGTGTTCTGGCACGTTTCAGCACAAAAACTGTTCTGGGAATATTTTTACAATTATTTTTTGGCTAAATCTTTAAATAAAAAATGGCAAAACCACAAGATCAAAAGATACACACCTTCAGCTTCTGGTAAAACAAATCTCTCTTCTTCTGCCTCCACAACCACATCTCCTGCTTCCTGCCTCTCAGCTTCCTTCATGTTCTCCTCAATCTGCTCTGTCTCTAACTCTTTCTCAATATCATCCACTGCCAGGTGGTTCATCTCTGAGAGAGTACAAATAATAAGGCATTATGATGTGACATCATTGTTTCATAATTACACAAGCATTAGCCATGATATATGACATCATTGTTTCATAATTACACAATCATTAGAAATGATACATGGCATAACTGTAAAACAATCTCTCAAACATTGGCCATGATATATGACATCATTGTTTCACAATCACACAAACATTAGAAATGATAAATGGCATCACTGTTAAACAATCGCTCAAACATTAGCCATGATAAATTACATCATAGTTTCACAATCACACAAACATTAGCAATGATAAATGGCATCACTGTTAAAAAAATCGCTCAAACATTCGGCATGATATATGATATCACTGTTAAACAGTCGCTCAAACATTCGGCATGATATGTGACATTACTGTTAAACAATCGCTCAAACATTCGGCATGATATGTGACATTACTGTTAAACAATCACTCAAACATTAGGCATGATATGTGACATTACTGTTAAACAATCGCTCAAACATTCTGCATGATATGTGACATTACTGTTAAACAATCACTCAAACATTCGGCATGATATGTGACATTACTGTTAAACAATCACTCAAACATTAGGCATGATATGTGACATTACTGTTAAACAATCGCTCAAACATTCGGCATGATATGTGACATTACTGTTAAACAATCGCTGAAACATTCGGCATGATATGTGACATTACTGTTAAACAATCACTCAAACATTAGGCATGATATATGATATCACTGTTAAACAATCGCTCAAACATTAGGCATGATATGTGACATTACTGGAAGCCGCAATAGCTCAGTGGTTAGTGAACTGGACTACAAAGGACAAGGGGTAGGGTTCGATCCCAACCGACGGCTTCCGGGTTCACCCAGCCTTAAATGAGTACCGGATTTTTTTCTGGGAAAGAGCGGAGACTGGGGTTGTCATAAATTGTGGGCAGACAGTGCGGAGTACGGCATAACGATCATTGGCAAGGGTGAACGCCACGGACTTATGGTCAATCGGGAGGCAGCATGGGTAGCAGTGACCTCCAGAAGCAACACGGGGCTGATCTGCATCCCTAGGCAGTTCTAGACGTCGATGTCAGTCAAGGGGCTGACCTACATGGTGACTGGAGGAGTCACCGAATTCAGCAACCGGCGGAGGGTGCCTTCGATGTCAGGGGCGCAAGGGCTCAATTCTTTAAAGAGCCGCGGCAGCTGTCGAACAGAGGCCAATTCAATACAACGAGAGCAAGGGAGAACTAGCTCGTCATACATTCGGCTGCACAGCTCAACAGCGTTAGGCGCTACCAGACAACAGTTGAGGGTGCTGAAGGATAGTGACAGCTTGAAAGCTGTGTTCATTACAAGTGGTGCCTAAGGGTGTGCACCTCGTTACAATTACGTTTTACAATTGAGGTTGTGTAATACATCGTTACAAGCCCGTTACACTACTTCTTTCTGACAGGACTCCATCGTTTATAGGTACTACTTCTTTCTGACAGAACTCCATCGTTATAGGTACTACTTCTTTCTGACAGAACTCCATCGTTATAGGTACTACTTCTTTCTGACAGAACTCCATCGTTATAGGTACTAATTCTTTCTGACAGGACTCCATTGTTATAGGTACTACTTCTTTCTGACAGGACTCCATCGTTATAGGTACTACTTCTTTCTGACAGGACTCCATCGTTTATAGGTACTACTTCTTTCTGACAGAACTCCATCGTTATAGGTACTACTTCTTTCTGACAGGACTCCATTGTTATAGGTACTACTTCTTTCTGACAGGACTCCATCGTTATAGGTACTACTTCTTTCTGACAGGACTCCATTGTTATAGGTACTACTTCTTTCTGACAGAACTCCATCGTTATAGGTACTACTTCTTTCTGACAGGACTCCATCGTTATAGGTACTACTTTCTGACAGGACTCCATCGTTATAGGTACTACTTCTTTCTGACAGGACTCCATTGTTATAGGTACTACTTCTTTCTAAAGGGAATATTTTTCTGAGAGGACAACTTATTGAATGAAATATTTCTTATAGAAGATACACATCATTTATAAAAGCTTTTACTTGTGCAATCACTTTTTCCTTATGCATCAACAATAGCATTTCATTTGTCCATGAACATTCTAACACCTTTTGTTAATAAATTGATTTTTGATGTACTCCACCTTGCCCAAATCCCACTAACCTTCTTCAAGACCAGTGTCTGCATTTTTCAGACCATCTTTGGAGCTGACATTTTCACTGTCTCTGTAGAGAATCTGAAAACAAACAATAAATTCAACCTTTCAGTTAATTATGGATCATAGGTCTTTAACAAAAAAACATATTTCATGATCTTTTTCTTATTTTTCTTCTTCAGTGTTCATCTATCAAGTGTTTATGGGGAAGTTGTGTTGATAATTTAAGGCGCAAAGCCTGAGCTTTTTGACCTGACACGTCCGTCTACAGCATGGGTAGATTTGTATAACAACTTTGTCCAAGCCATTTTGGGCCACTCTTTTTTACTTTTAACTACCAAATGTTTTTTTAACATGTGCATTTGTATAGGACGGAGTAAAGTCATGAAGAAATATAAGATCCATAATGAGAAAAATTCCAGCTGTGACAGCATTCAAAATCAGGATTGCCCTGTCTGGAGGCCAATGTCTACTGCTAGACCCCCATCATCATCATCATCAGGTTGCATGTCCTTTGTAGAGTGTTCATGTCTTGAAACCACATACTTCTTTGTCTGCTCCTGAACAATGCCTTCCATTATTGTTCTTTCCAGCCCACTGTGTCTTTTTATGAGACCTTAGTATTAAGTATTATCATTTCCTTTGTAGAATGGTGTTTATAAGTTAGTTTTTTTTAATGTTTAAATCTTTTAATATGTCTTTATTTCTCTTTTTCATTATCAAATGTATCTTAAGGATTTTTCTGTAGCATTTTGTTTCAAATTATTTTTTTTTTGCTTCCTTGCTGTTTGTGAGATTTTCCATGATTCACAACCAGTCTCCCTATTTCATAAACTTATTAAATGTTACTTACTGGGATGACTGGAGGATATGTCCCCACTGTTGCTCATGGAAAATGAACTCTATAACTTCGATATTCCATCTAATCTGGGCTGCAATGCAGCTAGATCAGTTCAATTGGATTATAATGTGGAAATATTGGGGGGGAAATAGTACTTGAATTTGTCTTTGAGAAGATAATATTTCCACTACGATTAGAAATTATAGGATGTTGATATACTACTCTCTCCACTCACTTTCATAGTTATCATGTTCATGCAAGATTCAGTATTTGTAATTTTCATTAATGGTTCAACAGTTGAATGGGTTGATGGTGTGTGAATGGAGACTAAAGCAGAGGATGCTGATTTCTCAAGTTGATTCCAAAGACACACCTGACTGGGATTATTAACTTGATGGATTCTCAACTATTCAGACTTCACATATTAAGCTGGACAGTGAATAAAGATATTAAGCTGGACAGTGAATAAAGATATTAAGCTGGACAGTGAATAAAGATATTTATTGAAATGATGTCTTTAAAAATGCAAAGATGCCTTGTTAGTGCAAAGAAGCCTTTTTTTCTTATTATGTGCTCCTTCTCCATCACTAGTTTCATCGTATTGTAACGAGGCACACTGACTTCTTTCACAATCATCGTTCATCAATCAACATCGAATTTCGTAATGAAGCCTTTAAAACCAACATCCATCATTTATTAACGCCAACGCTTCTTTATATAATTCTTGGAGCCTTTTATTTACTTCACTTCATGTCTTCTATATCATACTACTGCTAATGACAATCTCTCTATGTTCTCCATGATATTACTTTCTTTCCATTCGCCTTACCCTATCGCTAATCTCTGTCGTTAATCTAACATCTTCTAAACTAGCTACATTCGGCCGTTTCCCTAATTTGGTACGTTCCCCATCGAACGCACCACCCTAACCTATTCTATCTATAGCTAACTATCGGCCTATTTCATTGTAGTTTCTTGTCTTCCCTAACCTATCTACTCTGTATGACTGTCCCTTTCCCTGATGTTGACCACTTCTCTTCTCACGTCCTCTCAGTACGATGTTCCGGCTCCAAGTCGACTAGACTCTTCTAGTCACCTAACTACCGTAACCCCCTGCCACGTCATGCCCCTTACTTTACGTCATTTTCTCTTCTGTACAAGTAAGTGCTCAATCTATATTTCCCTATACTCTATCTCACGGTGTGTACTTTCTTTCACACCCTTCCTCGCGCAAGTGCTTAATCTATATTTCCCTATTCTCCATTCCCCTCTATTATATACTCCTATCCGTACCTTCTCTG
Organism: Megaustenia siamemsis; assembly: GCA_032433765.1. Taxonomy (NCBI): domain Eukaryota; kingdom Metazoa; phylum Mollusca; class Gastropoda; order Stylommatophora; family Ariophantidae; genus Megaustenia; species Megaustenia siamemsis. The sequence continues at coordinate 88,231,559 of JAVIAB010000125.1, read as the reverse complement.
CTATATATTAAGCTGGACAGTACATAAAGATATTAAGCTGGACAGTGAATAAAGATATTAAGCTAGACAGTGAATAAAGCAAAACAAATGAAAAACTTACGCCAGGAATGAAAGCTCTCAAGTCTGGCAATGTCTCATAGAAGCATCGTGTATCATCATCCTCAAATAGAGTTTTCTCCCCATCGTACTGAAACTGCAAGGTAATTAATAACATGTTACTTTCTAGCTTGTTACTAGTAACATGCACAGCCGCTTGCTTTAATATCAAAACTGTATTTTAGTTTTAAATATAAAAATGTTCCTAAAAAAGTAAAAGTAAAGTACCCCCCGTCACGCCAAGTGGCGGCGTATAGGGAAATATGGTGTTAGTGACCCTATATTTTACAGACCTTCAGCACATGATTTTTGGGGTAATGTGGTCGGTATTACGCCCGTGCTGCTTTACTTTCCCAGAAAAAATCCGGTACCCATTTAAGGCTGGGTGAACCCGGAGCCGTCGGTTGGGATCGAACCCTACCTCTTGTCCGTAGTAGTCCAGTTCACTAACCACTGAGCTATCGCGGCTCCCACTAATTTTTAGGGAATTAGTAAAACCCAGGTGTCCTCGCCAGGGTACGAACCCCGGCTGTTGCCGTGGTAAGCCAACCGCCTATCGATTGCGCTAACCGGACACCCAAAAATGTTCCTACATGTATGAAAATAGATGTCCTAGGGAAACTACATTCCACTCGTTCTTCAGATTAATATTCTATTGAAGTGGTTCAAATTTGTGACACTCAACAAAAATATGAATATTTTAGAATGATTAATTTTTATACTGTTGATATTTTAGTCCAATAATGTTTATGAGAATAAAAATGTCAAAATTGGACAAATCTGAGCCCTTCTGGTGTAAAATAATTAAACTTTAACCACAAATGTTGTAACAATTTAAGCTATAGCATTTTTTATGACCATGATTAAAGTTCTAGAGCAGAATTATGCTCAAGTAATGTTTCAAAACTAATGGATGCTTATGCAGAATAAAAGGATGGAAATGGCAGAATAAAATCACTAACATAGAATTATGGAAATGTACCAGTCAAACACCAGTGGATAGAGAGATACAGCGAAGACGATGGCGCTGGATAGGACACACACTACGGAAGCCAACTGAGAGTATTACACAACAGGCCCTTTTTTGGAATCCCCAGGGGAAAAGGCAAAGAGGAAGACCAAGGAATTCTTGGAGAAGACAGATAGAAGCAGAGATAAAGATTATGGGGAAGACATGGAATGATCTTAAAAGATTGGCAAGAAACAGAACAACTTGGAAAGTGTTTGTTGAAGACCTATGCTCCACTGGGAGCTAAAAAGGTAGTAGAAGAATGTTTCAAAACTGAGAAAATTTACCAAAACTACTAAAATGTTATCAACAAATAACTGTGCAGGAAATGTTGTATTTGACATGAAATTTGTGCAGTAAAAAATAAACCGCCATATAAGATCCATTCTGTAGATAAAAGTTGAATGATGAAATTAGTACAATCAGTGAGAATAATGATATGTAATAGGAGTTCTTTAGTACTGTCAACAAGTGTATGGGAACAACGGAGCTGCTTCATGTTAACCTCACCACCAAATCTTTGTTCTCAGTTGGTAAGATTCAGACCATTTAGCTGTTAAAGATAAAAACCTGTATTATGGAATTAAGAGAAGTAATAATAATGAGGATGATCATTTGACCCCTTCATCTTCAAATGCTGCAGCAAAGTATTGACATGTTAAAACATTTTATTCTCTTTAAATTTGTGAAATAACCAATTTTACAACTGAGTTAACTATGCACATGTGCAAACAAATCAATGTTGTTTATTTTTGTTCACCTAATGACTGCTTATGGTGCAGAAACAGGGACATTAGACAAGAAAACAGAATAGAAAATTGAAGCCTTTGAAATGTGGATTTATAGAAGAATAAGTAGAATTGGATGGAAGGAAAAGAAAACAAACGAAGTTTTAAAACAACTAAAAATGAAAAGAGAACTACTAAACACAATTCAAACAAGACAAATGAAATTTTTGGGGCACGTTAAAAGACACAACAGCCTAATAAAAGTAATATAGGAAAGGAAAATACAAGGTAAAAGAGACGGAGGCAGACCAAGACTAACATGGATGAGTAACATCAAAAGATGGACAAGTCAACCTATACAATCTGCACCATCAAAGCAAGAGACAGAGTGGAATGGCGCTCCATGGTAGCCAACCTTTGACGTGAAGACATCACTCAATGATGATGATGAATGATTGCTTCACTTCATTGTCTGTCCCTTAGAATGACCTTAAGCTACATTGTGTAATGGTTTTATATCGTGTCGGCCCAACACATCAGACTTCAACATTTTATTCTGTGATTGCCTTCCCTCATGCATCCCCACCTGTTCTTAGTACTTTGATGTTTATACGTTACCTACTTTGTTTTAGTTAGCACTTCTCTCAACTGCATATTCACAAACCCTATTTAGAAACAAGGTGCCTGACAGCAATAGAGCTGGAAGCTGTCAGCGACTCATAGCCGATGGAGACAAGGTGTCTGACAGCAAATAGAGCTGGAAGCTGTCAGCGACTCATAGCTGATGACTTGGCACCAGGATGAGCCAGACCCTACTCCACCTCTTCACAGTGCTTCTAGAAACAGACGAACCTGTTTAGTCTGGCCAAAAGAGCATGGATCGAAGAGGGAAAGCATCCTGCTACTCAAAAATGCTGTGTTGAAGTCAGATGTGTTGGGCCGAAAGATACAAATATCACAGTTCTACTGCAAACCTCAACACATCAAATCTATGCCAAGTTAACGTCCATTTCTTTAAGAACGGATGATAAAGAGCTCAATCAGTTCCTCTAGTAGTCAGTGGGTTAATATGACAGGGAGGGGAGGCAGGAAGAAAGGAACCCTATTTGATACAATTACATTAAAATGATTTACCTAGGTGTAGTATTAATTTAGTAAAATGACTTACTTTGGTGTCTTTTTCATTAAGTAAAATGACTTACCTCAGCATCTTTCATTGGGTTGAAGATATCCAGAACACTGTTTCCATCATCTGTATATTCTGAGGAAGACAGAGATACACCAGTACTAAAACACAGTTCAATCTGTTCTGTGTCATCTATTGCCTTACAGTGTACTCTTGTCATTTTTAAATATCAAATCAAACAATTAACAAATCTGTTGGGAGACATAAGCCACAGACAAAAAATTAAAAATAACTGTTTCAAACAATTTAGTATATAAAAAACATAAATAAGCGTCCCTATTTACTGACCTTCTTGTGGGAACTCTGGGAAATCTTCATCAAGTAGGTCCTAGAAAAGAACAGAAACAAAAGCAGAAAATAATAAACTAATTATATTTAATGTACATTACACACTAATGGTTAGCACTCTTGACTTTGAATCCAGTGATCCGAGTTCATATCTCGGTGGGACCTGAATTTTTACCTCCTCTTTTAAGGAAAGAAAAAGAATACAGATTTTTTAAATTTCTTCTTTAATATTTTCTTATATATGTTTGTAAACTTTTTTTGCTGAAGAGTTTGTAAATAATTGCTAGTGAAAACTAGAAATCATAAAAACTGTTATCTCTAGTTTCATCCCAACTCTCATGATGTTACTCAACTTTCATGATATTACTCAACTTTCATGATATTACTCAACTTTCATGATATTACTCAACCCTCAATTATCGTTAAGTCCAGAGCTCATACTTTGTTTTCCTCAGAGACTCTACAAACATTGAAAAGACAAAAGATAGGACATTTTTAAAATGTCTATTTATGATAGCCAAAGGGATTTGCTTTATAAGATGGGGATTTTTATTAGGCACAAATCTGGACTAATTTCCACGTTACACATCCGAAAATATGGTTGCTCTTCAGCATATAACAAATAGCAAATCCCACTCATGCCTATAAAATGTAAGTTGGTTAACAGAATCAAATTCACTGCAAGTATGGAAGCCCTATAAGTGTTCAGTCTTTATTGAAATTTACTAATCAACCATACAATTGGTTCCTGTAGCTTGTAGTTACACACATATTCCTTCATCATTTCTTCAGTTGGTCTGCCCTATAACATTAGATTCTAATCTATCTATCTATCTATTGTCCTTTCGAGCCGAAGACGGCACATAGGGCAGAACCACAATCTCAAAAACAGAAACCTTGCTTGCCAAAATGGCACATATTGCAGTGATCACTGCTTCTAAAATCTATGGCTCTGTTTCCATAACAATACTTTTTACAATGACAACTTGTCAAGCCATCGATCAACCTCCTTAGTCGCCTCTTACGACATGCTTGGAAGGTCAGTGTCACTATTCTTTACTCCTAATGAGGCCCCGGTAACACACAGGAAGATTCTAATACCTCTATTGTAATAAGATTAAAACTTCAGTAATGATCAAATTACCATCTAAACAATGTTCAGTGAGTGGTCTGTAAGTCTTCCTTGTTCATCATTAATATATCTTCATCTTGGATGTCCTAAAGATTAATCTGTCAGCTTCTTCAAATACAGCAAATTACCAAATTTAGATTTAAGTTATTTGTGCCACCTTAAGAAATAAACTTTCATAATTGTCAAATAATTATTTCAGCAATGTTCAGTGAGTGAACAGCATGTTTCTACTGCTCCTAATTAATGTACTGGTACCTTCAAAGACACAATCTGCTAGCTGGTTACACGCCGGAAAACCATATGTAGATGCAGGTTGATAGATTCATACAAGTGACAGAAGAGCTCAAGTTTCTGCATACTTTATACATACATGTCATAGCCATTCATTTTAACAATAGTTAAAGCTATTTCTATGCTATAATAATAAATGTAAGTTTTAACCCTAGATTATGACATTTTTGTAAAATTTACAAACTCAGAATATGTTTTTTAGGAATTCAACAGTTTACTACAAGCAAACACTTCCACCCTCCCTATACCTTCCTAATTATTGCTTCAGGTGACCTCTGAGTGTTGGATTTCTTCCTTTGGTGCTGGATTTTTTTTTTCTTTTTCAAACACTAACGTGCGTGTTGTAAAAAGCAACGAAGGTGATGTAAGAACATGACTGTTCTTTTTTTATAAATTTTGTCAATTTTCAAGATATTCTTTTTTTTCTTCCTTTTTTTCTTATGGTATGGAAAATCTCTTTGGCTGTCGGTGAGACATCAAACAAACCTTTGTAACACAGGATAGGCAGCAAATGATACTAAGAGATAACTGAACATACGGATGGAATAACAGACTAACAACCGATGTGTGAATAGACAACATAACACCCGTAGCCATGGCGCCATGCATTTTAATTTCAGGCAAGAATTGAAATGTAAGCCAGAAAATGATTACTGGATCCAATTCCTGTATCTCTCCTTGTTTAAACACAGCTGTGTGGCAAAAGTTTTAAAAAATACTATTTTTGGAATTCCAAAAATAACATTAACAATTTTAAGGCGTCTTACAAATGTGATTCACAGATAGGTGACATAATTAAGGGTTAAAATTTGGTTGAGAAGTAGATTTACACAAAAAAAATAGAAACATGGAAGACAAACATACAGCCAAGACAGCAGCACTTGAGGACAACTTCTGGAAAGCTGTGAAAGCTTGCTCATATGCTTCCTTCCTTTCTGTTGATATCTCACCTTTACTCTAAGGAGAGAAACAACAGTTGAATGTTTAAGCATTAATGTGAGGTGTTGCTATATTAACAAATTAATATATTAATTGGTGGCTGGGTGTGTAAATAAAGGTTTAGTAAACAGAAGGTTGCAATATTAGTGAAACAAAGTGTTTTCAATTATCTTTTTTCTCAATTTTTATCTCAGAACACTTGTTAAAAGAAATATCTATTGAGCACTTGTTAAATGAAATGTCTATTAAGCACTTGTTAATTTAAATGTCTATTAAGCACTTGTTAAATGAAATATCTATTGAGAACTTCTTAAATGAAATATGTATTGAACACTTGTTAAATGAAATGTCTATTAAGTACTTGTTAAATAAAATGTCTATTAAGTACTTGTTAAATAAAATGTCTATTAAGCACTTGTTAAATTAAATGTCTATTGAGGACTTCTTAAATGAAATATCTATTGAGGACTTGTTAAAAGAAGTGTCACCACTTTATCCTTGAACTACCTACATCTAAATGAACATCAAGAAGTTTGGATTGGGAATAAGCTTAAAAAAGAAATCGCTATACACACCCCCTTAAAAAGTAAGTAAAGTACCCCCCGTCACGCCAAGTGGCGTATAGGGAAATATGGTGTTAGTGACCCTATATTTTACAGACCTTCAGCACATGATTTTTTGGGGTAATGTGGTCAGTATTACGCCCGTGCTGCTTTTACTTTCCCAGAAAAAATCCGGTACCCATTTAAGGCTGGGTGAACCCGGAGCCGTCGGTTGGGATCGAACCCTACCCCTTGTCCGTAGTAGTCCAGTTCACTAACCACTGAGCTATCACGGCTCCTACTAATTTTTAGGGAATTATACACACCCCCTTGCCTTCTGTTAAATAAGTCAGGGTACTATTGAATTTGTCCAAAATACAGAGGTCATTATTAAGTACCATAAATATGCACTAAAACATGCTAGTTAACTCTTTCCGTACGGAAGCTTTATATCGATGCAATTGAAGAGATTTCAGAGACAAAATTTTTCAAATTTTAAGAATCAATCTACATATTTATATTTATTTAACACATAAGATATTGTACATGAATTTTTAGATAATTGAACATGGTTTTAGATTTCACCAATACCAAGATGATACAAGACATGTAAGAAGAATATGGTTTTATGACGATTCACACAAACAAAATTGAGAGTGACGCACTATGTGGCCGAAATCAGCATGGCGCACAGTGCGGCAAAACGTATGGAAAGAGTTAAGACACTGTGCCAATACCTGCATAATTTTTCTATTCTGTCTTTCCATTGACTTCAGCTCCTTGTGGGAAGATGTCACATGCTTTATGACAGAGCTTAAGTAGTCTTTCAACAGATTTCTGCAACCTTTTTGCCTGTCAGGTGGCAAGAGCTGTCAAAGGAAAAACATCAAATAATATTAGACACATATTTTGATTATCATTAACACAGCATTACTATCTTCATTCAATAACATTGTCATCAGTGTTTTTTTCTCTAATTTAACCCTAGATTACGATACCTATCTGTGACCCACATGTTTATGATACTGTAACATTGTTACAAATACATATTTGTAACAACATATTTGTAGGATTTTGCACCATCTTTTCGTGCATTGTTGGCTGCATTCACTAGAGTAATCAGAAATTTATGGGCGCAGCCATTGTTGTGTGTGCTACGTCATCATAATTACTGATTGTATATCCCTAGACCGGCCATACGCTAATGATGAAAGGCGAAATTAAGGATTTTTGTTCATGACTATGCAGCACCGGGGTGAGTCCTGGAGTTTCATGTTAGTCAGGAGGGATGTTGTCTAGTTTCAAGAGGGCTACTGTGAGATCGAGGGTGGACATGTGAACCGGTTTATAATTTCACAAATTCACATTGCAGGGAGATCTTACGGTTTGTTGTTAGATGTGTGATGGAGATAATCCGACGTCTAACTGTGTTTCATATGTTCGGATTTGGAGCCAAAAACTATGTCCTAACATCATCAAGTGCTATACATTTTTAAAAAATATGACGATCATCATTTTCAGGAGGTGAACTTCCGGTCAAAATGGTGGTTAGGCGGCAGAAACTATTAAAGGCTATGTCTGAAAAGTGTTCCTTGTTGCAGTTTCCTCATATTCCAAGTCTGGCTTGTTGCAGGAGCTATGGAGTTAAGTGCTCTGTGCACACTGTGAGTGTGAGCTTTGTGTTTCATCCACTGTGATCCTGTTTTCGATGCCCCGATTGTTTATGATGAGTGATGATATTGTATGATGGATATCAGATGGCTGTGTTCACTTTCTGTGCGGTTTCGTCTTATGTCCTTTGGCATGTGCTGAGACTGCTATGATGTTACAGCAACCTTTCTTTGTTTTGGAGATTAGATAGTAATTCGGATGATTCCACTGGCATGGGCGGTTGAGCAATTATGGATTTTAATTTGTTTGCAGTGATACTGTGGCCTTTCATAGCCACAACCATAACATATTGGTAGCATTAGGAGCTCCAAGGAGATTTCCCTAGTCACAGAAGTAAAAAATAAAAACCTACCAATTTGTTTAAAATTGGAGAATTTGTTTTCGTATTATACTAAATCGTACTTCACACAATGACCAAAAAAAAAATCCAACACCAAAGGAAATAAATCTAATACTCAGGGGTCACTGGAAGTTATAATTAGGAAGGTGCACAGCGGGGGGAAAAGTTTGACCACTGCAAACTGTCAAATCTGTGAGACCTGGAGACAGTTCAGAACTACAACTACCTTGGACATACTATAACCAGTGATGGAAAATGTACAACTGAAATAAACAAAAGAATAGGAATGGCAAAAAGTAATTTTAATGCCATGAAGAACATACTAACATCAAGACAAATAACACCAGGGCTAAAACTAAGAATAGCAAAATGTTACATCTTCTCAATATTCCTATATGGTGCAGAAACATGGACATTAGACAAGAAAACAGAACAGAGAATTGAAGCCTTTGAAATGTGGATATATAGAGATAGGTAGAATTGGATGGAAGGAAAAGAAAACAAAAGACGAAGTCTTAAAACAACTAAAAATGAAAAGAGAACTACTAAACACAATTCAAACAAGACAAATGCGATTTTTGGGGCATGTTAAAAGACACAACAGCCTACTAAAAGTAATCCTGGAGGGGAAAATACAAGGTAAAAGAGGCAGAGGCAGACCAAGACTAACATGGACGAGTAACATTAAAAGATGGACAAATCAGCCTATGACAACCTGCACCATCAAAGCAAGAGACAGAGCAGAATGGCACTCCATGGTAGCCAACCTTCGTTGTGAAGAAGGCACTCGATGATGATAATGATACATTTTTTAAATGTTAATATCGATTTTTATTTTTGTTGAGTTCCCATGATTTGTTTTTTGAAAAATTTTTAAACTGGTCCTTACCTGACTCTTTGGGATATCCAGATTGTAAGTTTCTGCCAATTGTCTAATAGGAAATGGAAAAACAAATTTAAATTATAAAACAACAAAATGGAGTGTAAGAATACAGTTCAGGTTGCTATAATATATTGTTGGCAGATTTAGTAGCTTCTGTTGTACTCATGTCTTTTGTTCATACAAATTTGCTGTCCTGTTGCCATGATGAGGACAGGAAGGACACAGTGAGACAAATTAGTTGCATGATCAATACTCATTTTTATGTATGTCCTGATTTTTCTCCTAAGCCTTCCAAATGACCAAAACACTCCGTCTTCATCAATCTAGACCTCTGTTTGACTTTGCAGGTTTCAATCTCATTGGTTGGATGCCAACCAGGATTGTTGAGCCCGCCTGGCTTAGGCCAGGATTGTTGGGTCCACCTGGCTTAGGCCAGGATTGTTGGGTCCACCTGGCTTAGGCCAGGATTGTTGGGCCCACCCTATTTATAAAATATTTCAAAACCCTCAAGATTGAAGGTATTCCTGACAGAAGAGAAACCAATATTTAAGTTCTTAGAAAATAAGTTTCTGATAAACCCTTAATTACAATACCTACATGTGGCGCGCTTCGTTACATTCCATACCACAAAGTACTATCACTTAATTGTAACATTAGGAACACTAAAAATAGTATTTTCTTTGAACTTTTGGCACACAGCTGTGTGTTTACCAATTAGATACACAGGGAAACCTGATTTTCTGTCTCAGGTTGATTAATGACCTGAAATTGACCACTTAGACCGGACGTGTTATTTGTATATTCAGACGGTCACCATAAGTTCATCAGTATGTTAACTATTTCTAAGATTTATTCACCGCATTTCCAGTCACAAAGGGTTTTTTGATGTGACCGATGACCAAGGAAATGTCCCCAGTCAAAGGGGGAAAAAATAAAACTACCAATTTGTTTAAATTTGGCAAATTTTTTTTTTTATTATAGGATCATATGGAAAATAAATTAAAAACTTAGGGGTCTCAGAAAGTACTTAGGAAGGTACACTGAGGGGCGTAATGTTTGAACACTGCAAACTATCAAATTTTGAAGAATTTGTGTTTTCATGAGGTAATATTTACTACGGTATCGTAATCTAGGGTAAAGGGAACACACAATTTGAGCAAACAGTAAGGTCTATATGAAGGACTTGGAGTTGAAATCAATAAGCTGTGACATCTAAGGAAGACTAGAGTGATCATGAGAGGAGATAGAATTATGAATAAGAACTGGCACAGAACTAGTCCTGACACAACAGAGAGGGACAAAAAATAACATGCTTCTGTCTACCTGTACAAAATGTCTTGAGATTTAGTTTCATAATACAATATATATATATATATATATATATATATAAAATATATGTATAAATGTGAAAGAAGCAGAGTTGAAGGCACAATCAGAGTAGATAGAATTGTAACATCAAGGACACTCCACAAATGTCAAGAATACCAGTAGTTGGGGCTGCTAAAATAGGAGAGCTTGAACTTTGCACCCCTTGGTGACACACTATTATACAGAAACTACCTTTGATATCCTAAGCGGTAAGAGAAAATGAAGAGAAAAAATAGAATGTGTAAATTAACATGCTCACTGCAGAGTGACAGCACCAGCAAACAGTCATTATTCCTCAGTCTTAGAAGTGCCCCCCCCACCTTACCACCCCCCCCCAACCTAAGCTAAAAAAAAACAAGAGTTGTACACAAGCTAAAATACCCAAGGGTTGTACACAAGCTAAAATACCCAAGAGTTGTACACAAGCTAAAATACCCAAGAGATGTGCACAAGCTAAAATACCCAAGGGTTGTGCACAAGCTAAAATACCCAAGAGTTGTACACAAGCTAAAATACCCAAGAGTTGTGCGCAAGCTAAAATACCCAATGGTTGTGCACAAGCTAAAATACCCAAGAGTTGTACACAAGCTAAAATACCCAAGGGTTGTGCACAAGCTAAAATACCCAAGGGTTGTGCACAAGCTAAAATACCCAAGGGTTGTGCACAAGCTAAAATATCAAAGGATTGTGCACAAGCTAAAATACCCAACAGTTGTGCACAAGCTAAAATATGAAAGGATTGTGCACAAGACGAAGGCTCTCCTTGATGAGACTAGCCAGGGACAAGAGAAAGAAAATGATTATTTTTTTTATTTTAACCACAACTGCAACAATTTATGAGAATTATTGTTAGCAACCATAACCATCAGTAAACATTAATGTGCTTGAGTATTGCATAACTGTATGGGTGGCCAGGTTGTCAAAAGGAAAGATGCTAGCCTCAAAATGGGAAATTCAGGAGTTAAAACTATCACAATAGGGAAATCCAAGGTTTTTTTAATGACACTCTCCACTATGGTTTTGTGGTTAGGGAGATCCAGTGTCTACGTTTCATTAACAACATTGTTTTTACGATAGTGGCTTGTTAAACCTCTGGTCAACGGTTCTATACCAAGCCGGAGAAAAATAATTCCTCCATTTTGGAAACAACAGGAAACGACTACGTTGGACATGTGATGAGAAGAGATAATAATCGAATAGCAAAGCAAGCCCTTATATGGGATACAACAGGTAAGAGGAAAAGAGGAAGACCCAGGGAGACACTGAGAAGAACATTGATGAGAGAGGCAAGAGCAGCAGGAATCGGCTCCCTCAATGAGATAAAGCTGCTTGCACAGAACAGAGACAAATGGCGAGATTTGATAAAATATCTTTAAAAGAATTGAAAACTGCTAGAACAAAAATTCAGATAAGAGAAGGAGTATCTTGGTCTACGCCCTATGGGCCGGCTATGGCTCGAAAGGTCAATAGATAGATAGATAGATCCAGTCTCTAGCTCTCTCAGAAACTCTTGGACACAGCAAAAAAATAGATAGATAGATAGATAGATAGATAGATAGATAGATAGATAGATAGATAGATAGATAGATAGATAGATAGATAGATAGATAGATAGATAGATAGATAGATAGATAGATAGATAGATAGATAGATAGATAGATAGATAGATAGATAGATAGATAGATAGATAGATAGATAGATAGATAGATAGATAGATAGATAGATAGATAGATAGATAGATAGATAGATAGATAGATAGATAGATAGATAGATAGATAGATAGATAGATAGATAGATAGATAGATAGATAGATAGATAGATAGATAGATAGATAGATAGATAGATAGATAGATAGATAGATAGATAGATAGATAGATAGATAGATAGATAGATAGATAGATAGATAGATAGATAGATAGATAGATAGATAGATAGATAGATAGATAGATAGATAGATAGATAGATAGATAGATAGATAGATAGATAGATAGATAGATAGATAGATAGATAGATAGATAGATAGATAGATAGATAGATAGATAGATAGATAGATAGATAGATAGATAGATAGATAGATAGATAGATAGATAGATAGATAGATAGATAGATAGATAGATAGATAGATAGATAGATAGATAGATAGATAGATAGATAGATAGATAGATAGATAGATAGATAGATAGATAGATAGATAGATAGATAGATAGATAGATAGATAGATAGATAGATAGATAGATAGATAGATAGATAGATAGATAGATAGATAGATAGATAGATAGATAGATAGATAGATAGATAGATAGATAGATAGATAGATAGATAGATAGATAGATAGATAGATAGATAGATAGATAGATAGATAGATAGATAGATAGATAGATAGATAGATAGATAGATAGATAGATAGATAGATAGATAGATAGATAGATAGATAGATAGATAGATAGATAGATAGATAGATAGATAGATAGATAGATAGATAGATAGATAGATAGATAGATAGATAGATAGATAGATAGATAGATAGATAGATAGATAGATAGATAGATAGATAGATAGATAGATAGATAGATAGATAGATAGATAGATAGATAGATAGATAGATAGATAGATAGATAGATCCAGATAGATAGATAGATCCAGTCTCTAGCTCTCTCAGAAACTCTTGGACACAGCAACAAAAAAAAACTGGTGAGTCCCTGTACATGTTGCACACATTAAAAAAAATTCTGGCAATTGAAAATCAAAAAGAGAGTAGGTCATCTGACGACTGCTGAGCAAAATGAATAAGAAAATCTATCCAAAACTTTCAATGATAACAATGTGAGTACCCCTGAAGTTGGAGAAGGCCATACTGTAAGGGACATCAAAGAATACTGGCGTCAGAGGAAAAAGTGATACTGACTTGAACGTGATCATGTGAAACTGACTTGAATGTGATCATGTGATGCTGACTTGAATGTGATCATGTGATGCTGACTTGAATGTGATCATCATCAAGTACAGGGCCTAGTGGCGTAGGTGATCATGTCTCTCCACAACTTTCGATCTCGGCAGCTATTTATCATTTCTGTTGTTGACCTTCTGCCAAGCCATTCTCTTAAGCAGTCTGGTATTTTTTCTCTTTGCTTCCCTCTATCTCTTCGTCCCTCAATTTTTCCAGTTGTTACAATATATTCTAGTTGTTCTCTTCTCACTACATGGCCAAAAAATGATGATTGTCTCTTCCTAACATTGGAAATTAGCTCTCTTTTTGCTTTGACCTCTCTCAGAACATCCTCATTACTCTCCTTAGCTGTCCATGGTATTCTCAACATTCTTCTGTAAAACCACATTTCTACAGACTCCAGTGATTTTCTTGTCTGTTGTCCTATTGTCCATGACTTGCATCCATATGTCAAGACTGGCTCTATGTAACATTTAAGAACTCCTTTTCTTGTTTCCATTGTCAAAAATGGATTGCATAGTATTTTCCTCATTTTCTGGAAAGCTGCTTTTGCCTGAGCAATGATAATGTGATACTGACTTGAATATGATATTGTGAAACTGACTTGAATGTGATACTGACTTGAATGTGATCATGTGATACTGGCTTGAATGTGATCATGTGAAACTGACATAAATGTGAAATGGACTTGAATGTGATAATGTGACATTGACTCGAATGTGATACTGGATTAAATGTGATACTGACTTAAATGTGATCATGTGATACTAATTTGAATGTTATAATATGGCACTAACTTGAATGTGATCATTTGATACTAACTTGAATGTGATAATGTGATACTGACTTGAATTTTCTGGGGACAATCCCAGTGTAGTCATCTCCGCAGTGCTTGCAGAAGCTGATGATGATTGGTAAATAGTTGTGCTCGTCCCGATCTGAGTTGACTAGTATTGACAGCTGATTAGCCAGAATAGGAAGCCCTTCCTTGGCTGTGAAGACACCATAAGCAATGAGCTCTCCGAGAAACCTGAGGTCAACTCTGTACTTGCTAGCATTGCTGATCTGTTGTGAGCCAAAACAATTCATTTTATCAAAAGTAACACAAATATAGTTTGATAACACAGTAGGATAGAAAATAAATGCAGAGAAAACTAAAATTATGTGGATAAATGCCAAAAGTACAATGAAAATTACATACAGAGGAGTGGGACTATAAGAAGTGGATCACTTTAAATACATGGAAAGCTATATTTCATCAAATAGTAACACTCAAGAAAAAATATTTACTAGACTTAGAAACATCTGGCATTCATCTAGGCACCTTCTCAGCACCAAACTTAGAATTTACAAATCAAATGTGCAATCCGTAATTTTACATGCAGCAGAAATGTGGAAAATGAACCATAAGATAGAAAGTCGACTAAGAGGATTTGCAGTTCGCTGACTTAAGAAGGTCCTAAACATCCGTTGGGATCAACGCATTAAGAACAAAGAGGTCTCCAGGAGATCAGGCATTAACAACATCAATTAAGAAGTGAGAAGAATATGTTGGAAAGGGGCTAGCCCACGTTTTATGAATGGAACGAACCAGGCATTCATACGTAGCATTAACATGGACACCACCTGGCAAACGAAGAATAGGTAGACCATGGGGACATGGCGACGAACCATACATGATGAAATGAAAGAGGCTGGCAGGTCCTAGCGAGAGTTGTCTATGCTTGCTCCAGACCGGATTGGCTGGAGATCTCTTGTGAGTGTCCAATGCTCCGACCGTAGTTAACAAAAATATGATATAACAGAGATTTACATTTTTAATATAATTTCTTGTCAACCTCAATTACATGTATATAGAAATGTGTTGTTCTACCTTCTCTTATCCCATGACAGTGAGATTTTTCAAATTGAATCAGTGATTTCTTCATGGCTTTACCCTCTCCTAGTCCCTGGATAGTGAGATTCAATTCTAGCTTTACCCTCTCCTAGTCCCTGGATAGTGAGATTCAATTCTAGCTTTACCCTCTCCTAGTCCCTGGATAGTGAGATTCAATTCTAGCTTTACCCTATCCTAGTCCCTAGATAGTGAGATTCAATTCTAGCTTTACCCTCTCCTAGTCCCTAGATAGTGAGATTCAATTCTAGCTTTAACCTATCCTAGTCCCTAGATAGTGAGATTCAATTCTAGCTTTACCCTCTCCTAGTCCCTGGATAGTGAGATTCAATTCTAGCTTTACCCTCTCCTTGTCCCTGGATAGTGAGATTCAATTCTAGCTTTACCCTCTCCTAGTCCCTGGATAGTGAGATTCAATTCTAGCTTTACCCTCTCCAAGTCCCTGAATAGTGAGATTCAATTCTAGCTTTACCCTCTCCTAGTCCCTAGATAGTGAGATTCAATTCTAGCTTTACCCTCTCCGAGTCCCTAGATAGTGAGATTCAATTCCAGCTTTACCCTCTCTGAGTCCCTAGATAGTGAGATTCAATTCTAGCTTTACCCTCTCCTAGTCCCTAGATAGTGAGATTCAATTCTAGCTTTACCCTCTCCGAGTCCCTAGATAGTGAGATTCAATTCTAGCTTTACCCTCTCATAGTCCCTGGATAGTGAGATTCAATTCTAGCTTTACCCTCTCCTAGTCCCTTGATAGTGAGATTCAATTCCAGCTTTACCCTCTCCGAGTCCCTAGATAGTGAGATTCAATTCTAGCTTTACCTCTCCTAGTCCCTGGATAGTGAGATTCAATTCTAGCTTTACCCTCTCCTAGTCCCTAGATAGTGAGATTCAATTCTAGCTTTACCTCTCCGAGTCCCTAGATAGTGAGATTCAATTCTAGCTTTACCCTCTCCTAGTCCCTAGATAGTGAGATTCAATTCCAGCTTTACCTCTCCTAGTCCCTAGATAGTGAGATTCAATTCCAGCTTTACCCTCTCCTAGTCCCTAGATAGTGAGATTCAATTCTAGCTTTACCCTCTCCGAGTCCCTAGATAGTGAGATTCAATTCTAGCTTTACCTCTCCTAGTCCCTA
Source organism: Megaustenia siamemsis (assembly GCA_032433765.1). Classification (NCBI taxonomy): domain Eukaryota; kingdom Metazoa; phylum Mollusca; class Gastropoda; order Stylommatophora; family Ariophantidae; genus Megaustenia; species Megaustenia siamemsis. The sequence continues at coordinate 88,215,116 of JAVIAB010000125.1, read as the reverse complement.
GATAGTGAGATTCAATTCTAGCTTTACCTCTCCGAGTCCCTAGATAGTGAGATTCAATTCTAGCTTTACCTCTCCGAGTCCCTAGATAGTGAGATTCAATTCTAGCTTTACCCTATCCTAGTCCCTAGATAGATTCAATTCTAGCTTTACCCTCTCCTAGGAAAGTGAAAACCTTTTTGTGCCACAGCAAGCATGCTTTAGACAGTGTTACTCTATGAAGGTCAGGCAACCTATCTTTCTCAGGAAATTGAGGATGCATTCCAAGAAAAGAAACTGGTGCTAGCAGCATGGATAGACCTAAAGAACACATTTGATAGGGTATGGAAGGAAGGGCTTTTGAAAAAACTGAGAAATTACAGAGTAAATGGCAGGTTGTACAAATGGGTGAAACCATACCTGCATAACAGGAGAGCCAGAGTGCAACTGGATGGTCTTAAAAGTAAGAAGGTGCTACTGCACCAGGACATCTCACAGGGAGGGGTACTATCTCCAACACATTTTCTAGTCTACATCAATGACCTAATTACTGAACTACCACATGGTATCAAAGTGGCAATGTAAGCAGATGACCTGGTAATGTGATGCACAGAAGAGTATGCAACAGTGACCTCCAAATTGTTGCAAAGAGCTATGATTGCACTGAACCCATGGACAAATAGATGGTGTATCAGCATCAATACAGACAAATGAAGTACTACACTTTTCACTCTCTCCCAAAAACAAAAAGCAGGAGTCATCTACATAAGCAATGAGCCTGTGAAAGAAGACATCTATCTATCTATTGACCTTTCGAGCCGTAACCGGCCCATAGGGCGTAGACCAAGATACACCTTCTCCTATATGAATTTTTTTTTTCTTCTAGCAGTTTTCTTTTAAAGATATTTTATCAAATCTCGCCATCTGTCTCTGTTCTGTGCAAGCAGTTCTATCTCATTGAGGGAGCCGATTCCTGCTGCTCTTGCCTCTCTCATCAATGTTCTTCTCAGTGTCTCCCTGGGTCTTCCTCTCCTTTTACCTGTTGTTTCCCATATGAGGGCTTGCTTTGCTATTCGATTATTATCTCTTCTCATCACATGTCCAACGTATGACCATCGTCTTTTCTTTATTACTGAAGATATTAGTGGTTGATTGGCGATACAAGAAGACATACAAGCTACTTATCTCAGAGTCACATTTTACAACAAACTATCTTGGAAACAGCGGGTAAATAAGACAACCCAAAAAGCAAGGAAGAAGTTGGCATTATTATTCTAAGAAAGCTGTGTGGAACTACATGGGGTGTGAGTGGGAAAATACTCAGTAAAGTTTACCAACAGAGTATACGCCCATATCTAGAATATGGGTCATTTGCATGGTGCTCAGCATCAAACACCACACTGCAAGAGCTGGATAAAGTACAAAACCAGGCACTTAGGGTCATCACAGAAGTAATGAAATCAACACCAATATTGGAGATGGAGAAATTGTGGAGGATATCAGCACTGAGAGAACGGAGTGACAATGGTGTTGATACAGGTAGAAAACTTGTCATGCATGTTGAGTCATCCAATGAAGGACCGAATACAAAATCTTACATTGGGACGGCTTAAGAGAAGCAGTTTCATCAACCAAGCCAAGCGAATCTGTAGACAAACACCAGACATGCCAAGAGTTGTTAGCCCCCTACTGCCCATACCAGGACAGGCCCCCTGGACAGAGGAATCAGGATTGTCAATACAAATACAGACAGAAGTGAAAGGAATATTTGACAAGGAGGAACAGAATAGCCTACAGGGCAAAATAATAACTCTCAGTTTCCTGGATGAAGAATACCCACAAGACCTATGGATTCATGTGCACACAGATGGATCAGCACAGAATGCAGTAAAGAATTGGGGAATCTTAGAGTACCCAAATAGCACCAGGGATATAAATCAAATAGCAACAGGGAAATATTGTCACAATTACGATACAGAAATCCAAGCAATAAAGTTGGCAATAAAAAAACTACTGAGCAGTAATCTTAGCCCACAGCCTGTAGTGTTTTTGACAGATGCAAGATCAGCACTTCAGGCACTACAATCCAGAAAATTGCCATATCTGTAGGTCTTACTGACTGAACTCTGCAAGCACCACAGGGTCACCTTGCAGTGGATCCTATTTCACTGTGGAATATCAGGAAATGAGAGAGTAGACCAGCTGGCAAAGGAAGGTGCAACAGGTTCCCAACTAGATGCACCAGTTACATACCATCAGAAGAAACAGATAGTCAAATTATTCAGACGACAAGCCCCAAATCAGGATGCCATGTAATAATATGAATAGACATGAACAAGTTATTATTATACGCCTCAGAACAGGGCACAATCGACTCCACAGTCACATGTATACAAAATTCAAGTTCAGCACCTCAATTACATGTACATGTGGACAGGTGCCATAGACTGCTGAACACATACTTCAAGACTGTACTGAATACAGTAGACTGAGGAAAATCCATTGGCCTATAGATACAACACTACAGACAAAACTATATGGGCCACATCAAAGAACTATAAAAGACAGTAAAATTTATACAGGAAACGACTCTGCAGATATAGACACTACTTCAGGTGAATGAAAGATAGATAGATAGATAAATCGTTGTGTGTCTGATTGGTCATTGTATGTCTGATTGAACTTCGTGTGTCTGATTGATTGTCATGTCTGATTGATCATTATGTCCGATTGGTTATCATTATGACTGATTGGTCATCATTGTGTCCGACTGATTATGAATGATTCTTCTGATCATTGTGTATCCGATTGATCGTTGTGTGTCTGATTGATCATTGTGTTTCTGATTATTAAACACTCTACCTTCTCATCCTTCTTGGACAGCAAGTATTTGTTAAACATGTCAATCAGTGAGTGGCTGAAGTCTCCATATCTCTGGTGCAGAAGACCACAAATGTGAATAGCACAAGGAACATCGGACATCTTAAGTTTAGCATCAATGATCGCCCCAGCCTGAAAAATCAAAGTGAATTTGATAATATTAGGCAGTTCACACACAAATAAAAATGTTAAACTCAAATGCTAAGTCAGTCCTATTATATGACTGTGAAACATGGAGAACAACAAAATTGACAATCATGAAGATATAGTCTTTCATTAATGGATGATGGCGCAGAATAAAAGGAAGGAAATGGTAGGACAAAATCATTAACGTAGAATTGCGGAAAAGTACCAGTAAATTACCAGTAGATAAAGAGATACAGCAAAGATGATGGCGCTGGATAGGACACACACTGTGGAAGCAAACTGAGAGTATTACACGACAGGTCCTTTTTTCATAATCCCCAAGCAAAAAGACTAAGAGGAAGACCAAAATATTCTTGGAGAAGACAGATGGAAACAGAGGTGAAGATGATGGGGAAGACATGGAATGAAATTAAAAGAATAGCAAGAAATAGAATGGCTTGGAGAGTGTTTGTTGAAGACCTCTGCTCCACAGGGAGCTGAAAGATTGAAGGCGAGATTGAAGGCAGTTCATAACTTCATGTCAGATAATTCTGTTCAAAACCAACCAAAAAATTCCAGACTTAAAAATGATAAATGGCCAGTTTTGTCCTGGCAACACCTGTAATAAAAGTTGCCCATCACAAGATTTTGTGAAAGCCTGCATTTCCATCTGACGGTAATAGATCATGACCACATTGTGAATGAACAAATAACAACAAACTGGCCACTCATTCACTGTTTGTAGTTACAAACTGGCCCCTCATTCGCTGTTTGTAATTACAAACTGGCCCCTCATTCACTGCTTATTTCTTTCATGAGTCACCCAGTTTTATAAACTCACTGCAGGGACTAGAAAATTACATTAAATAATAAAGAAGAAAGCAGAAATGTATAACTTACCACTTCTCCAATATATTTTGTAAGATTTAGACCCAATAACTCCTTTGAAAGACTATCTTTCTGAAACTCTGTCAAATTCCTCTGCATTTATTAAAAGAAACAATAAAAATTATCAAGTTTCATTATCAAAATGAAACATTTGTAAAAAAAAAAAAAAAAAAAAAAAAAAAAAAGATATTCTGAAGCTTTGTAAAAATATAAAATTATATCAATATTTACACAAGATAGAGGGAAATAATAATTTTGTTATGCAGCTAAAATAAATTAAGAAACAACTATTAAATACAAGTTGAGCAAGACTTTAAACATTTTAACTATTTAAGACATAAAAATGAACAAAAAGTCATCTTTAAAAAAAAAAGTGTGAATGAGGTAGGGAGAGACAGAAACTGATATGATAACTGATTATTATGTGATAACTAATAACATCATGTGAGGTGGGCAGGAAAATATGAAAAATAAAGTGTACTCTCATGCTCTAGATTAGTCTCCTTTTGATGTAGTGGTGATATTGTATGACAATAATATTCTTCAAAAATCTACACTTCTGGAATCAATAAATTATACACATCTATTAAATATACTGTCAAAGGAAAATGAATTGCAAACAAGAAACAAAATAGGAGTGTTTCACTACAAATATAGTATCTGGAGAAAAATGGTCAAAACAATTAAGAGAAATATACAATAAGAAACCAAGACACATGGTAACAAATACATGAAGGCTAAACTAACATAAATTACAGATATTTCACAGAAGAAAGAAATCATTAAGGGATTTGACAACAGAAACACTTCTCAAAACAGACCTATTCAAAGCAGATTCAGAACTGCAGATGAAAAGTGCTTGTACTGGCGTTCTTACAATGTGGCCATCAGAGACAACACAAATGTCATGGAGTGACAAATTATTAAATTATAAAATGACTGAGAATAACTCTTCAATAACTGAGGAAGGAATACTCAACTCACAGAGCCCAGAAATGTAAAGATGGAAGGGGGAAGACCATCATACAAAGACAGCTTGGAAAAGTGAAACATATCTAAGGGTGACACAAGTAGACTTCTGAAGGAAGACACACTGCATAAATAATTTCTCACAATCATAACAGAGCATTGTTTAGAGGCAACCTGACAAAGAACAGTACACACTGAGATACAAGAGTCAGGCTAAAATGTAAGAAATAGAAAGTAACACACAGCAATAAGTTGTGAAGTAAGAAATAGACAGTTGCACACTGCAATAAGTTGAGAAGTAAGAAATAGTAACACACTGCAATAAGTTAAGAAGTAAAAAATAGAAAGCAACACAATGCAATAAGTTGAGAAGTAAGAAATAGAAAGCAACACACTGCAATAAGTTGAGAAGTAAGAAATAGAAAACTACACATTGCAATAAGCTGAGAAGTAAAAAATAGAAAACAACACATTGCAATAAGTTGAGAAGTAAGAAATAGAAAGCAACACACTGCAATAAGTTGAGAAGTAAGAAATAGAAAGCAGCATAATGCAATAAGTTAAGAAGTAAGAAATAGAAAGCAACACAATGCAATAAGTTGAGAAGTAAGAAATAGAAAGCAACACAATGCAATAAGTTAAGAAGTAAGAAATAAAAATCAACACACTGCAAAAAACATACCAGTTTTCTAATAAAGGCTGTGTTCTTTTTCAGGCTTGAGTCCAATTTAGTGAAGAACGATTCATCAGGACGATCATCTGTCAATGAACAAAATAAATTGATAATAAATGCTTTAAATGTTTGAACAGCAAGAACATGTTCTTCTACATTCGTAATATCGGAGGTTTAGATTCTCAAGCTAATTAAATAAACCATTTCAAGTGTCTTCTCCCCGGACATTAACTTCAGGTGGCAGAAGTTAATTATTTTATTATTTCAAATTGTACACAGCAGATGAAATAAAAGATTTAACTTGAATACCTCACAGTGACTATGCTGGGCATGTGGCCTTCATTCTCCAGTTCTAAAGACCCTCCAGCAGACCCTAGCAATGGGATAAATGCCGCTTGGTGGTTTGTATCTTTTTTAAACAGATTAATAGGTCAAGGTCAAGTAAAGGGGAAATCTAAAATGTGGTGAACCAGTTTTCTGCAGACAGATCTTCTACTGTGCCAAATACCTTACTTTTATCATCTTCACTTTTCTCTACATTCTTAAACATCCCTGACCAAATGGAGTATTCAGATCAAAACTCTGGAATGTGCCTCAATCAAGGTGCTCATCACAACATCCCTAGGCAGTTAAAATAAAACAAGAGCAAGCCATAAATCTGGCCACTGCCCTGGTAAAATTGTCACAAAAAACTTAACCCACACCATGGATCTCAGGTGGGAGCCGCGATAGCTCAGTGGTTAGTGAACTGGACTACAAAGGGCAAGGGGTAGGGTTCGATCCCAACCGACGGCTTCCGGGTTTACCCAGTCTTTAATGGGCACCGGATTTTTTTCTGGGAAAGTGAAGCGGCACAGGCGTAATACCGACCACATTACCCCAAAAATCATGTGCTGAAGGTCTGTAAAATTTATGGTCACTAACACCATATTTCCCTATACGCCACTTGGCGTGACGGGGGTACTTTACTTACTTATGGATCTCAGGTCAAGTTATGGAGTATGTGCACTTGTGCCAGGATTCTTCTTCGATGTTTTCAAGGGGAATATCTGAGCACCTATGGATTCATCCAGTGTGCAGTGATGATGATCCAAACAATGACAACAGCATTGCCTTCTAGGTTTTCTTTTTTCCAATTACTTCAGGATGTTAAGACTATGTGGAGAATGTTGGCAAGTGGAGATCATATTACACTTATTTTTGATCTGTTGTTTCTTAACAAACACATATAGGACACTCCAAGAACAAGTAGGAATATATCATAATACCTTCTACACCCAGCACTGATGTCACTCCAACGATTTCTTACATAATCATTTCTTATTCAGTCTTGCAGTATCATTTTCAGTATTCTTCTTAGGCATCTCCTGTCCATTTCTCAAATACATTTTTTTTCCACGTAAAGTATATTATAATGAAGCATATCATAAGAGGTGACTAAGGAGATTGATCAATGGCTTGACAAGCTGTCATTGTAAAAAATATTGTTATGGAAACAGCCATAGATTTTAGAAGCAGTGATCTCTGCAATATGTGTCATTTTGGCTCGCAATGTTTCTGTTTTTGAGATTGGTTCTGTCCTATGTGCCATCTTCGGCTCGAAAGGACATTAGATAGATAGAGAGATATTATAATGAGTATAAATTTATTTTGTTGATATTCAATGCACAATATTTTATTAAAAAGTATTATTATGAAATTACAATTTAGGAAAAAAGATTCTTTAAAATTATAAATACCTTTTCATAAAATACTTCATTTCATACATTGATCTTGATCCTTCCTGCGTCACTGGATGCCACATAGGACTCGTAGTGTTTTTCGCCATCCAACTACATTCTTGGCGAGATATCCAATCTTATCTAATGAGAAGCCTGCCAACTTTGCTTCTCTAATAAGTGTTCTTTTTAGTATCTCTCTAGATCTTCCTCTTTTTTTGTATCCTGAAGGTTCCCATAGAAGAACCTGTTTTGGAATTCTCTTTTATCTCTTCTCAACACATGTCCAACATATGTCCATCTTCTCTTCCTAACGGTAGATGGGATTGATTGTGTGGCCATTTCTCTTATCTCCTTATTGGTCATTAATTTTTCACACACTGCTGAGATAAAGGAAAAATCTGACCTGAACACCTCGCAACAACTGCACTGGACAAGTAGCCTTTATTCTACTGTTCTATAAGTTTCCGCCAACCCCAACAATGGGAAAATGCCATAAAGATAGTTTTAACACATTACTGAGATTTTCTAAATTACTTATTGTCAGTCTGTTTTTCAAATCTTTTGGTCAAAGAATGTTGGAATAAAAAATGTACCTGACGCTGCCAAATTGACAAGCCTGGCTTCTGATTTGTTGTTTATCCTGTCTGTTGTTTCAAATATGTAATCATTCAGCATTTTCTGAAGATATAAGAAAATGAATTACAACATCAAATGAATAGAATCTTAACATAAAAATGTAACTTGCATCACTACATCTAAACCAAGCAGATAAAACAACCCAGATTGGTAAAGCTTAACCAAGCAGATAAAACAACCCAGATTGGTAAAGCTTAACCAAGCAGATAAAACAACCCAGATTGGTAAAGCTTAACCCACTCAAGAATGAATAGAAAAGCAGGTTTTATTCAAATGAGTATCCTATCCCACACCATTCACACGAAAAGTGTATGTAAAAATTAAGCTGCAGTTTCGGTAATTTTTAACAAATTATGTTAACGATTGGTTATTTTGAATAGAAATTAATGCACTGTTATTATCATGAATTGTTCTGTATGTATTAGTTCTAGATAACAGAAGGTGTTAACGAGAATCTAAGTTACGGAGATGTAATCTGCTGCTACACTTACAAATTAACAAAGAACTTACCAACTCTTCCTCCTTCTTTCTGACAATCTCTTCTTCTGCTTTCCTCTGCAAATATATTGCAGCAAATTATCTGAATGTATGTATGACTCATAAGAAATGGCAAACAGCTAACAAGTAAATTATTTACATCATAGAATACACTACATTTGTTAAAAGTATTACAGTATGCAGAGACATTAATTTATCAAATACAGTCATTTTGTGATGCTCCGTCAAGGAAATGCTTCTTTCTTCGTTTATACAGCAGCTAAGTTTGTTTTATTTGACTTCATCTTGACTGCTGGCATCAAGATCAATGAACGAAAACTGATAAAGATCTTAATCCACCTACCATAGAAGCCCTTTCCCGTGTGTTACCGGGGCCTCGTTATGAGGGAGTAAAGAATAGTGACACTGTGACCTTCCAGGCATGTCGTAAGAGGCGACTAAGGAGGTTGATCGATGGCTTGACAAGCTGTCATTGTAAAAAGTTTTGTTATGGAAACAGAGCCATAGATTTTGGAAGCAGTGATCTCTGCAATATGTGCCATTTTGGCACGCAAGGTTTCTGTTTTTAAAATTGTGGTTCTGCCCTATGTGCCGTCTCCGGCTCGAAAGGACAATAGATAGATAGAAGCCCTGGAACTAACTAGTCTGATCAAAGCAGGAAGTTACAATCCTGAACCCAAATAACTTTGTCAGGTGACACAAGGGCAGCTAAGTTACTCATTTCTCTCATTATTTATTCATTCATTTTCCTCTCAGGTCGAAAACGGCACATAGGGTGGAAGTTGTAGTTCTCCACAATTGACGATTTGCTGCTAGTTCTTGTAGTTCTTAGTTGTTTCTCAGTTCCATGTTGAGCCTTCCCTAATAATAGTTCTGCATAGTAATTCCCTTGGTCTAATTTTTTTTTTTTTACCAGATAGTTTCCATATGAAAGCCTGATGGGAAAGTTTTTCTTCATTCATTCTCAGTACATGACTGATGTATTTCCAATACCTTTTTAAACAAAGCTCTGCTTCATTATTGGTGTAATATATTTGTGTTTGTCCATTAATCCAGATGAAGACAGAACACAATTCAGAAAGGAGGTAATCCTCCTCATCTATTTTGTTAACAAGGATCTTGTCAATTGTGTCCCTTTCCAAAATATAGAAAACATGTTATCACTATTCCTACATGAATAGAACATTTAATGGTCTTAACCCTTGAATACTAAACTGTCGCAAAAATTACATCAGAATACAAATTCTTCAAAATATGACAGTTTGTCACGGTCAAACATACCCCACCTACTTGTATCTTCCTAATTACTACTTCTGGTGACCCCCGAGTGTTGAATCTGTTTCTATTGAAAAAGGATTCCCCCCCCCCCCCCCCCATTTCATGAGATATGCTTGTATAATGTAAAAAAAAATTCTCCAATTTTCAACAAATTTGTAATTTTCTTTGCTGTGACCAGGGAAATTTTCTCGGCCATTATCTGATATCGCCAACCCATTTTGATGGACTTACAGTCGCCGTATGACTCGAAAATTTAACACACCCAGTACATGTGGTCATATTTCATGTCATAAAACAACCTGAACCAGGAAATCCAAGTCCCTCTGTCACTCCTAGTTAAACACACAGCTGTGTGGAATGGCTAAAGCAGCAATGTCTTTCAGAAGCCTTGAAAAGTTGTGGAAATCAAAACTCATCAGCACAAACACAAAACTTAGGCTATTCAAATCAAATGTACTATCAACCCTTACGTATGCGTGTGAAAGCTGGAAAACAACAAGAGATATAGAAACAAAGTTGAACGCATTCGAAAATAAATGTCTAAGGAGGGTACTTAGTGCGGCGTGGAACGAATTCAAAACAAACGGGGAAATTAGAGAAATCGCCAGTCAACCACTAATATCTTTGGTGGTAAAGAGGGGACAATGGTCATACGTTGGACATGTGATGAGAAGAGATAATAGCCGAAAAGCAAGGCAAGCCCTCATATGGGAAACAACAGGTAAAAGAAAAAGAGGAAGACCCGGGGAGACACTGAGAAGAACATTGATGAGAGAGGCAAGAGCAGCAGGAATCGGCTCCCTCAATGAGATAGAACTGCTTGCACAGAACAGAGACGGATGGCGAGATTTGATAAAATATCTTTAAAAGAAAACTGCTAGAAGAAAAAAAAAATTCATATAGGAGAAGGTGTATCTTGGTCTACGCCCTATGGGTCGGTTACGGCTCGAAAGGTCAATAGATAGATAGAATTTTTACTACAGTATCGTAAAACGTGTGTCATAGACAGGTATTATAATCTAGTGTTAATGTGGGTTTATCGGAGAATAGTTGGCTGAATTGATAACTCATCGCATACCAAACCAAAAACGGTAGGGACAAAAGTTGTTCTAATGGGGAAGAAATAAAAACTCAGATCCAAACACCTGTTGGTTACTGCACTGGACAAGCAGCCTTTATTCTCTGGTCTTACAAGTGTTGCCACCCCAACCCATACCTCATCATCATGTGCCATACCGGTTTATGAAAGCGATCATGTCCTTCCACAATCTTCTATCTACAGTGCATCGTATCAGTTCTGTTGTTGACTGATTTCCATGTCATGACACCAAACTATCTAGTATCTTCTCTCTTTGTTGCCCGCAATCTCTCTTTCCCTGTATTTTGCCAGTTGTAACCAATTTTTCCAACTTTCCTCTGATGTGCCCAAAAAATATTGATAGTATTCTTACCCATACCTCAGAAAAAGAATAATATAATAAAAATAGTTGTTTTTTTTGGGTGGATTTACCACCCTGGTTACTCAGGAATCAATGAAACGGTTAACAGGTTAGATTCTGGTGAACCTGTATTTTAGACTTCAGAACCAGACAACACAGATAAATGAGTAATTTACAGACTGTTTACTGATGGATGTCATGTTGTAAAAGAGCTAACATACTTGCTTTGAGAGTATCAATAGTGACAATTTTAGAGTGACAGTGAGGTTTAATATATCTTGATTAATACATCGGTGATGCGATAGTTGATGCGATAGGTGATGCGATAGTTGATGGAGATGCCATTTTAAGATTTCTGAAATCAGGAACCAGGCTTGGAATAATTAGGACAGGGTGATATGAGAGAATATATCATTGGTGCGTGTAATATGAGAGAATGTATCATTGGTGCATGTGATATGAGAGAGTATATAATTGGTGCACGTGATATGAGAGAATATATCATTGGCGCACGTGATATGAGAGAATATATCATTAGTGCATGTGATAGGAGAGAAGATATCATTGGTGCATGTGATATGAGAGAATATATCATTGGTGCATGTGATATGAGAGAATATATCATTAGTGCATGTGATAGGAGAGAAGATATCATTGGTGCATGTGATATGAGAGAATATATCATTGGTGTGTGTAATATGAGAGAATATATCATTGATGTGGGTGATATGGGAGAATATATCATTGGTGTGGTTGATATGAGAGAATATATCATTGGTGTGGTTGATATGAGAGAATATATCATTGATGTGGGTGATATGGGAGAATATATCATTGATGTGGGTGATATGAGAGAATATATCATTGATGTGGGTGATATGAGAGAATATATCATTGATGTGGGTGATATGGGAGAATATATCATTGATGTGGGTGATATGGGAGAATATATCATTGATGTGGGTGATATGGGAGAATATATCATTGATGTGGGTGATATGGGAGAATATATCATTGATGTGGGTGATATGGGAGAATATATCATTGATGTGGGTGATATGGGAGAATATATCATTGATGTGGTTGATATGAGAGAATATATCATTGATGTGGGTGATATGAGAGAATATATCATTGATGTGGGTGATATGGGAGAATATATCATTGATGTGGGTGATATGGGAGAATATATCATTGATGTGGGTGATATGAGAGAATATATCATTGATGTGGGTGATATGAGAGAATATATCATTGATGTGGGTGATATGGGAGAATATATCATTGATGTGGGTGATATGGGAGAATATATCATTGATGTGGGTGATATGAGAGAATATATCATTGATGTGGGTGATATGGGAGAATATATCATTGGTGTGGTTGATATGAGAGAATATATCATTGATGTGGGTGATATGAGAGAATATATCATTGATGTGGGTGATATGGGAGAATATATCATTGATGTGGGTGATATGAGAGAATATATCATTGATGTGTGTGATATGAGAGAATATATCATTGGTGTGGGTGATATGAGAGAATATATCATTGATGTGTGTGATATGAGAGAATATATCATTGATGTGGGTGATATGAGAGAATATATCATTGATGTGGGTGATATGAGAGAATATATCATTGATGTGGGTGATATGAGAGAATATATCATTGGTGTGGGTGATATGGGAGAATATATCATTGATGTGGGTGATATGAGAGAATATATCATTGATGTGGGTGATATGGGAGAATATATCATTGATGTGGGTGATATGAGAGAATATATCATTGGTGTGGGTGATATGAGAGAATATATCATTGATGTGGGTGATATGGGAGAATATATCATTGATGTGGGTGATATGAGAGAATATATCTTTGGTGTGGGTGATATGAGAGAATATATCATTGATGTGGGTGATATGGGAGAATATATCATTGATGTGGGTGATATGAGAGAATATATCATTGGTGTGGGTGATATGAGAGAATATATCATTGGTGTGTGTGATATGAGAGAATATATCATTGGTGTGTGTGATATGAGAGAATATATCATTGGTGTGGGTGATATGAGAGAATATATCATTGGTGTGTGTGATATGAGAGAATATATCATTGGTGTGGGTGATATGAGAGAATATATCATTGGTGTGTGTGATATGAGAGAATATATCATTGGTGTGGGTGATATGAGAGAATATATCATTGGTGTGTGTGATATGAGAGAATATATCATTGGTGTGTGTGATATGAGAGAATATATCATTGGTGTGGGTGATATGAGAGAATATATCATTGGTGTGGGTGATATGAGAGAGTATATCATTGGTGTGTGTGATATCAGTGAATATATCATATTAGTAGTGTATGTGATATGAAAGCCACAAGAGCTATCACATTCAACCAACTGTTAAGAGAAATGAATCTATGATTGATGTACCCTGATGTCATTTCTATATATTAGCCAACATTATTATAACCATCAATGAATACCTTCTCTTCTTCCAGCTTTCTTTGCCTTTCCTCTTCTTCTTCTTGTTTTCGCTTTTCTTCCATTTGAAGTCTTTCTTCTTCCATCAGCTGTGTTTCTTCCTCAGTGGGTTTGTTTTCTTCTCCTTTCTTGACAGACGTCTCTGACTTGTGTGCTCGCTTCACATCCTCCTGCAAGGCAGCTGTTCTCCCATCTTTATTTGGAGTCTTTCCATCTCTACTTACAGGCTTCCTGAAACATATATTAGGATGAGGTCACGAAAACCAAAAATAAGAAAAGACAAATAATATATTTTTGCCTTCTATGTCATTAATATCACATGGCTCTTATCTGCTTGATCCTTCTATGTCATCAATATCACATGGCTCTTATCTGCTTGATCCTTCTATGTCATCAATATCACATGGCTCTTATCTGCTTGATCCTTCTATGTCATCAATATCACATGCCTCTTATCTGCTTGATCCTTCTATGTCATCAATATCACATGCCTCTTATCTGCTTGATCCTTCTATGTCATCAATATCACATGGCTCTTATCTGCTTGATCCTTCTATGTCATCAATATCCCATGGCTCTTATCTGCTTGATCCTTCCAGTGCTGTAAGACTGCACATAGAGCTCATAAAGTCTCCTGCCAAATGTCTTTATTCTGGGCGAGCTGTTCGATTATGATGAGCGAGTCTATGCCCACCATCCTTGTCTCTTTTTTTAGAGTTCTTTTCAGTGTCTCTCGAGGTCTTTTACTTGACCTGATATTTCCCATTTTAGAGTCTGATTTGTAATTATCAGGTTATTTCTTCTAAATACAAGAACAACTTATGTCCTTATGTCTTATCTACAGCATAAAAAAGAAAGATCACAACATATGAGAGAAGGTGGTTGAAAAAACATATAAATATCACATGAATGGTCAAAATGAGAAAAGATTAAATTTGAAGTAAACAGGGTTGTAACAATTCAGCATTACAGAAAAGAGAGTATTCAAACAACTAAGAAGAAGAACAAATTTGTAAAGATAACTTACTTATCCATCTTTCTGTCTCTGTCTCCTCTACTTCCATATTTGTCATCATTATCTACTTTTTCTCTCCTATCGTATCCATCACCTCTCTGGTCCCCTCTATCAGAAAACTTTGGTCTGTCGCCGCCACTTCTACTGCTTCCTCTTCCACCTCCACTTCCTCCTCCGTGATACCCTCGCTGATGACCAGAGAAACACCTGGCACAAAAATATACAAAATTACTGATATTCAAAGCATGACTTTTTTCAGGGTTTGTGTTTAAACAAACTTGTTGCTGAATTTGCTATGTCTGTTTTGTTGTCTTCTTGTACATGTTGATAAGAGTGGCTTCTCACAAACTGTCTGTAAACCCGAAATCTTCCCCTGGCATGATGTTGATGACTACAGAACCACTATTGATCTTAATCCTTCCAGCACCATCACATGTCGTATGGGGCTTATGGTGTTTTTCACCATCCATCTCTATTCCGGGTGAGATGTTTGATCTTATCAAATGAGTTCATGCCTGCCAACTTTGCCAACTATATATTAATTCAAAATAAATTGAAAATATGTTAAATTATATGGTTAAGATATATAGTATGCGCCAAAAGGATCATAGCTAAGCTGCAGATCTTCCTCAAAGATAGTTTCCATCACAAAATTTCAGACCAAATTAGTGAAAGTAATAAGTACCAAATTAGACAAAGTAATAAGTACCAAATTAGACAGAGTAATAAGTACCAAATTAGACAAAGTATTAAGTACCAAATTAGACAAAGTAATAAGTACCAAATTAGTGAAAGTAATCCTTCAAAAACAGCTCAGGAGTTATTTACATTCGCACAAGATCAGATGGCTCACTGTTCAACTTAGCACGACTAAGAGCAAAAACATAAACAAATGTTGCCCTACTTAGGGAACTTTTGTTTGCTGACGATGCAGCCCTAGTCGCTCATAGTGAAGCCACCCTACAATCCCTGATCAACAACCTGAACAAAGCATGCAACCTTTTTTCACTGTCAATTCATCATCATGTGCCATACCGGTTGGCGTAGGCGATCATGCCCTTTCACAATCTTCTATCTAGAGTGCATCGTATCAGTTCTGTTGTTGACTGTTTTCCATGCCAAGACACCAAGCTATCCAGTATTTTCTCTCTTTGTCGTCCGCGATCTCTCTTTCCTTTTATTTTGCCAGTTGTAACCATGTATTCCAACTTTCCTCTTCTCATGATATGCCCGAAAAATGTTGATTGTTTCTTTCTGATGTTTTTTTAGGAGCTCCCTTTTTGTGTTGGCCTCTTAGAGAACTTCCTCATTGGTCTTTTTAGCTGTCCTGGTAACTTTCAACATTCTTCAGAGAAATCCCATCTATGTGGCCTCTAATCGTCTTTTCATTTGTTTGTCTACTGTCCATGATTCGCTTCCATAGGTCAGAATTAGTTCCATATAGCACCGATGAACTCTCTTTCTCATTTCTATTGACAGATTTGTTGCATAAGACATTTTTCATTTTCTGAAATGCTATTTTGGCCTGAGCTATACAGCTTTTTATTTCTGTGGTGCATCTTCCATCTGATGTTATTATTGTGCACAAGTATTTCAGACATTGCACTTGTTTCAAATTTGTCCTGTTTATTTTTATACTGCATGATGGTGATGATTGTTTCTTCGATATGACCATTACTTCTGTTTTCCTACTATTCAGACTGAGACCTTTCTTATTGCTTTCTTTTACTATTATGTCTATCATTTCTTGTAGTTCATTCTCTGTCTCTGCTATTAAGACTGTGTCATCCGCATGTCGCAAATTATTTATGTTGTGGCCGTTGACTTCAATTCCTTTTTTGTCTACTATTGATCTCATAATATGTTCGCTGTAAAGTGAAAACAAATCCGGTGACAGAACACAGCCTTGTCTGACTCCTTGTTTTATATATTGGAGTTGTCCTGTTTGGTTGTTAATTCGAATAGCTGCTGTTTGTTGCCAGTACATGTATTTTTATGATTCGTAGATCCTTGCCATCAATGTTTAATTTCTCCAGCATATTGATTATTTCCACATGCTTTACTTTGTCAAATGCTTTTGTGTAGTCTATAAAGCACATATATAGACCTTTCTTTACCTCTATAGATCTTTCTATCAATGTTCTTAAGATGTATATTGTATTATTTGTGCCTTTTCCTTCCACAAATCCACATTGTTCCTCACTTATTTATGGTTTTATTTTGTTCCTTACACGTCTCATGATTCTTAGTAATATTTTCGTCATATGGCTCATGAGACTAATAGTGCAATGGTCTTCCCAATCAGTGGCGCCTGACTTCTTTGGTATGGCTACAAAGATAGATTTTAGTAGATCTTCGGGTATGTGTCCAGTGTTATATATGTCATTGAGTAGTTTTGTTATGACTTGTACTCCCAGCTCTCCAATTGCATTTATCTCTTCAATTGTTATATTGTCGGGACCTGGAGCTTTGCCTCTTTTCATGTGTTGAATTGCGTCCTCCACTTCACTCTGCATTATTGGTGGTCCTGTGTCTTTGTTTGAATTGTTTAACTCTGGTCTTTCATCATTATAGAGTTGACTGATATATTCTGTCCATCTTTCCATTGTTTTCTCCTGTCCCATTATTATATTTCCTTCCTTTAATTTCACACATCCTGAAACTTTGACTTCTTTTCTTCCTGTTAATTCATTTTACTGATTGTGCATACATTTTGAGTCTTTCTTTTGTTGTTTTTCCATTTCTTCACATTTCTGTTTTAACCATCCTTCCTTTGCTTCTCTGCATTCGTTTTGGATCTCTTTGTGCAATATTTTGTTTGTCCGTTCTTCTTTCTGATGTTTTCTTCTTTCATCCATTAGTTGTAATATTTCTTCTGTCATCCATTTCTTTTTGTTGATTCTTTTAGTCACTGGTATTACATCTTTTGATGTTTGTTGAATCAATTGTTTGAGTATTTCCCACTGCTCCTCGATGTCCTGTATTTTCTCAATAGCATTATATCTATTTTGTACTAATCACTTATCTGTTTATCTACTCTAAGCATATCTAGTTCTAATTTTATATTTCTTGGGGATTTCTGTGTCTTCCGCAGTTTTATTCTTATCTTTCCAACTACTGGTACATGGTCACTATTGCAATCTGCTCCTGGCTTGTTTTAACAGATGTTAGTCCATTCCTGAATCTTCTCTGTACCAGTATAAAATCAATTTGATTGTGCACTTTTTTGTCTGGGCTTTGCCATGTTCATAGTCACCTAGGGTGTTGTTTGAACCAGGTGTTACCTATAATCATTTCATGTGTTTTTGCACAATCTATTAATCTATCCCCTCTGTCATTTGTCTCTCCAAGGCCATGCCCCTTAGTCACATTTTGCACTTTAGCTGTTCCTACCTTTGCATTGAAATCCCCTAATATAATAGTTATTTCTTGGGATTTACACTGTTCCATGGTCATCTCTAGCTCATTGTAAAAAGTGTCAATGTCTTCTTCTTCGCTATTACTTGTTGGTGCATAAGCTTGAATTATGTTGAGATCCATTGGTCTACCTCTCAATTTTACTAGCAGAATTCTATCTGATACTGGCCAAAATTCTTTCACTGTTTTGCTTCTTTCTCTATCTAACATGATGCCTACACCTCTTTCATGTGTGGTTCCCTCAGAGTAAATTACATTCCCACTGTTGCGTTGTAATAATCCTGCTCCTTTCCATCTCATTTCACATAGTCCCAAGATGTTCAATTTCATTCTCTTCATTTCTTGACTGATGTTTTCTAGTTTACCAACCTGGAATGCTGATCTAATGGTCCAAGTTCCTATTAGAAGTGTCTCTTTATTTTTTTATCTTGCATACAGTAGCTTGATGACGATCGGGTGTCACCTGTAGCACATGACACTCCCTACCGAACGAGGTGACTGTGGAGCCCCCATTAATGTCGTTAGCTGTAGATATTAAGTTGTGATTTGTCATGATTAGTCTAGGCAATATAAGAAGGTAGTTTGCCATTCCTTTCCTTATTAATTAGCCAAGAGAGAAGCTGTTCGACAAAAACAAAAAATACACAATAGCCTCCACTAGACTGTCTGACGAGACGAATATGGCCATATAGTGAAAGTAATGAGTACCAAATTAGTGAAAGTAATAAATACCAAATTGGTGAAAGTAATAAGTACCAAATTGGTGAAAGTAATAAGTGGTCACATGGCAAATTGGGAAAGACACAAACTTTACAACTGAGGATTTTTTACAGAAAAGTGAACTTTTGATGACTGTCACTGTAGCACAGGCAGAAAGACTGCTGAACATCTGCTACAATCATGCTCAACATAAAATGAACAGAGAAGACTCTTGTGGTCATCACCGGTACCATACTGGGACAAGCTGTGTGGGGATGTCATCAGCCGTGAGCTGACAAACACTTTCTTCAAACATATTAATTAATATTGACGCCTAAAGGTGTACACAGAAGACAGAAAAGCTAGGACGCTATGAAGAAACAAACAACATAAGTGCATAACAGGAATCTTTCAAATCCTTCTTCTTCTACTATTTTGCACTCAACTGATAACTGTGTCTTCATTGCCTGCCCTTAAAAGGAAGTTGAGTGGTCATGTTGCATTTTGTTATAGCAAGGTAAGACTGAGCTACAGCCGTTCAGACAACCTGTGTTCGATTCCCGCTGGAAGTAGTGTGAATTGTACTCGTGGTTGAAAAAAAAATACCCCCATGGTCGACCCAGCCGCTGGCAGAAATGTGTACCAGGGTAGTACTCTGGGAAGGTGAAGAATGCAGCCTTGCATTGTGAGTTTTGGTTCTTGAAGTGACACTACCCAGAAGTCTCAGAACACTTTAGATAGGCGGATGAGCACATATGGGTGAAAACTCACATGTTAAGATGCCAATTCAAGTCCTGTACTTTACCTTTACTAAGGTAATATATCAGCATTTTTCTACCCAAAGCATCCAACTTCGGCATGGCATTTTGAGTTGTCAGATTTTACCTCTTGATCCCCACCTGCTTGGCCAGACTGGTTAGTCCCACCTGCTGGAGGCACTGCAAAGAGGCGATGTAGGGCCTGGATAGTTCTGGTTCCCTATGTTATAGTTTTATGACAACAAAGAAAATAGCCCACTAGTGTGAGGAGCAAGTGTTGCATCTCTAAGTTAAGCTGGCAGTGGGAAATATTTCAGATTTTGATTTATTGATGAACCTTCTTTTCATAGCTGATGGTTACTGATACTTTTGTTGATTTGCTCATTGGTGTCTTTCCAGGAAGATAAGATATACATGCTTATTTTGTTGTACATTAAAAATGTTTTAGAAGAGGCTGTACCGTACAATTTAAAAACTTTTGTGGTTAAAAATTAAATATTGCATCCCTGAAATTGCCATATTTGCCAATCTTCGATGTTTTTGTTACAAGTGTTATCCTACTAAAATTTCACACATAAATATCTACATTAGCTACATGTTCGACTTTCTGTGTTTGGTGTCATAAATTGAAACCACTCCCATAAAATATCAACTTTAAGAATGGGTGGAATGTACTAGAACTTCATAAATGCAGAAAAATTTCCAAGATTAAAACTAAAATGCTACGATGAGATGAAAACAAAGAGCTTTGTCTTACCTGTTTTTGTCTGATTCTGAACCAAATCCATCACCCTCTCCTTTCTGTCGATCATCTCTTTTCCTTCTCCCACTTGTGTCTAGTTTTGTTCGCTCCATAATATGTTTGATGTCATCAAAAGTTGGTATTTGGTACAACTTAACTCAGCCTTGTATTTCACATTATTCTACTGTCAACAAGTGTAACAGATTAATGATGTTTATGTTATGAATTAATGTGCTGTCGCTGCCTTGAAGACAAATCACAATTGACATAAAACACATAAAGCATGAAGTGATTTACAGTCTCATAAACAATGGATAAATAGTAAAAAAAAATAAAAAGATCAGAAAAAAATAGGTTCATCACCTATTCTGAGATAGTCCACAAACAAAAATTAAATGTTTTGGACATAAAACATGGTTACCACCAAACAACATCCTGCAGCAGCCACTAACAATCACACACAGCGCCAAATGAGGAAAAGGAAGAATTTCCAAAAAGATGAATCAGCAAAATATTTTGTGTATATTGTTTATTGTTAGTATCATCATCATGCAAACCGGATGAATCCATAGGTGCTCTGATATCCCCCTCGAGAAAATCCTAGGAGAATTCTGGCCCATGTGCATGAACTACGTAGCACGGCCTGGGATCCACGGTGTGAGTAGGTTTCTGCTGACAATGTTGTCCGATCAGCGGCCATATTTATGGCCTTTTGTTTTGTATTTTAGCTGTCAAGAGTTCTTTAACATGTGCGTGCACATAGGACCTCCTGTTTATTGATGTTATCCAGGACAGCTAGACATCGAATCTCACTACCCAAGAGATCATCATCATCGAGTGCCTTCTCCGCAACAAAGGTTGGCTACCATGGAGCGCCATTCTGCTCTGTCTCTTGCTTTGATGGTGCAGGTTGTCATAGGCTGATTTGTCCATCTTTTGATGTTACTCGTCCATGTTAGTCTTGGTCTGCCACTACCTCTTTTACCTTGTATTTTCTCCTCCAGGATTACTTTTAGTAGGCTATTGTGTCTTTTAACATGGCCCAAAAATCGCATGTGTGTTACCGGGGCCTCATTATGTGGGAAGTAAAGAAAAGTGACACTGTGACCTTCCAGGCATGTCGTACGAGGTGACTAAGGAGGTTGATCGATGGCTTGACAAACTGTCATTGTAAAAAGCATTGTTATGGAAACAGAACAATAGATTTTAGAAGCAGTGATCTCTGCAATATGTGCCATTTTGGCACTGTTTTTGAGATTGTAGTTCTGCCCTATGTGCTGTCTTCGGCTCGAAAGGACAATAGATAGATAGAAAAATCGCATTTGTCTTGTTTGAATTGTGCTTAGTAGTTCTCTTTTCATTTTTAGATGTTTTAAGACTTCATCGTTTGTTTTCTTTTCCTTCCATATTCTTCTATATATCCACATTTCAAAGGCTTCAATTCTCTATTCTGTTTTCTTGTCTAATTCCATGTTTCTGCACCTCATAGGAATATTGAGAAAATGTAACATTTTGCTATTCTTAGTTTTAGCCCTGGTGTTATTTGTTTTGATGTTAGTATGTTCTTCATGACATTAAAATTACTTTTTGCCATTCCTATTCTTTTGTTTATTTCAGTTGTACATTTTCCATCACTGGTTATAGTATGTCCAAGGTAGTTGTAGTTCTGAACTGTCTCCAGGTCTATTCCTTCTATTTTGATATCCACTTGTGGGCTTTGAGTATCTTCTTTGTTTATGATCATAGTTTTAGTCTTTTTTATATTTATATCTAGTCCATATTTTTTGCTTGTCATGTTTATTTCATTAAGTAATTGTTGTAGATCTTTAGGATTTTCTGCTTGTAGTACAGTATCGTCAGCATATCTTAGGTTATTGATTATCTTTCCATTGATTTGTAGGCCTGGCATCTCTATGATGTTTTTAAAAATTTGCTCAGTGTATAGATTGAACAAGCTTGGTGATAGGATGCATCCCTGTCTTACTCCTCTTTTTATATCAATGGGTGTAGAGTTCTCTTTGTTATATTTTATTATTGCTGTTTGCTCCCAGTATAGATTACATATTAGTCGTATGTCCATGTCATCTAGATGTATCTCTTTTAAGCATTCTATAAGTTGTTTGTGGTGTACTCTATCAAAAGCTTTGGTGTAGTCTATGAAGCAGACATATATTGGTTTGTTTACTTCTGTGTATTTTTCGACCTTCCCCCCCCCCCAACCGAGTCATTTTTTATAATTCGGCAATTGCTAATATATTTAAATGATTTACACGAACGACAGTCTAGTTGTGAAATTATGTGTTGCTATTCCCTATTTGGTGTATGTTTTACTTCTGACGTGTGGATGAACTGTGATTACGATATTTAAGTGGAATATGATTTATTCTTCTTTGTGTCGTGTGTTCGCGGTTCGATAGGCAAGCACATGGTTTTACAAAAATGTTGCCGGCAAACCGGGTATGTTCAACCCATATGTGAAAAGTCTGTGACGGTGGATGGGGCGGAGGAATCAGAAACGATCAACGGCCCAGAAAGCGAAAACAGCAAAGTGTGTGGTACACATGAGGCATATTCAGAACATGAAAGATGAACATGGCAGACCACCGTGAAAGAGATTGGAGCCTGATCACATACTAGTCCAGAGGAAGCCATGGAGAGGAATTTGAACTTATGTCGGAGGAAAGATCTTAAAATAAGTACTTGGAATGTTAGGACTCTATATCAAGAAGGGAAATTGGAAAATCTGATTCAAGAAGCAGAACGAATAAATATAGATATTTTAGGCATATTAGAGACAAGATGGAAAGAATGTGGGTACATAGAAGACGAAAAATAGACATTTATATAGTCAGGAAATTCAACAGAACTTCAAAGGGGGTAGGAATACTGATAAAAAGAGAGCTAAAAAATATATAAGTAACCACCGGACATACAGTGATAGGATTATACTACTCAAGTTGAAAGCAAAATCATTTGACATAGCAATAATACAGTACTATAATAATAATTACATTCATCATGGGGATTTTACAAATATTATTTAATCCACTGTGAGTAATTCAGCAATGACTATGACTCTTCGATTTATTTTCAGTTCATATATTTTAATATATATTTAGGTATAATACGCATTGCATAGTACATATAAAGTATATAATAATTAATTAAATATAATAATTTTAATAAATTCTAATATAAATGCCTGTTTTTAACACTTTTTTTTTTATGTTGAAGGATAGTTTGTGACTCAGTCTGAGTATCACTCATCACTACATGAATGTAAGTGTAATAGTTAAGAAGAAGTGAGTGTGCTGTGGTGTACTGTGTACAGTAAATCTTATACTTTAACTTTATTATCATACCTATAAAAAATGTTAAGTAATATAGATAATAACTAATATTAAATATAAAATAAAAATTTATTAGATCTCATACAGCGAGTGTGAGTGATAGAAGGAGAAGGTAAGAAGGACTGCTGAGACACTGATTTAGTTGAGTTAGTTCACATGCGACAGACGTTCAACAAGTCACTACTAGATACTGATAGCCTATAGTCTATAGATAGGAGTAATAATAATTATAAAGACAACATAAGTGTCATAGTCGTGAGAGAGTCGTCGAGTGAGACATGACATAGTTAGTTATGATAATTGATAGTTATGCTATACTATACAAGGCTCACAACGAACAAGGCAGGGCTCTAACTAACTTACTAACTACTTCACACTTCACTTGTCACGTCACTGTGTTGTCTAAAATCTTGAAACAAATCTATGATCTCACAAAAACTGAAGACAGTCTTCGTTCTCTGGAAGTGAGAGATACTGTAAACACTATGCTGCTGACTAAACTATGATCTTGTAAGTGAAAACGCGGAAAGCCTCTTACCAAACAAACTGTCAACAAGAAAAAAATGTTTTTTGACAAATCAACGGAAGAGACGACAAATACCGTCAGGATAATTTCCTAGTGACTTCCCTTGACTATCAGGGGAGGACAAATATTGGATCTCTTTCTCTCACTCTCCTATCTTTGTATTTTTTATTTTTTTATTCCTCCCTCCCTCTTGTTATCGTGCTCTGCAACGTGGGTGGCTGAATGAATAAATACCAGTGTCGTTTCCCAAATAGGATCGAGCATGGACTGTGTATAAACGACACACAAAGAAGTTAGATCACTTCTATCAAATGGCAAGACAAGATCCCAGGCTAAGTTCACATGGGATCTATGGACACGACTGCAGCAGGTCGTGTCTCAGTGTCTGTCCTTTATGTGAGAAAAAAATCCGGAAAATGCCTACAATGTAAACATCCTGGCTATAACTGTAATGACACTTGCCCCGATGGTAATTTTGGGCTACAGTGCGAACAGGCGTGTTCTGATGGCTGTGACATCATACGTGACCCGGAAAGTGCATACTGTACGTGCAAGGAAACGTACTAAGGGTCAGACTGCACTCTCAAATGTCCGGACAACTGTTTCAACGACACCTGTGAACAGTCAACCGGGAACTGTGCATGCACGAGAACGTTCTACGGGTCAGACTGCTCTCAAATCTCCGGACAACTGTTTGAACGAAAGAATCAATTCAGAGGAAGAGGTATGTTTACAGCACTCGGAAAAATGACAAATAATCAACAACAGAAAAAAATATGGACCAAGGCAGGATCGAACCCGTACTCAGTGGCACAGCGCCTTGCCACGAAAAGCCAAACGCTTAGGAACTCTGCCACTCAGCTAACTAAAAAATAGCTTCGTAGGCAAAGTCCTTTCGCGAAGGCTTTCCTATGACTATAGCATAAGGCTGCGATCACAGCTCGGAAATATTCTTTTCTTGTTAAGACAAGTATCTCCCGGATAGGGTAGGGCTGAATACTTGCGTTGCAGACAAACATTTAGGACGAAACAGCACGAATAGTAGTTTCCAGTGGTTTAGACTGGAGACAAATAATACTAAATGAATATTATTATAGAGGGAAACTTCCGAGGCGATAATCAGTGAATCAATTCAGAGGAAGAGGTATGTTTACAGCACTCGGAAAAATGACAAATAATCAACAACAGAAAACAACTAATTTTTTAGTTAGCTGAGTGGCAGAGTTCCTAAGCGTTTGGCTTTTCGTGGCAAGGCGCTGTGCCACTGAGTACGGGTTCGATCCTGCCTTGGTCCATATTTTTTTCTGTTGTTGATTATTTGTCATTTTTCCGAGTGCTGTAAACATACCTCTTCCTCTGAATTGATTCACTGATTATCGCCTCGGAAGTTTCCCTCTATAATAATATTCATTTATCATTATTTGTCTCCTGTTTGAACGAAACCTGTGCAAAAAAACCTCTGGGCAGATCATATGATTCGCCTGCTAAACTACTGACTGTAATAAATATTATATGGCAAGCTGCAGAAAGATCATAAACCAATCCTGGAACACTTATACGATCCCAGACAGTTGGACAGAAGCAATAATCGTCTCATTTAAAAATAAGAGAAAATACCCAACCGAGAAGTCTAGCTAATGCCTCATCATATAACATGAAAAATTCTTGCTTCCACGTCCGTCAGATTATTGAGTAAAGTGATGGCAACAACGGTAAACGTCAGGCTACTAAGTAAAGTGATGGAAACAACGGTAAACATCAGACTACTAAGTAAAGTGATGGAAACAACGGTAAACATCAGACTACTAAGTATAAAGTGATGGAAACAACGGTAAACATCAGACTACTAAGTAAAGTGATGGAAACAACGGTAAACATCAGACTACTAAGTAAAGTGATGGAAACAACGGTAAACATCAGACTACTAAGTAAAGTGATGGAAACAACGGTAAACGTCAGGCCACTAAGTAAAGTGATGAAAACAACGGTAAACGTCAGACTACTAAATAAAATAATGGAAACAACGGTAAACGTCCGGCTACTAAGTAAAGTGATGGAAACAACGGTAAACATCAGACTACTAAGTAAAGTGATGAAAACAACGGTAAACGTCAGACTACTAAATAAAATAATGGAAACAACGGTAAACGTCAGACTACTAAGTAAAGTAATGGAAACAACGGTAACCGTCAGACTACTAAGTAAAGTGATGGAAACAAAGGTAAAAGTCAGACTACTGAATAAAGCGATGGAAACAACGACAAACGTCAGACTACTGAGTAAACTATAAAATCCTGAAATCTGAAGTTGAAAAAGCTATAAAAACAATGAAAAAGGGAAAGGCAGCAGGACCTGACAATATACAGATAGATATGATACAGGCACTAGAAGATTTTGGCATTGAGGTGATCACAGACATATGCAATGACATATACCATGCAGGATACATACCAAATGAACTAAAAACATCAACTTTCATTGCATTGCCTAAAAAGAATGGTGCAGTTGAATGCAGTGATTTTAGAACAATGAGCCAGGTAACAAAAATTTTACTAAAAGTTATACAGGGAAGGATTCAGAATAAAATCAATACTTAATTAATTACATGAGGGCTTGCTTTGCTATTCGGGTATTATCTCTTCTCATGGCATGTCCAGCATATGACCATCGTCTTTTCTTTATTACTGAAGATATTAGTGGTTGATTGGCGATTTCGCTAATTTCCTCGTTTGTTTTGAATTCGCTCCACGCTATACCAAGTATTGTCCTTAGGCATTTATTTTCGAATGCGTTCAACTTCGTGAGGAATCTGGCTGGAACAAACTCGGGAGCGAACAGCAGCATTCTCAAAGACGTAAACACATGTACAGTCAGGCCTGCTCTAGGCCTACTTCATCCACACTACGAGAAAGAAAACTCCGATGTCAAACCAAGAACTTGTCTGCCAAAGATGAAGTCTGTCCGCTACGGCGCTGGTTTTTGATCATGCGACCTTGACACTTTGCCCTGTATCAAGATGAAGAGGTAAGAACAACGTCACGGTACAATAGTCGCATGGTCGGTATTCGCGTATGTCTGTTTGTCCTGATTTCCCCTTAAGGATCAAGAAGCCTGTGAGATGACGCCCTTCGGCCCAATGCCATGTAATGATATCTGCATATATTTCTGAGTCACCTTGTAGTTCCGTGCAAGGTCTTTATCAGGTCTTTGAGGAAGTAGAGTTGCTCTGATGTCAGTGAGCTTTGGACAGTCAAAAAGGTGATGTTCTACTGTTGCATGTTGTTTTTCACAGAATGGACATGCTGGAGTTTGGTTTTGTTAGCTAGAACATTAGGCCCACCACTTGTCAACAACAAATGAATGTTCAACACATTTTGCTGAAAATGTTATCAGCAAAGTATGCATATAATGAAATTTCAGTCCTCTTTATCACTAACTGAGAATTCAAACAGGACACCACGCATGGTAAAGCTATAAGTGATTAGTCCTTTCCAAGAAATTGTGTAAAGCATGCACGCTGATTGGTTCTGCAGCCTGCTGGCCTCATAATTGCGATACCTATCTGTAATTCGGGCATATCATGAGAAGAGGAAAGTTGGAATACTTGGTTACAACTGGCAAAATAGAAGGAAAGAGAAATCGCGGACGACAAAGAGAGAAATTACTGGATAGCTTGGTATCATAGCATGGAAAACAGTCAACAACAGAACTGATACGATGCACTGTAGATAGAAGATTGTGGAGAGACATGATCGCCTACGCCAACCGGTATGGCACATGATGATGATGATCTGTATAATTCCCCCATTTACAAAACCGTAGTTAAAAAAAAAAAATACTACGCGTGTAATTTTTTGTTATAATTTTTATTTCTGCAGTTTTTTTTTTTTTTTTTTTTTTTTTTTTTTTTTAATGGAACAATGGCACTTAGGCAGGACACAAATAAGATTTCAAAAGTGAAATCTTGAATGAGTCGAATTTTCTTCATTTTCTATAAGAACACTTAATGCGCTAAAAATGAAATAATTATCTTCAACTTACGATATTTTTTAAAGTATCTTATGTATCTCAGAAACAAAATGATTCCAGTGAAGGTTCACAATTGACTAGCGTAAACAATTAGGGTTAAGAATTGTAACTGTACACATGTAAACGCAACCACCAGCGCCCGTATTACCAGATCCTGCATCGCCAGAGCCCATATTGAACGCGGTAGTTATTTCTCGGTTTCGATCAGATTTACTTTCCGTCGAACTCATTACACTTTGACTATCTGTCACGAACTTTGCCCGTTGATACGTGCAGCATGTTCGTTCGTTCGTTCTTCTTCTTCTTCTTCTTCACCTTCTCCTTCTGCTTCTTCTTCTTCTCCTTCTTCTTTCTTTCATCATTTGTCTTTCAGTGTCGAGGGGAGATATAATTTGAGGTCAGTAGTATAGAATGTTGTGCAGGATCGCATTTGGCCGTAAATTAACAAAGATATATATAGTAGGCATATATGGCGCCTAATGTACTCGAGGCACAGGGGGAGTTAATCTTGTCTTTATTTTGCACTGATGTGATATCTTTTTCTTTGTTGTTACCATTACCTCTGTATTTTTGCTATTAAGGCTGAGTCCTTTATTTTTGCTTTCTTTCACTATAATGTCCAATATTTCTTGTAACTCATTTTCACTCTTAGCGATTAAGACTGTATCATCAGCATACCTAAGATTATTTATATTATGACCTCCAATTGTTATTCCAGGCATGCCCCTTATGGATCTTAAAATAATCTCACTATAAATATTAAACAAATCTGGTGACAGCACACAACCTTGTCTAACACCCTGTTTTATTTGTTGAAACATTCCCAATTGGTTTCCAGTTCTTATGGCCGCTGTTTGTTGCCAGTACATGTTCTTTATTATTCTTAGATCTTTGCTGTCTAAGTTTTATATATCTACTGAGATAAGAAAAGAATAAAATATATCTTTTTATTTCTGTTTTATATTTAATGTTATTGTTTTTCATTGATGTTGTATAATCTTCTAAACTATCACAATCGATCCGGTACTGGTACATCAAGAACTCCAAATTCAGCACACACCAGATATAAAAGGTCACTTCCGGGGTTATGGACACGCGAGATCGTGGTTAACTCCCCCTGCGCCTCGAGTACATTAGGCGCTAAATGCGCATACTAAATATATCTTTGTTAATTTACGGCCAAATGCATGTACAACATTGTATACTACTGATGTCTTTTGCTCTTCTGTTCGCCTCTGCTGCTGTTACGTTTCCTAGTGCTTCTAATGTTCCATCAATCCATCTTTTTCGTGGTCGGCACTTGGGTCTGGTGTTCTAGCAACGTTTATTGGGGCTAGTTGTGTTGTGTTTTGATCACTCTGCCTTGTCATGTGGCCTAACCATTTTATCTGTTGTTTCTTTATATATTCTATGGCGGGGGCTATTCCTAACTTTTTTCTCAGTTCCTCATTTCTGATCTTGTCTCTCAGGTTGTTTCCTATTATTCGTCTAACACATTTCATATCAGTAGAGATTATTTTTCTTGCATCTAGGGTCATCATCAGGATTGGTAGCACAACGTTGGAATGAAGATTATATTGTAGACTGCCCGTTTTGCCTCTAGAGTTATTTCCTTGTTTAGACAATAGTAGTAATAACTGTCCAATGATTTGACAATCTTTACTGTATCTTGAGTCTATCTCTGCTGATTGTGAATTGTCGTTTGCCACTAAACTTCCTAGGTATTTGAATTCCTCTACCTGTTTTAGTTGCCTGCCTTCTATAGTTATGTTGATGTTCTGTTTATCTTTGGCGACATTCGTGACTTCTATTATGTTGATGTTGATTTTCATTTTGTATTTTGAGCCTGTGCTTCAGACGTTCAAAGAATTAATACATTCAAAGAATGTAGGCTTCTCAAAGCTGGCGACAACTTCACACACAGATATATCTGTCCAGGTTTGATATTAAAATGGATCACAAGAGCCTTCTCTGATCATATTTTGGACAAAATTGTAGAAGACGCTCAGCAGTCACTTTGCCTGTGTCATATTTACATTCATCGGAAGTTATATCCTTAGGCTGTAGAAAAGTTTTTGTTTCAATCTTTTATTACCTGTTTGGAGTCTAAACAGTTACTGTTCTTTTCTAGTGAGCTGGTAGTAAGTGCGAATACCTTCCCTGGTAACCGCGATGTTTTTTTTTATTTCATATGTTCTTGTATTTGTTATTGACAAAAGCCTTTAGAAAATAACTAAAGCTGTGATGTTTTTAACTTCTGCCAATCCATTCTCTTAAGCTGTCTGGTATCTTTTCTCTTTGCTGCCATCTATATCTTCGTTCCTCAACTTTCTCAGTTGTCACATCTATTCCAGCTGTTCCCTTCTCATTACATGACCAAAAACATGATGACTGTTTCTGCCTGATATTGGAAATTAGCTCTCTTTTTGCTTTGGCCTATTTCAGAACGTTTTTATTACTCTTCTTAGCTGCCCATGGTATTCTCAACATTCTTATGTAAAACCACATTTCTACAGCCTCCAGCGATTTTCTTGTCTGTTGTCCCATTGTCCACGAATCACATTCATATGTTAAGACTGGCTCTACAAAACATTTAAGAACTCTTTTTCTTGTTTCTATTGTCAAAAATGGATTGCACAGCATCTTCCTCGTTTTTGGGATGCTGCTTTTGCCTGCGCCATTCTGCATCTCACCTCTGTAGTACATCTACCGTCTGTGGTTAACAACATTCCCAAATATTTAAATGCATTTACCTGTTTTAATATTGTTCCACTTGTCTTTATTTTGCACTGATGTGATGTCTTTTTCTTTGTTGTTACCATTACTTCTGTCTTTTTGCTACTAAGGCTGAGTCCTTTATTTTTGCTTTCCTTCACTATATTATCCAACATTTCTTGTAACTCATTTTCACTCTTAGCGATTAATACTGTATCATCAGCATACCTTAGATTATTTATATTGTGACCTCCGATTGTTATTCCAGGAATGCCCCTTATGGATCTTAAAACAGTCTCACTATAAATATTAAACAAATCTGGTGACAGCACACAACCTTGCCTAACACCCTGTTTTATTTGTTGAAACATCCCTAATTGATTTCCAGTTCTTATGGTCGCTGTTTGTTGCCAGTACATGTTCATTATTATTCTTTGATCTTTGCTGTCTACGTTAATGCCTTCTAAAGTTGTGATTATTTCTTGGTGCTTTACTTTATCAAATGCTTTGGTATAAACTATGAAACATAGGTATAGCAAATAAAAATCTAAAGCAAATAAAAAGTATCAACACTATTGAAAAACAAAGCAATAACTACGGAAGCAAAAAGGGCAATATACAAATCAATTTTTCTACCAACTCTGTGCTATCAGTGCCAGAATTGGACGCTGGACTCTAGAACAATAAGAAAGATAACGACCACAGAAATGAAATGTGTCAGAAGAATGACAGGAAACAGCTTAAGGGACAGAGTAAGAAACACTGACCTGAGGAAGAAACTCGAAATTGAACCAGCCATCGAATACATAAAGAAACAACAGATAAATTGGTTCGGCCACATAACAAGACAGAAAGAACTAACAATGAATCAACGAGCCATAAACAAACGCTACGAAAACGCCAGATTAAGAGGAAGACCGAGAAAGAGATGGATAAAGGGAATACTAGAGTCACTAGGAGGGATAACACCAGAAGAGGCCAACAGAAGAGCAAAGAATCGCAGATTGTTTCTCCCCTCGACGCCAACGGCAACAGAGGAAGGATAGAAGAAGAAGAAGAATAAAAAGTGTAAGCGATACCGATGTTATGGCAGAGTGAATGCAGAAAAAAGTGAATTTAAAAAATATTTTTTGTTGTGTTTATTCATCTGCTTTAATAATTATAAGACTTTAAACCACCAATGTAGCTGTCTATAAAGTGTAAGTGTTGCCAACTTATCTAGATAATCAGTCCTTCTGTTTCCTACTTGTGAAAAGTAAATCTACTGGCTCAACATTATTTATCAATAGAATATGACAACTAAAACCCTTTTAATTTCCTGCTTGTATTTTCAGAAAGATATTTTTTTTCATGCGTCCAGATGGTGTTTGGTGTTCTCAGATTCTTCCTTCCAAGAGGCCGCCCAGTTACGTGGCCCGCTAACCCCTCTGGTTATACACAAATTTAGAATCCGCATTCAGAGATGCCATGTTGCTGTCAGGTTTTATTTCTTCCTGTTACAGTAAGTAATTTTGAGAAAATAAATCTCATAATGTCCGCGTTTGACAATAAAAAACTCTGGTTGAATTCGACTATTCGAGTAGCGAGAAGTAGACACTTAATTAATTAATCAGTGACATTTAAGTCAAACATCTGTAGAGGTAAAAGAAAATATATAATAAGCCTTAGATTACTGTTCGCTTAATTTGCATAATAATAACCTATAATTTTAAACAATTAAATGGATCGCAAAGAATAATTGCATTGCTTGAAAGATATCTGTTTGATAATGAACACTGTGATTAAGTTATTATTGAACTCGAAGAGAATTATGTAGACAAGATATAGAGAATAACTCACTACCGCTAAATAGGATTATACAATCAGGCAGTTTATCCTCGATTATTATTATTATTTTGAGAAAGGGAGACGCATTGAATGTTTTATTAGCAGTCAGTGACTCGTAATTGGTTGCTAGTTTGAAGTTGACAAACCACAGCTAACCAAGACTTCAAGGTGCCTTTGTGTTGTGGTCTCGGAACAGACTACTTAGTCTTATTTTGAAAGTAAAGGTCGAAAACGGAAGGTAAACATAACCTTCTTAAAACATATGTGATTTGACGAATTCGAATGTGTCGGGCAAAGTAGCTAAACAAACAAACAATTTTGTTTAAATTACGGTTGCGTTGTAAACTGCAACACTGGAATAATTCAAGATGTAAGAAAAAACAATAACACATTTTGACCCTAACTGCATCCACCAGAGAGAATCATCCAGTCCAACCACTTGGCCACCATCACTACATTGTATTATTAAGCCCTGAGTAATAAAAATAATAAATGATTGCTTTATTTACACTTCTTATATATATATATATATATATAGATCTTAATGTAATACTTTGTTGTGGTTAATTTGGTATATATAGTCCATACATAACTGTAATCCGGCTTGTTGCAGAAGCTACTGAGTTAAGTGCTCCATGCACACCCTGAGCTGTGCGTTTCATCCGTTTTAGTCGTGTTTCAATATTCCGATTGTTTACGATGAATTGTGATATCGTATGACATGGAACAGACGGTTGTATTCACTTTCTGTGCGGTTTCGCCTTGTCTTTTGGCGTGTGCTGAGTCTGCTATGATGGGGACTATTACTACCTTTCTTTGTTTGAGAGATGAGATAGTAATTCGGATGATTCCACTGGCACGGGCGGTTGAGCAATTAGGATTTTAATTCGTTTGCAGTGATACCGGGGCTTTCCATAACCATAACCATAACCATAACAAAACATAACTGCATCACACTTTACAATCAGATGAAGAAATGCCATTATATATTTTTTCTTCATTCATGCATACTCTTTCTTTCTTTCTTTCTTTCTTTCTTTCTTTCTTTCTTTCTTTCTTTCTTTCTTTCTTTCTTTCTTTCTTTCTTTCTTTCTTTCTTTCTTTCTTTCTTTCTTTCTTTCTTTCTTCTTTCTTTCTTCTTTATTTCTTTCTTTCTTTCTTTCTTTCCTTTTCCCTCCATATGAAAATTATAAACCATATAAAAGTTCGTTTGGAGACAAATAATAAATTAATAGTTATAGAGGGAAACGTCAGAACAACAGCAGGTTACACCGACCACTTCGAAGTTAGATCAGGTGTAAGACAGGGGTACGTACTATCTCCACTACTGTTTGTTACATACATGGACTATATATGTAAGTTAGCCAGCCCATCAGAGCCAGAGGAGATCAATGAGCTTCTATCTGCAAACGATCAGGCACTAATACATGGACAAATAGAAGACCTACAAGAACACTTAAATAGACTGAACAACACATGCCCAAAATACAGCATGAAAATCAACGTCAACAAAATTGAAGTCAAGAATGTCGCAAAAGAGAAACCGAATATCAACATAACCCTAG
Source organism: Megaustenia siamemsis (assembly GCA_032433765.1). Taxonomy (NCBI): domain Eukaryota; kingdom Metazoa; phylum Mollusca; class Gastropoda; order Stylommatophora; family Ariophantidae; genus Megaustenia; species Megaustenia siamemsis. Next base: position 88,180,889 of record JAVIAB010000125.1, on the reverse strand, counting down.
GCGGCAGACAACTAAAACAAGTAGAGGCATTTAAATACCTAGGAAGTCTAGTGGCAAACGACAATTCACAAACAACAAAAACAGACTCAAGATAGAACAAAGCTTGTCAAACCATTGGACAGCTATCACCACTATTGTCCAACAAGAAAATAATTCTAGAGGCAAAACAGGCACTGTACAATACAATCTTCATTCCAACGTTGTGCTACCAATGCCAGTCCTGGGCCGTAGATTCAAGAACAATGAGATAACCCCTACTGAGATAAATGTGTTAGACGAATGACAGGAAACAGTCTGAGAGATAAGATGAAATGAGGAACTGAGGGAAAAAAAAGCTTGGAATAACCTCAGCCTTAGAATATATAAAGAAACAACAGATAAATATGTTTGGTCACATGACAAGGCAGAAAGATAAAAAAAACAACACGAGTCTTCAATAAACGTTACGAGAACACCAGACCCAAGGGCCAACCACGGAAAAGATGGACTGACGGAATATAAGAAATACTAGGAAACATAACAGCAGCAGAGGCAAACAGAAGAGCAAAATACCTCTACTTATTTCTCCCCTCGACGCTGTAAGGCAAATGAGGAAAGAAAGAAGTCAGGGGAAATTCCTAGATGATTGATCTATCGCCTCAGAAGTTCCCTTCCCTTCCCCATAATAATATTTATGTATCATTTTGTCTCCAATCTAAACTAATGGAAACTACTATTTGTCCTGTTTCGTCCTATAACTGTTTGTCTGTGAACTAATCAACCCTACCCTATCCGGGAGATATTTGTCCAATAGGAAAATACAGATATGCATCAACAGATGGACAAGTCAGCCTATGACAATCTGCACTATTAATGCACGCGACAGAGCGGAATGGCGTTCGAACCTTTGTTGTGGAAATGACACACAATGAATGAATTCGTAACCTTATGCTATACTCATGAGCAGACAGGCGTGAAAGATATCGCCAATGATAGCTACTTTTTAGGTTGCTTAGTTAGTCGTGTGCTATAGCGTTTGTTTCTCGTAGCAAGGCTTTGAGTCGAGGAGTACGGGTTCAATTCTTAGTCCGACCATCTATTGTTCTTTGTTTATTTTTCTGTTGTTGATTAATTGCGATTTTTGTCCGAGTATTGTAAACATCCTTCTTCCCCTGCAATAATGCTCAAAAGTTCGTTTGGCCTGCCCTTTCTATCTGGCAAGCTAAACCTAGGTTTGGTTGCACTCCAGGCCAAAATAGCCAGCAGGAGCAGCTGTGGACTCTCTGGTAAATGGTGCCCAACAATTACTCCAACTACAAATTATATAAGCTTTCAGTATATTTTGTGGTACAGTTTACTTTATGCTAACTAATTTATTGTAAATATTTCGTGCGACGTAAATCATATTGTAGAATTAGCGCGGCGACAGTATCTGAGTATACACGTCGAAGTTGAAGGAAGGGATCATCATCATGGATGATGATGACAAAAACGACATTTTTACAGTTTACAATTGAGTTAAGTTAACCTGTGACACTCGCACACATTTTACAGTTGAACTGAGTCAAGACAGCAATTTCTTCGTTTTGTTAAAATCTCACACGATGTGTTAAGTTTCTAATATTGAATATTCGTTTATTTTGCTTTGACATAAGCAATATAAATAAGAAGAGCTATTATTTTAAGTTCATTTGATTAGTTAAAGCCAAGATTTGGTTTTCCTTGCATATATCTTACTCTCACTCTCACTAATTAATCACGATAATAGGATGATATTCAGATATTGATTGAATTGAAATTCTTAAAATAAAACGCTCTGACTCATGACTACTAAACAGAACAGTAACGCTGAACTGAACTATAACAGTAAACTAAACACAGACATGTTAGATGGTGATGTGATCAAATTGTAGCTTCTTACTTGAATCACGCTTGATCCTGGTTGGTTGGTAATTGATTCAGCAGTATATATATGGGGGGAAAGGAGGGGGGGGGGAGAGACATGCACCTAAGTCAATACCACAGAATACAAACAACAATCTGCAACTGTCTGTGAGTTAATGTTCTGTAACAAAAATCTGTTCCACTTAAATTGTTCTTTTAATAAGGCCCAGACTAGGATCACCTTCCCAACATTGTCCTGTATCCTGGACACAAAAACTGTTAAATGGTTTCTCCAAGATGTATATGCAGCTGGCTCTATATGAGTGTATTTTTAAAAACTATTTTCTGATCATGTGACAGATAATCTGTATATGTTGGGTGTGAAGTCCAAAAATGATGCTGTGACCTCTTCTGTTCCAGAAATTGATGTTGCTTTATTACATTCATCCTAAGATTCTGTTGTCATCAATTGTTGCGTCTCTCTCTATATTTTATTATCTCATGTCTCAGTTTCCCATTTACAGCTATATTATAATTGGTAATTACACCTGTCTAGTCCTTTTTCTGTGTGTTCCCGGGGCCTCATTATGAGGGAAGTAAAGAATAGTGCACAAGAACAAGAACGCTTGAATTTCTTTTTCTACGGGCATTGAAATTCACTTATAACTTAAATTTGACTCCCATCGAAAATTGTGTCGTGTCGCCAGCACAGTCATACACCGGAAGTCCCACCAATCACCATCAAGGGCGTTCTTCTCGAGAATACACGGAAAAAGACCAAGAGGAAGACCCAGAAGAAGATGGATAGATGCAGTGACAGAGACATGTAACAACAAAGGAAAATCACTAATTCAGACAATTCGAGCAGCACAAGAACGACAAATGATATAAACCACAACACATTTTAGGTATCAGTGAAAGAGAAAAGAAGAAGAAAGAATAGTGACACTGTGACCTTCCAGGCATGTCATAAGAGGCGACTAAGGAGATTGATCGTCATAAGAGGCGACTAAGGAGATTGATCGATGGCTTGACAAGCTGTCATTGTAAAAAGTATTGTTATGGAAACAGCGCCATATATTTTAGAGCAGTGATCTCTGCAATATGTGCCATTTTGGCACACAAGGTTTCTGTTTTTGAGATTGTGGTTCTCCCTTATGTGCCATCTTCGGCTCGAAAGGACAATAGATAGATAAGATAGTCCTTCTTAGTAAGTACAGTTGCAGTAAAATGCTTGTGCAAAAAAAAAAAAAAAAAGCAACTATTATAACTTTCAGCTCATGTGTAATTGATAATGCAGTTATAAAGTCCATTTATTTTCTGGCTATATGCGTGATATGATTCATGTGTGATACAATTAGTAGGCCATCCAGGCCATCTTACATTTCTACACAAAAATCTCTAATAGACATTTCAAGAGGCTGGGTGAGCCCTGAAATCTTGTGGGTCTAACATTTTATCTAAACTTGGGGAACTGAAATCACATGAGCAATCAATGAGGCACAATAACCACTTTATTGCTGATTACCTTAGTTCCTTTGAGAGTTTTAGAGATCTTTCCCAACTCTGTCTTGTTCAAGTTGTGTACTGTTTATGTATGTATCTGAATGATTTCCCTGGCCAATCTTTGATAGCATAAACTCATTTTCTCCTCTTTTTTTTTTTTTTTTTTTCCGTTCGCCAGTTTTTACCTCTGACGAAGTCCCTAGAGACTAGGAACTGAATTTTGCATGTTAATCCATTTTTCCCTGGCAGTCGTGTGCACAGGGGTCCCTCGCCGCACAAGCAGATAACTCCGACTTCGGAGGTACTCATATTTTTTCCATCGATGAGTAAAAAAAAAATTATTTTTTCTCCTTTGTCTTCCTTTCTGCTGTCCACATTTCACTGTTTCATGTGAGGCTGTTGTAGTAAGATGACTGAATCAACACAGATTCTTTTTCTTTATCAACATATGAAGCTCTTAATGTATGACTACTGGTGATGATTTTGCAAGTTTTCTTGTTCGTAATGTAGACCCTATATGAGATAAGAATCTTTTAGCATAATATATTTATGTATTATATTGTTATTGCAGTTTCTATGTTATTGTCTGGAGTTTCTAGTGAGTTATCCCACTTATTTTTCAGTGACATGGAGGATAATTTATTAGTGAAAGGCAATGCCAATACTGTGAGTGGTGCAACCAAGCGGCAATTTGAAGCAGAATACACTTCTGTTGGCCATATTCACCAGGAAAAAATACCATACATTGTCTACAAATGGTCAAGCTATTCATATAGTTATTTACCGGAGTAAGTGAAACATTTTTTTTGACAATTTTCATTTTATTCTAACTATTATCATCTTTCTTTTCAGAATTCATCCTTTAACCCTAGATTTTATGATTTTGTAGTAAAAACATACATATCCTCTCCTCCCCCCCCCCCCCCCCGGACTTTCCTATTTATCACTTCCGGTGATGCATTAGTGTTTGATATCTTTCCATGATGTTGTACGTTTTAAACAAGTTCTACTGTATCATAAACATGCACATTTTTTGGTTTTGAATCGGCTAATTTTCAAGAAATTTCTTTTTTGTTTTCTCCGTTATGGGGGAAATCTTCTTGGCCATCATCATGACATGTAAGAAGCCTTTGTAACTTAGGGAAGTCAGCGAACAATGCATAAAAGTTAGCCAAACATAGGGGCTAAAATTACGGTTTACAGTGGCCGTGTGAATAGACAAAGGTGGGTGATGGGGAGGGGTTGGGAATGTGGTCGAGTTTCAGGCTAATATTTATCGTAAATCAGGAAATGATTACCACATCCGATCCTTGTTTTTCACACGTTAAACACACTACTGTGTAGCAAAAGTTGGATTTTCAAAACTCAAAATGTTTCTTGTAAGTGGTAGTAATTTTTACTATGGAATTGTGACAATGTGAGTCACAGGTATAGATATCGTAATCTAGAATCAAGTGTGTGTGTGGGTGTGTTGTGTCACTAGTTTACGAGAAGCGACAATGTCTACACTTTTTATGCTTAACAGGTTGAGTATGTGAACAGAACGTATGTCATTCAAGAGAACTACACATGGTGCCTTCAGACAATTCAGCATTTAACTGATGGAATGGTGGTTTTATTAAAATGCTATCTTATTGTCCACCCATTACTTGAAGACATCTGTCTACAAATATTATCATCATACTCCTACATAATTATCCCTATATGGATTTCCCAAACAGCTCAAATATTTTATTTCATGACACAGGGATAAAGATTTTAAGCTAACATTTCAAGATTAGGAAAGTGAATTGTCTTGCCTATCTATATATATTTCATTCGTCTGAAGTATTGTCTATATCTGCATTGTCGTTTCCTGTATACATTTTACTATCTTTTGTAATTCTTGCAGTGGCCCATATAGTTTTGTCTGTAGTGTATCTATTGGCCAATGGGTTTTCCTCAATCTACTATAATCAGTACAGTCTTGAAGTATGTGTTCAGCAGTCTGGGGCGCCTGTCCACATGTACATGTGTAACGGGCTCGTAACGATGTATTACACAACCCCAATTGTAAAACGTAATTGTAACGAGGTGCACACCCTTAGGCACCACTTGTAATGAACACAGCTTTCAAGCTGTCACTATCCTTCAGCACCCTCAACTGTTATCTGGTAGCGCCTAACGCTGTTGAGCTGTGCAGCCGAATGTATGATGAGCTAGTTCTCCCTTGCTCTCGTATTGAATTGGCCTCTGTTTGACAGCTGCCGCAGCTCTTTAAAGAATTGACCCCTTGTGCCCCTGACATTGAAGACACCCTCGCCGGTTGCTGAATTCGGCGACTCCTCCAGTCACCGTGTCGGTCATCCCCTTGACTGATACCAACGTCTAGAACTGCCTAGGGATGCAGATCAGCCCCGTGTTGCTTTCTGGAGGCCACTGCTACCCATGCTGCTTCCCGATTGACCATAAGCCCGTGGCATTCACCCTTGCCAGTGATTGTTATGCCGTACTCCGCACTGTCTGCCCACAATTTATGACAACCCCAGTCTCCATTCTTTGCTGAGGTCAGACAAAACACAGCTAGCTTAAACAAAGCAGTCAGTAACACCGTTGAACTCACACATGTCACGTTTATTACTCACAAAGGCATACTTCCACAGTAGTGATATCATTCTCAATACTAAAAAGTCTCTTCACATGAATAAACTAACAGCTTCTGAATAACTGGCTCAGCATGGCTTCTGCTAAGCTAGCACTAGCGATATCATTCACAATACTAAAAGTCTCTTCACATGAATAAGCTAACAGCTTCTTAACAACTGACACTTCTCACTCGAATTTAAGTCCTACTAGTTTGTCTACCTTAGCTTAACTGACCTGTCCTGTCCACTGTCGCAACTCTACTGTTCATGGTCCCGGTATCGTCTAGCCAACTAGCCCAGACGCCCGTACTGACCGCTCGCCCTCAATCAAATGTTCCTAACTTAAACTCTTTGTCTCACTTAACTCTCCCCTGCCTCGTTTTTTATCGTCCTACGCCTCGTTTTTTATCATCCTACACGCTTTCTCCCTGATTCATGATGTGTTCATCTTCTCTGCTTTCCCCGTGGACCTGAAGCCTCTTACTAATACTCTCTGACCTATTTATCTCCCCTTGACCCACACCAATTCTACCCTTCTCTCTCCCTCTTGTTATCTTCCTGTTTTACATGTAGTTGAGGTGCCGATCTTGAATTTTGTAAACATGTGACTGTGGAGTTGATCATGCCCTGTTGTGAGGCGTATAATGATAAGTTGTTCCCATCTATTCATATTAAGAAAGGTGTCCTGATTTGAGGCTTGTGGTCAGTTTGATTGATTATCTGTTTCTTCTGATGGTGTGTAACTGGTGCATCTGGTTGTGTGCCTGTTGAACCTTCCTTTGCCAACTGATCTGCTTTCTCATTTCCTGGTATTCCACAGTGAAATAGGATCCACTGAAGAGCGACCCTGTGGTTGCTTGCAGAGTTCAGTCAATAAGGTCTGCAGATGTAATTTTCTGGATTGTAGCACCTGAGGTACTGATCTTGCATCTTTCAAAAACACTAGAGGCTGTGGGCTAAGATTACTATTCAGCAGTTTTTCTTTAGCCGACTTTATTGCTTAGATTTCTGTATCATAATTTTGACAATATTTCCCTGTTGCTATTTTATTCATATCCCAAGTGTTATTTGGGTACTCTATGTATGCTCCTGCACCCTCATTCTTTACTGCAGTCTGTGTTGATCCATCTGTGTACACACAAACCCATAGATCTTATGGGTATTCTTCATCCAAGAAACTGCAAGTGGTTTTATGCTGTAGACTACTCTGTTTCACCTTGTCCTGTATTCCTTTCACTTCTGTCCGTATTTGTATTGACTATCCTGATTCCTCTGTCCAGGTGGCCTATTCTGGTATGGGCAGTAGGGGGCTTTCAACTCTTGGTATGTCTGGTGTTTGTCTACAAATTCATTTGTCTTGGTGGATAAAACTGCTTCTTTTAAGCCGTCCCAATGCAAGATTTTGGAATCAGTCCTTCATTAGATGTCTCGGCATGCATGGAAATTTTTCTGCCTGTATCAGCACCTATGTATCCCTTCATTCTCGCAGTGATCGTACCCTCCACAATTTCTTTATCTCCAATATTGGTGTTGATTTCGTTGTTCCTGTGATGACCCTAAGTGCTTGGTTTTTTTTTACTTTATGCAGCTCTTGTAGTGTGGTGTTTGGTACTGAGAACCATACAGATGATCCATATTCTAGGTGTGTGTGTGTATATTAGTTGTTTGTGAAGTAATTATATACTTTAAATACTAGAATGCAGTTAAATTTGTTGGTGCTGTCTTTCATAATTTACATGTGTGATGTCAATAGCTTGTCTTGTCATTGAATTGATGAATCAGTTAAAATATTTTTAATTGTGGGAAAAAAGTAACTTCATCTTCAGTTAATTAAATATTAAAGATTAGTCAAATTGTTGTTATTGTGATCAGAGTGATAAACCAATAACTTTGATTGTTTTCAGGAATATTTATTTTGATCTGCCAAGTGATCAGTTATCCAGGTGGTCATCTGATTCAAATAATCCACCCCAGGTATAATTTTATCAAATGATGATTACATTTTGATCAGATCTGGCATAGTTCTGATTTTCTATTCATTACCTCTGCATATTAATGATGAACAAAATACTATACTATCTTGTATGTTAGTCACTCAGTTGATCTACAAAGGTTCTTGATTCTTCTTTTTCATTTGTTTTTGATGATTACTCTTCTTAATCCACCTGTAAAGGAGCATTAAGTGAGTGTATGTTGTTTGGTGTTGTGGTTTACATCATACTGCAATGTCTGTGTCTCTCAAACACATTTGACATCAGTACAGCTTTTGGGTATAGGACTCTTCAGTCCCTACTTGCTTGGCAAGATTAGTTAGTGGTCAAATTATCTTCATCGCACGTCGAACAACAGTTGGTCGACTTTAACGCAGAAATCAACATTAGAGAAATGAAATTAATCAGTCTAGAAACGCAACTCCTGCAGCGGTTGATGAAACATAAACTCTGTTTAACCATCTTGAAACGGGAAGTCCGGACTAGACTAGTTAGTCTTTGTTTTTATAGTACGAGTGTTGTCTCTGTTTTCAGCAGGCAATGTCCATTAACATTCTGATTTCTTTCTTGTAAGCACAGGAAGATCTTAATCCTGTGGTTCACAAACTCCATAGACACATTTGAGTGTCACCAGCAATTTAAAATCCTAGTTAATTATTATCTCCCTTCTTTGTTTGCCTGATGACTACTGTGCTTCATTGCTCACCCTTAAGGACATTAAGTTGACATAGTTAAACTGTGGTTAATCTGTGGCCTCTAGTCGTCTTTTCATTTATTTGTTTACTGTCTGTGACATGACTCACTTCCATAGGTCAGAATTGAATTGAGTATATGTATATATGTTATTTATAACACTTACCCTTTTATAAAATATTACCAGAAGTAGTAGCACAAATACTTTAACATAAGATAACTAGTAGTAATAAAAAATGTATCTTGTTGACTGGAGACACATTTGGGGTAGACCAGGATGAAGATGGTTTTAAGACATCAAGGAGACCCTAAACATGACAACAGAAGAAGTGGGAGATCTGATTAGAGACAGAGATTCTTTCAGATGTGCTGTGGTGAATGCAATGTTCTATGGGAGATCTGGCTAGAGACAGAGATTCTTTCAGACGGGCTGTGGTGAATGCAACATTCTGTGGGAGATCTGGCTAGAGACAGAGATTCTTTCAGACGGGCTGTGGTGAATGCAACATTCTGTGGGAGATCTGGCTAGAGACAGAGATTCTTTCAGATGTGCTGTGGTGAATGCAATGTTCTATGGGAGATCTGGCTAGAGACAGAGATTCTTTCACCTGGGCTGTGGTGAATGCAACATTCTGTGGGAGATCTGGCTAGAGACAGAGATTCTTTCAGACGGGCTGTGGTGAATGCAACATTCTGTGGGAGATCTGGCTAGAGACAGAGATTCTTTCAGACAGGCTGTGGTGAATGCAACATTCTGTGGGAGATCTGGCTAGAGACAGAGATTCTTTCACATTGGCTGTGGTGAATGCAACATTCTGTGGGAGATCTGGCTAGAGACAGAGATTCTTTCACATGGGCTGTGGTGAATGCAACATTCTGTGGGAGATCTGGCTAGAGACAGATTCTTTCACATGGGCTGTGGTGAATGCAACATTCTGTGGGAGATCTGGCTAGAGACAGAGATTCTTTCAAATGGGCTGTGGTGAATGCAAAGTTCTGCAAAGGACATCATGATGACTGCAATTAATAACACATATACTGTAAATAACATGACTAGAAGAAATCAGAAACTTAGACTAGTAAATGTGAATACAACAGCACTTGATGGAGATGGAAGTTTATGAGAGAAAGAAGAGACACCTAGGGATAAATATAAAAGCTTAGAGGTATGACCTGAGTCATAATAAATCCCTTGACGCTGTTGTTACTGACTTTTCTTAGCCAGCGAGTTGGAAACAAACAAACTGCAAATTATTTATGGTTACAATTTTGAAGGGTTATTCTCAAACTGCTAATCCTTTACCTGTAGTAATTTATAATTATGAAACATTTATTATTGATCATATTCTGCTTCTATAATTTTATATTTATGAAACATTTATTATTGATCATATTCTGCTTCTATAATTTTATATTTATGAAACATTTATTATTGATCATATTCTGCTTCTATAATTTTATATTTATGAAACATTTATTATTGATCATATTCTGCTTCTATAATTTTATATTTATGAAACATTTATATTGATCATATTCTGCTTCTATAATTTTATATTTATGAAACATTTATTATTGATCATATTCTGCTTCTATAATTTTATATTTATGAAACATTTATTGTTGATCATTTTCTACTTCTATAATTTTATATTTATGAAACATTTATTATTGATCATTTTCTACTTCTATAATTTTATATTTATGAAACATTTATTATTGATCATTTTCTATCTATCTATCTATTGACCTTTCGAGCCGTAGCCGGCCCATAGGGCGTAGACCAAGATATTCCTTCTCCTATCTGAATTTTTGTTCTAGCAGTTTTCTTTTAAAGATATTTTATAAAATCTTGCCATTTGTCTCTGTTCTGTGCAAGCTGCTCTATCTCATTGAGGGAGCCGAATCCTGCAGCTCTTGCCTCTCTCATCAATGTTCTTCTCAGTGTCTCCCTGGGTCTTCCTCTTTTTCTCTTACCTGTTGTTTCCCACATGTGGGCTTGCTTTGCTATTCGGTTATTATCTCTTCTCATCACATGTCCAACATATGACCATCATTTTCTGCTTCTATAATTTTATACTGGTTAGCGGGGTAGAGTTCTGCCCTACCAAAGGAGGAGTAAAACGTCTCCTTTCCTCCGCTGGTCTTCGGGACACCCCTGGGCAAGGTGGAGCTCCCGTTTAGCCCCCCTATCAAGGTTATGTGAAGCCATTGGAGCAGGTGGTGGATGGTGTTGTGGGAGCAGCCCACATCAGATGGGAGATGCACCACAGAAATAAAAAGCAGAATAGCTCGGGCCAAAATAGCATTTCAGAAAATGAAAAATATCTTATGCAACAAATCTATGTCAATAAAAATGAGAAAGAGAGTTCATCGGTGCTATATAGAACCAATTCGTTCGTTCGCTTTCGTCAGCTTTTGACCTCTGACGAAGTCCCACCCACTCAATTTTGTTGTGGGACTGAATTTTGCGTGTAAAGTCTGTTTTATCCCATTACAGGATGCCCTTGCCATGCAGGCAGATTTACTCCGACTTCAGAGGTACTAATTTTTAGGGAATTAGTAAAACCCAGGTGTCCTCGCCAGGATACGAACCCCGGCTGTTGCCGTGGTAAGCCAACCGCCTATCGATTGCGCTAACCTGACACCCTAGAACCAATTCTGACCTATGGAAGCGAATCATGGACAATAGATATATGAAAAGATGATTAGAGGCCACAGAGATGGAATTTCTCAGAAGAATGTTGAAAGTTCCCTGGACAGCTAAAAAGACCAATGAGGAAGTTCTCAAAGAGGCCAACACAAAAAGGGAGCTCTTAAAAAACATCAGAAAGAAGCAATCAACATTTTTCGGGCACATCATGAGTAGAGGAAAGTTGGAATACTTGGTTACAACTGGCAAAATAAAAGAAAGAGAGGTCGTGGACGACAAAGAGAGAAAATACTGGATAGCTTGGTATCAAGGCATGGAAAACAGTCAACAACAGAACTGATACGATGCACTGTAGATAGAAGATTGTGGACTGACATGATCGCCTATGCCAACCAGTACGGCACATGATGATGATGATGATAATTTTATAATTATGAAGCATGTTATTTATTTCTTATAAATTTTTCATAGAAATATATTTCTTAAGTTGTCAGTTCATAGTTTGTGCTATTTTAATGTGTTCTCATATGTCAACTGAAATGAAAGGAACATGTTGCATGCCATTTTTATAGAATATCAGAATCTACGCTACCTTGTTCTCATACCCACTTAATTCAGAGTTATTGTTCTTTTAATTTTCTTGCCAAGTTTCTGACTTTAAAGCTCGACAAACCAGCAGTTGTGAAGACAATCTTATTTGGCAAGTATGAAAAGACACATGTCTGTAACCTTCGAAAGTTCAAAGTGTATGGAGGTCTCACAGAGGAGCACATGGTTGAACTGTTGGATGGGTTTGTATTACATTTTATCCTATTAATACATTCACAACCAAAAGATATAACACTGCCTAGACCGTTTTTTAATGCAATTTTTAAAAGATTTGAAATACCTGTGAGAAAATACATTAAAATTGATCTAAAACACAGACTTTGTTCGTATAATTTGCTCAGAAAGTCAGAAAAAAAGGTTAAATATGAGAATTACAAGGTTTTAGTGGAAATAATTGTAGAGACGACAATAAATCGGGTCTTAAGCTTGGCACCTGGATCTCTTGCATCAATTACTAGAGCAGAGTTTTGTGGCTCCTTGGTCTCTCGCTTCAATTACTAGAGCCATGTTTTATGGCTCCTGTGTCTTTCAGATCAATTACTAGAGCTGTGTTTTGTGGCTTCTGGGTATCTCGCATCAATTACTAGAGCCGTGTTATGTGGCTCCTGGGTATCTCACATCAATTACTAGAGACGTGTTTTGTGGCTCCTGGGTATCTCACATCAATTACTAGAGCTGTGTTTTGTGGCTCCTGGGTGTCTCGCATCAATTACTAGAGCCGTGTTTTGTGGCTCCTGGGTGTCTCACATCAATTACTAGAGCTGTGTTTTGTGGCTCCTGGGTGTCTCGCATCAATTACTAGAGCTGTGTTTTGTGGCTCCTGGGTGTCTCACATCAATTACTAGAGCCGTGTTTTGTGGCTCCTGGGTGTCTCGCATCAATTACTAGAGCCGTGTTTTGTGGCTCCTGGATATCTCACATCAATTACTAGAGCAGTGTTTTGTAGCTCCTGGATATCTCACATCAATTACTAGAGCCGTGTTTTGTGGCTCCTGGTACAGAATGTGTTAACTGATATATTGTAATAGATCTGAACTCTATAGTCTAGACTTAGGCCACTCTGTGAAGTATAACCACAGATCTTGCAATGTGGAGCGGTTTTGTTGTTGCTCTACAAAATGCCACAATTCATGGAGGCCACAGATTGCATTTTTGATCAGTGGTTGTTGAAAGAGCAAGACTGATCTCACAAGTTAATGTTTTAGAATGCAGAATTAATATTTTTTTGTAGTGAATCTTACATGTAAAGTAAAAAAAAAAATTGTAAAGAGCCCCGTCATGCCATAGGACATAATTTTTACAGACCTTCAGCATATGATTTTTTGGGTAATGGTAATGTGGTCAGTATTACGACCGTGCTGCTTTACTTTTCCAGAAAGCAAATCTAGTACCTATTTAAGGGTTGGTGCACCCAGAAGCCGTCGATCAGGATCGAACCATACCTATTGTTCTTTGTAGTCAAGTTCACTAACTGCCATTTGTAGTCGAGTTCACTAACCGCTGAACTATCATGGCTCCCTAGTCTTGTGTGTGGGTTACTTTAAAATGTCACCCCCTTCTTCAGGTCATTCTCTTCAGTTCTCTGTCTTTTTGTCTCTAACACTATCCATGTTATACCGCTCTATGGTGATTTGCTTCACTTTGCAGTTTGTGTGCCATTTAATATATAATTAATTCATTCTTTTTTTGTTGGGGGTGGAAGTGGTCTATGGTGTTTGATGTTTCATCAGTTTATCTGTTTATAGGTCAGTGGCATTTGATGTTTGACAGACACATCTTTTGGGAGGTGTGGCTGTTTCATCATTTGGAAAGTCTGTGGCGGTTGATATTTCACTAGCTCATCTTTTGAAGATCTGTGGTATTTAATTTTCACCAACTTATATTTTGGGAGAACTGTTGCATTTAATAATTCACTAATTTATATTTTTTACATGATCTGTGACATTTAATAATTCACTAATTTATATTTTTTACATGATCTGTGACATTTAATAGTTCACTAATTTATATTTTTTACATGATCTGTGACATTTATTATTGAGCTAATTAAAATGTGTTTAGGTGATCTGTGGCTTTTGATATTTTACTGTCAACACCATAATGATTAGGGAGCCGCGATAGCTCAGTGGTTAGTGAACTGGACTACAAAGGACAAGAGGTAGCGTTCAATCCCAATCGACGGCTTCCGGTTCACCCAGCCTGTAATGGGTACCGGATTTTTTTCTGTGAAAGTAAAGCGGGATGAGCGTAATACCGACCACATTACCCCAAAAATCCTGTGCCGAAGGTCTGTAAAATTTATGGTCACTAACACCATATTCCCTATACGCCACTTGACGTGACGGGGTATTTTACTACTTTTTTAACCTAACGATTAAAATACAGCCCACAGAAATAACCCTTTATGGGAAACCAGTGAAGATATCAAAGGCACAGACCTCTTAATGACCCATGCCAATCTAGACACGCAAATGCATAGCAGAAGTTGATCAACAAAGACATTTATTTATAATAATTTTCATGTATCTAGTAGTATTGCTGAAATTGATCATTGTACTAGTTTGAAATAATTTAATCTCTTCATGGTGTTGTTTCACCACAGGGGTTTAAAGAATGACCACATCCCTGAGACATTTCCTCTCAGTTTTGAAATTGAAGGTATCCCATTGCCATGTAGGTTCATTAAAATTGGTAAGTCTTGTTGTTGTAATACTGTAACATTTATGTCACTTCTGTTACACAGAAGTTTGTTACACATTCTATCTACCTATTGCCCTTTCGAGCTGAAACACACATAGAGCAGAAATTCTAGACTCTTGTGTCTGACAATGTTTCAACTGTCAGACCTTGCACAGGAAATGAATTGTGTCTCACAACATGGCTCTGTTCTGGGCTAGTTGCTCAATCTTGGTGAAGAAGCTGATTCCTACTGTTGTTGCCTATTGCTTTAACATTCTTTTTAAGTGTTTCTCTAAGTCTGCCTTTTTTCTTTTACCCTCTGGTTCCCATTTGAGGGCCTGCTTTGAGATTCTTTTGTTGTCTCTTCTCATCACGTGGCCAACATATGACCACCTTCTTCTCTTCATTATAGTTGATATTTTTGGATGCATTTTCATTTCTCTTATATCTGCACTAGTCTTGAACTTATCCCATGTATTTTCCCCTAGCATTTGTTTTCAAACACATCAAGTTTATTTTCTCTTTCTTTACTTTTTCTCTCATGTTACACAGTGTTTGGCAATTAATCTTGCTGTTAAGCATTTAAAATGTTAAAATGGGGGACTGGTTGGTCTCGGGGCAAGACGCCGGTCACGTGACAGAGAGGTTGTGAATTCAAATCCCTGGCTCCACTAGTCTGGATTTTTATTTGATTTCCCTGTGGTAACCGTACCTGGTCTCAGCAATGAGACCCAGTTTGAAACGTCATTTACTTTTCGACGGAAAATATATGAGTACCTCTGAAGTTAGAGTTATCTGCCTGTGCTATGAGGTGCCCCTGTGCACATGGTTGCCAAGGGAAAATGGATTCAGTTCTTAGAGTGTGGTATCCCAGCTGTTATTGTCTTTCCTCTTCTAGGTGTAAAGATTTGCCAAATAGAACACCCAACTCTGTAGATTGAATGCCATGATTAGTCAAAAGTCCACACCAGCATAAGAACTAACATGTTTATTTTAACATCATCTATAGTAGGGATTATCGCCAATCAACCACTAATATCTTCAGTAATAAAGAAAAGACGATGGTCATATGTTGGACATGTGATGAGAAGAGATAATAACCGAATAGCAAAGCAAGCCCACATGTGGGAAACAACAGGTAAGAGAAAAATAGGAAGACCCAGAGAGACACTGAGAAGAACATTGATGAGAGAGGCAAGAGCAGCAGGATTCGGCTCCCTCAATGAGATAGAGCTGCTTGCACAGAACAGAGACAATGGCGAGATTTGATAAAATATATTTAAAAGAATTGAAAACTGCTAGAACAAAAATTAAGATAAGAGGAGTATCTTGGTCTATGCCCTATGGGCCGGCTACGACTCGAAAGGTCAATAGATAGATAATAGGGATTTCTTTTCAGCTTGATAAGATATTTTGAAGTTTTTTGTTGACCGTTTGTTAGAAGATGGCACATCAATTGATGAGGGAGTGGTTTTGAGATGTCATATATGTGATCAGTGTGAGTAAAACTTGATGTTTGAGAAGATGAACCAGGAGTATTTGTAACCAGCAAGCTATAGCAATAATTCACTGCTGGAAGAAAATAACTAAAAATAGAGCGTTACAACTTTTTCTGATAAGAGAAAACTGGACAAATCAATGTTTCAACGTAAATGTCTTCAATAGTTGACAGACAAAATGGATTGCACATTTTAAAAGTGTAGAAAAGGTAATATTGAAAGAAGTTGTGTCAGAACTGAATATATTTATATTCAAAGTTAATGACAACAGCTATAGATGCTGTGAAACCTAAAAATAGAAGGAAGGGGCCCATGAAAGTTTAAAATGGGGGGTTGAAAGAACATTGATTAGAGAGACCACCAAAACCTGAGAATAGTGAATTCTCCTTAAAGAAAGAATGAAACTCCCTTTGGTTTTTTCTCTGCTGGCACCACGCAATCCTGTCATCCATAAGGTGGGAAATTTGCACAAATGAAAAAAATCATGAGTTTTAACAAAAGAGTTTTCAAGAGATGTCATTTTTGTATTTAATCTGGTACCACCAACTTAAGATCTGCTATGGTCTGTCGATTGGGTTTTTCTTTCCTGCAACATTGTCTGTCCAGCCTCGGGGATTGTCTAGAGTTATCTCTCCTTGTAATCATCTGCCTGGCCATGGCTTTCCCTGTGTCTTGGTTTACTATATGTACTCCTTGTTGGTTAGTCTTTCTATTTTGCACATGTGATCAAGGAGATATTCAGTGAAACATAAGCAGGTATTGAAACAATGTCAGGGCAATTACTGATGCTACAATAGACATGTATCTTCCCGACAGCAACATATGGTTTCGAATCATGGACAAACTCACAAACAGTACGGAAGAAAATGAATTAATTTGAAACAAAATGCTGCAGAAAAATCCTTAAGAAACCTTGGATAATGAAAAAGAGTAGTGAAGCCATATTAAAAGATTTAAACATTAAAAGGAACTGACTGCTAAACACGATTCTACAGAGGAAATTAAAATACTATGGCCACATCAAAAAGACACAACGTGCTGGAAAGAATGATAAATGATGGCATGGTTCCTGGGCGACGCATCAGGGGCAGACCAAGAAGAAGATGGTTTTTTTTTTTTAAGACATCATGGAGACCTTGAACATGACAACACAACAGAAAAAGTGGGAGATCTGACAAGAGATAGAGGTTCTTTCAGTTGGTCTGTGGTGAATGCATTGTTCTGTGGGATATCTGGCTAGGAGAGAGAGATTCTTTCAGATGAGCTGTGGTAAATGCAATGTTCTGTGGGAGATCTGGCTAGAGACAGAGTTTCTTTCAGATGAGCTGTGGTGAATGCAATGTTCTGTGGGAGATCTGGCTAGAAACAGAGATTCTTGCAGATGAGCTGTGGTGAATGCAATGTTCTGCAAAGGACATGCAACCTGATGATGACAATAGACATAGCCCATGTTGTGGTTAACAGTCTTCTTCAGACAAAGCAAATAACTAAAACATAAAACATTGGAATGTAAGATTTGACAAGGTAACTAGCCTTGGTCAGTATTGTAAACTGTCAAGTGGGCAGAAATTAAAATATGACCAACCATACTTCAATGAAGTAAATGAAGTCTAGTATTATTTTTTTGGTTTCCTCCTAGTTCCACTGCAAGCCTGGGGTCCCAGTTTTAACTTCAGTATTTGGTACATCGAGCTCGCTGGTGATATGAGATGGGAGGAAGTGAAACAGTGTATTAGACTCTACAATTGTGTAAGTCACAACAATGTATTAGACTGTACAGTTGTGTAAGTCACAACAATGTAAAAGACTGTACAGTTGTGTAAGTCACAACAATGTAAAAGACTATACAATTGTGTTAGTCACAACAATGTAAAAGACTGTACAATTGTGTAAGTCACAACAATGTATTAGACTGTACAGTTGTGTAAGTCACAATAATGTATTAGACTATACAATTGTGTAAGTCACAACAATGTAAAAGACTACAATTGTGTAAGTCACAACAATGTATTAGACTACAGTTGTGTAACTCACAACAATGTAAAAGACTACAGTTGTGTAAGTTACAACAATGTAAAAGACTGTACAATTGTGTAAGTCACAACAATGTATTAGACTATACATTTGTGTAAGTCACAACAATGTATTAGACTGTACAATTGTGTAAGTCACAACAATGTAAAAGACTATACAATTGTGTAAGTCACAACAATGTAAAAGACTATACAATTGTGTAAGTCACAACAATGTAAAAGACTGTACAATTGTGTAAGTCACGTCCTGTTTTAGAAAACATTGAGTAACATGAGGTATGGTCTCTCTTTGTTTGGACTAATGATTGATGTACTTAACAGCGTTCAGGATCATTTGTCTTATTTTTTATGTTCTGTAAGAAGTGTTGCAAAAAGCTGTCTATTTACATTTTATATAAGTTATTTTCCATGGCTCTTTATTTACTTTTTTTCCTGATATATATTCCCAGCTATAAAATTATGTACAATGAATGTATTTTCTTGTTGTTCTGAATCAGCCGAAATTTTAAAAAATAACTTCTTAACAGAATTGGAAAAAGACAGTTGAACATTTGTGGACATGAAGAGACAATATACCCTTCTAAAAGTCATCCTGGAGGGGAAGGTACAAGGTAGATGAGCCAGAGACAGACCAAGACTAAAATGTACTGATAACATCTAGAGATGGACAGTTTAACCTATGATAATATGCACCATCAAGACAAGGGGCAGAGTAAAATGGCACTCCATGGTAGCCTTTGATGTGGAGAAGGCAGCCAATGAATGAATCTTCTTTCCTCTTCTTCTTTTCTCTTTCACTGATACCTAAAAGGTGTCGTGGTTTATATCATTTGTCGTTCTTGAGCTGCTTGAATTGTCTGAATTAGTAATTTTCCTTTGTTGTTACATGTATCTGCCACTGCATCTATCCATCTTCTTCTGGGTCTTCCTCTTGGTCTTTTTCCATGCATTCTCGAGAAGAACGCCCTTGATGGGAATTTGTGAGGATTCATTCTGACCAGGTGGCCAAACCATTTAAGTTATTGTTGTTCTATATATTCTTGGCAGGGTTTTGTTCCTACCATTTTTCATATGGTTTCATTTGGTATTCTATCTCTTCTTGTGTTGTTTGTTACTTTTCTCAAGCATCGCATCTCACATGTATTGATCTTTCTTAATTGTGATTTAGAAAGGGTCCATGTTTGACTTTCATAGCACAAATTTGGTATGAAAATGCTATTTATCATTTGTTGTTTAGCTGGCATAGAAATGTTTAGATGTCTTAGCAATGGTGAAAGCTGGTATGTAACAGCATTTGCTTTTTCTATTCTCATGTAAATTTCTCTGTCTAGTTTTCCATCTTCTGTGAACATTGTGAATACTTGAATTCTTCTACTTGTTTTATTTCTTTATCTTTGATCTTAATGTTTAATGGGTGTCTTAATTTGCTTATTCTCATAGCCTCTGTTTTTGCTGTGTTAATTTTCATACTGTAGTTTGTGCAACTTTTATCTAGAGATGTTATATGCTCTTGTAGCAGGTTTTCGTCCTCATATATTAGGCATTGGTCATCTGCGAATAGTAGCTCGTTGATGTTGGACTTTTCAACCTCTATATTATTATTTGATTTTTCCTTATTGTTGGTTGTTTCCTGATTTATTTTGTCCATATACAGTCGAACCTGGTCTTAGGACCACCTGTTTAAAGCGTTTCCCTGGTTATAGGACCGGGTCTACAATTTCCCCGAGTTTTTTACTATATGCTAACACTGATTACGGCGCTCACCGTATGACGCGACCAGAGACCAGGCTAATTAACCGCCGCCAATGTTATTTATCCCGTTTACGACACGCGGGTAATAGACCGAGATAACGATACACTGACCAGCCAGTCCTCCTCCGTCTCGCTGGGAGCCATAAACGATCGACACAGGTGTCTACAGGTGTCGAAGTTTTCCCGTATTTAGTGAGTCCCAGATTACAGTGGGACGTGTTACGTTTATCAGTCAATACTGGTGTGAGAAACACGGCAGACGCAGATCTATGATTCGTGAAGTGACATCACTTCGCGGTTCCGTCTAGACCAGAGTAGACCATTGCGTGGCCCGTATAAATTACAGGAATTAACTAAAGAATTAGTCATTGCCCGCTTAGATACAGTATCTCAGTGAATTATTTTTGTGGATTTTAAAAGTGTTACACACAATATAGGAAATGGCCAGTGTCAAAAGTGTAAAACCAAAAGCATTAACGCTGGAAGAACGAATATCAGTGATTCGACAAAATCAGCAAGGAAAAAGTTCGCGATTATTGGCAGAACAGTTTGGAGTGGGAAAGACACAGATTTTACGTACGTTAAAGAGAAAAGCCGAGTATATGAATGACTTTGAAAATAATGCACCAAGTATGAAAAGAAGGAATAGCAGGAAAACGGGAAATGAAGACATAAATACACTTTGTTGGAAATGGTGTCAATCAGCACTTGCACGAAAAATTCCGTTATCTGGGCCGATGATCAAAGAACGAGCTTTACAGTTTGCAAAAGAATTGGAAAACTCAGTCTTTAAAGCATCGAACGGCTGGTTAGAGGCCTTCATTAAAAGACACAATCTTGTGTTTGGTAAGCAATGTGGCGAAGTCGGTGATTCAGATATGAGTGCTGCGGCTGACTGGACTTCTAAATTATCCGAGATATGCTATGGTTACGCTGCTCAAGACATTTTTAATTTAGATGAAACCGGGTTATTTTTCAAAGCGACTACGGACAAAACATTTTTTGTCAAAGGAGAAAAATGCGCTGGGGGTAAAAAAAGCAAAGAGCGAATAACAGTGATGCTATGCACTAACATGTTGGGGGAACGAGAACCGGCTTTAGTGATTGGGAAAGCAGCTAACCCTAGGATTTTTAAAAACATCAACATAAACACACTGCCAGTGATTTACAGAAACAACAAAAAGGCATGGATGACTGCAGCTATATTTGAAGATTGGCTGAAAAGTTTTGACCGTAAGATGCAGAAAAAAAAGCGCCACATTATTTTATTTGTTGACAACGCTACCTGTCATCCCAAGATCGAACTACAGAATGTTAAGCTGCAGTTTCTGCCACCCAACACAACTGCATTAGTTCAACCCCTAGACCAGGGTGTCATTCAGACATTTAAATTAAAGTTTAGACAAAAACAGCTTCTACATCTTATCACAGTCATGGAATCAAACAAGGATGCTTCCGGAACCGAACTCATGAAACAGGTCAATTTACTGGACGTAGTCTACTGGATTGCTGCAGCATGGAAAGAAGTGGACAACTCAACCATCCTTAAGTGTTTCTGTAAAGCAGGTTTTCATTGTCCTGCTGAAACACACGCATATTCTCTGACGCACATGGAATCTGCATCAAAGACCGACGTGCAAATTGTTTCTACTGCAATTTCTACTGCTTTGGATAACCTTTCAAAAGAATTGTTTGGATACCAATTGACAGACATCTCCATGATTGATTCAGGGCTCCAAACTTGCAACACAATAGAAACAAACTGGGATCTTCCTGCCACTGAAATTTTAGCTGCTGAGGATGTGAATAGTGAATCAGACAACGAACAAGATTCTACTGACATTGAGAAAACATACACTATCGCAGATGCACATAATGCTGTGGAGCTTCTGCGCACCTATTCAATAACAAACGGGAGATCTGACATACTAGACGTTATCATGGACTTGAGAGAAAAATTGAACTTATCGTTTATTTCATCTGTCAAACAACAGACTACCATATTGGATTTTTTTTCAAGTCAAAAGTGATACATGTACAGTATAAGTGGAATCTGTGTATGTGTGTTTTATTTTTGTGTGTTTAACTATCGTGTTTTATGAAAAGTGTCCAACCAGTGGCTATTGTAGACCGACATGTGCACTATGTTCTACTCATGGATTACGCTGATTTGCAGGTTAGTTTTCATAGTGCTTAGGATAAAAATTTTTTTATCGCTCTATTTATTATGTGAAACCTGTGAGGCAGGACCACCTGTCCTATGGGACCAGTTTTTGAAAGTCCTGTGAATGGTCGCCTTAGACAGGTTCGACTGTATATGATGAAGAGGAGTGGTGAGAGGACACATCCTTGTCTTACACCTGTTGTAACCTGAAATCATTCTGACAGACCTTCCGATGTTTTAACTGTTTTTTGACTGTTTTTATATAATGCCATTATATTATCTAGTAGTTGTCCTGCTACCCCATAGGTATCTAAAGTTTTTTCCTGTCCACACGATCAAACGCTTTTTCCTGATCTATAAACATTATATTTAGGTTTCTGTCATATTCTATTGTTTTTTCACATAGTTGTCTCAATGTAAATATAGCATCAGTACAGCTTTTGCCTTTTCTGAATCCGAATTGATTATTACTTAATTGAGGTTCTATTATGTGTCTTACTCTCCTCTCTAATATTTTAGCAAACATTTTACCAACTTGACTCAATAGGGATATTCCTCTGTACATTTCACACTCCCTTTTGCTTCCTTTATTCTTCCAAAATGGGATAATGATAGCTTTTTGCCAATCATCTGGGACTTTTCTTTCTTCCCACACCATATTGAATATTATAGTAAGCCAATCTATAGCTGTTTCCTTACAGGCTAGTAGCATTTCTATTGTTATTCCATCTATACCAGGTGCTTTGTTCTTTTTATTCTGCTTCAAAGCCCATTCTACTTCTCCTTTAAGAATATTTGGTTCCCGTTCGTCGTACTGCCTATGTTTAAACTGTATTTCCGTTTGTATTTCCCTAATTTAATAATGAATGAATGAATTAATGTATTTTAGAGATAGCTCATATTGCCATGGACAACAGAAAGA
This sequence comes from Megaustenia siamemsis, assembly GCA_032433765.1. NCBI lineage: Eukaryota > Metazoa > Mollusca > Gastropoda > Stylommatophora > Ariophantidae > Megaustenia > Megaustenia siamemsis. Next base: position 88,157,901 of record JAVIAB010000125.1, on the reverse strand, counting down.
ACAAACATGTTCATTGTCTAACAATTTATTATTCCAGAGAATTGGTTGCTAAGGAATATAAAAACAAGAAGAAAAGATATATTGGACATAAATTTATGAGATGGCTGAGAGGAGATATTTATGAGAGACATGGTGCCAGGTAGATGAGAAAGAGGAAGGCCAAAATGTCCTAATGCCAATCTAAAGTGTAAAATATTACAGATAGATATTGGACATTTCACGCTAGATAGAAAACTGTTGCCATTATGGGAACCAAATGTCAACAGAGGCAAGTTAGATAATAATGATTTATAATAATAACAATTATTATTATTTTTTTTTTCTTGAAGCATGACCAAAATTTCAGTGAACAAATTTGTTTCTTTATTGAATTAACTTTTGAAAAGACGTTTACCATTTAATACAAAAATGTGTCTGTTATATTGATCTTTGTCTTATTCCCAGTATCGAGAAAAGGAAGCCATTAGACTGTGCCTGAAACATTTCAGACAACGTTCATACACAGAAGCTTATGAAGTATTAAGCAAGAAGACAAATGTGCAGCTGGAGCATCCGATACTGACACGTCTGCATACACTGTTGGTAAGTAACATGGATGATATTTCAAATATCGATATTCTAATGCATATATATTGATATATATATATATATATGTATATCTTTACAATGTTCTCAAAAGTATGTTTACTTTGCCCTTCCACTTCTCTTGTTACAGGTTTGCTAGTTTAGTTTAGTCGACAAGTCATTGTACATCAGACAAGTCCATAAGTGCTAAGATCTCTTCGGAAGAATATTCATCAATGTTTAGCAACTAATGACACTGATGTTGTGTTGGTTGATAAGTCTTTGGATTAATACAGAGGTTTTTTAGGGAGTGTCAAACCTTGGTTTTCTAAATCGTGTTCCCTAATTCCTTCCAATTAATTTTTAATTGGTTGTCTCGTAATATTGCCATTTAATTTCCTTTTCTCTCTAGATCCTTCACACCCCATTAGACGTCACATAGGGCTCATAGTGTTTTCCCCATCCATTCTAAGTGAGATGTTCAATCTATCTAATGAGTCTATGCCCGCCAACTTTGCTTCACTTATAAGTGTTCTTTTTAGTGTCTCTCTAGGTCTTCCTCCTTTTCTGTATCCTGATGTTTCCCATAGAAGAAGCAGGTAGTGGGGTGTAACACTCCCTCCTACAAGCTAGGGTGACTGCTTTACACCAGAGGAACACAACTAAATACTGATGGTACGGCCTATATGCAGCCTTCTTCAGAAAACCAGAACAAAACAAACGGACAAAGAAATAAAGATAAACTCCACATATAGGATGAGCGGACCAGGTAAATCAAGGAGAAATTAACAGTGGGATAACAAATGAAATGAGCACACCTCCCTTTCATTTTATCATTTCATCTGTTATCCCTCTTTTAATTTCTCCATGATTTGCCTGTCATGCTCATCTTAGATGCAGTAGTAGAGTTTATCTTTATTTCGTTGTCGTTTGTGTTCAAATTTTCTGAAGAAGGCTGTATGTAGGCCAAAACGTCAGTATTTTGTTGTGTTCCTTTTTTTGTAAAGCTGTCACCATACCTTGTATGAGTGTACGTTACACCCCACTACTACTTCCTGCTACCAGCTTTTATATGGCACTGCAATTATTTGTCTGTCGTCCGTCCCCCCCCCCCCCCCCCACTCATGGTTGCATGACCATTTCTTTTATCTCTGTATTAGTCTTAAATTCATCCCATTGTACGCAGAAGTATTTTTATTCTTCAATTTTTAATTTGCTATCTAGAAATCTTACCATCCAATTTTCAGTTTAATATTTAGCACTCTTTCCATTTGATTTTCAAATGACTGAGCAGTAATCTTTCTATGTGATTTTTCAAATAATTGTCTAGTAATCTTTCTATTTGATCTTCAATTGGCTCTCTGGCAATTTTTTCATTTATTTTTTGGTCAGCTGTTAATTATTTTTGCCATTTTGTTTTCAACGAACTATTAGTGATATTTCTATAAGATATTTGACTGTCTAGTTATACCATTTGACATTAATTTGACTGCCTGGTGATCTTTTAATTTGATTTTGAATCTTTCTTGAAGTCTGAATCCCTGTATAGCCCAAGTATTCGTTTGAATGATAGGAAAATAATTTTTGTAAGAAAAATAAAAGTTCACAGTATTTAATATTAGTTTTTAAAATTTTTACAGCTTTATTTCTCTCATTCTCTCTCTCAATCTCTCTCTCTCTCACTCTCTCTCTCTCTCTCTCTCTCTCTCTCACCTGATGACTAAAGGACTAGATAGTCTCAACTAATGGTCCTTTTGAGATCAATGAAGGATTCATTTGTGCATCATGCAACATTATCTATGCCATCATATGTAAGCGACGTAGGATGACTAAAATAGGCGAATCAGGAAGCCGTCTCAGGGGCAGATGCTGGAATTATCTGTATGACATCACTCGAGATACAAGTGCTCCAATAGCATCCCACTTCAACTCTAAGGGCTATCAGGGTAAGGAAGATGTCCAAGTTACTGGCCTGTTGTCATGTTCTTCTGACAGTCACAGCTGATTCACTTTATGGGTTGCCTCATCCCATGGAGCATCAGTGTATCACTTTCTCACGGGTAATCTGGTACCCCTCTCTCTGCCTTCTCCCCTCTTTCCGTCTTTCACTCCCGCCTCCCTTCCATCCCCCCCCCTTTTCTCTTCTCCTTTATTCCCTTCCATGCTCCTGTTTTAGCTCCCTACACCCTGACATAATCTCCCTGGGTGATAATTCCCCTATTATGTCTAATTTATCATCATATTATCCGAGTAATGTCGGGCTTTGTTTGCTCTTTTTCACTCGATATCTACACTTCCCTATCTCTAGTGATTACCTATGTCATGCTTGACTGCCTCTCACATCGATTCTACTTCTTGTTTATCTTGTCTGACTTCTTGTCTAATCACGTAACTACTACCAGCTTTACCGCAGCACTGCAATTATTTGCCTGTTCCCAACTAAATAGTCTCCATCATCTGCCCTTAAATAGAGTTAGTTAAAAGGGCCTGAGTGCATTGTGCTGTGATTTGCAGTAGAACTGTGATATTTGTGCCTTTCAGCCCACCACATCCGACTTCAGCATGACAATTGTAAGTACTGGATTGCCTTCCCCCTCGATCCCTACATGCTTGGCAAGACTAGACTGGTTAGTCCGTTTACTAGAGGCATGAAGAGAGAGGTGGAGTAGGGTCTGCATACTACTGATTCACAGATCCTGATGCAAATTATCAGCTATGATTTGCTGACAGCTGCCAGCACCGATGGTTAGTGCTTTGTTTGCACCCACCCCCTATTTATCTTCTCCCTGACATTCGTTGTCTGCTTACATCATTCCATCTAGTATATTTGAATAGTGTTCTGCTCCAACTAACAGAGATATATATTTTGACATTTTCTGATTGTTTAGGTTCTAAAGGGAGATTTCAAAGCTTGTGAGGAGTTAATTACGCAAGCCAGCAATGGTAAGTTTAGGTTTGGAATAACCATTTTAGTTTAACAGACAGTTGGTGGTTGAAGAAAAGTGTTATTACTTTACGTATCGATTTTTTTTACTATGACAGGGAGAAAAGTGTCCACGACTTATTACTTTACATATCCATTTTTTTACTATGACGGAGAAAAGTGTCCACGACCTATAACTTTACATATCCATTTTCCGGCTCAGGCAAAAGCAGCTTTCAAAAAAGTGAGGAAGATACTGTGTAATCCATTTTTGACAATAGAAACAATAGAGTTCTTAAATGTTATGTAGAGCCAGTCTTAACATATGGATGTGAATCATGGACAATAGGACATCAGACAAGAAAATCACTGGAGTCTGTAGAAATGTGGTTTTACAGAAGGATGTTGAGAATACCACGGATAGCTAAGAAGAGTAATGAAAATGTTCTGAAAGAGGTCAAAGCAAAAAGAGAGCTAATTTCCAATATTAGGAAGAAACAATCATTATTATTGGCCATGTAATGAGAAGAGAACAACTGGAATATATTGTAACAACTGGAAAAATAGAGGGATGCAAAGAGAAAAAATACCAGACCGCTTAAGAGAATGGCTTGGCAGAAGGTCAACAACAGAAATGATAAATAAATGTCGAGATCGAAAGCTGTGGAGAGACATGATCACCTATGCTAGCAGGCCCGGTTCTTGATGATGATGATGATCTATTTTCCCACTATGACAGGAAGAAAAGTGGCCACGACTTATTACTTTACATATCTATTTTCCCACTATGACAGGAAGAAAAGTGGCCACGACTTATTACTTTAAATATCTATTTTCCCACTATGACAGGAAGAAAAGTGGCCACGACTTATTACTTTACATATCTATTTTTCCACTGTGACAGGAAGAAAAGTGGCCACAACTTATTACTTTACATATCTATTTTCCCCACTATGACAGGAAGAAAAGTGGCCACAACTAACTACTTTACATATCTATTTTCCCACTATGACAGGAAGAAAAGTGGCCACAACTTATTACTTTACATATCTATTTTCCCACTATGACAGGAAGAAAAATGGCCACAACTTATTACTTTACGTATCTATTTTTCCACTATGACAGGAAGAAAAGTGGCCACGACTTATTACTTTACATATCTATTTTCCCACTATGACAGGAAGAAAAATGTCCACAACTTATTACTTTACATATCTATTTTCCACTATGACAGGAAGAAAAGTGGCCACGACTAATTACTTTACATATCTATTTTCCACTATGATAGGTAGAAAAGTGGCCACGACTAATTACTTTACATATCTATTTTCCACTATGACAGGAAGAAAAAACTTTACTGAGCACGTGTCTACCTTCATATCAGTACAGACCCATATCATCCACTGTACTGTGAATTTATGAGTACAAAAGCAGCAGGTTAAAAGGATGAAAATCATAGGTGGAGCAGGCTATGGATATTGTTCAGCAGGAATGTTCAGTCGAGGACACAGAACCTGGAGAAGAATGGTGTCGTCAAGCGCAGTTTGTTCTTTTTCATTGTAATCACACAGGACAGAGAATGTATTCAACAAAACTCCTTGGTCAGTGAAGCAGACATTGATTTTCATGAACTTTTCTGAGAGTGATGCTGTCATTTACACACAATGGTCTGTTATTAGACATGTTCGAAGCTCATGAGCTTTCTTAGTTCATGTTGGAGGTATACATGTGGTAGAACTGTGGAGGAAGGCACTTGTGCTTTCACATTGACTACAAGGGGTTTGACCTTGGAAATTATGGCTCTCACTAAAACATTTAGATGGCTTGAGACACAGACATATACCCTCTTCTTTCTTCTTTGGCACATTGAGAATGCTCAGGAAGATCGTAACTGGCTGGGCCTTCGTGACAGTAATTAGAGTTTCATGGGAGGTCTAGTCTAACAAAAGTTGGCTTCATTTTCATGCCGGGGCACGTGGATATAAGAGGTAATGGGCATGCTGATAGACTTGACCTGAACAAAGAAAATGAAATATTTTTGTGCAGACCATTGTAGCAGAAAAGGTTCATGATGTATTAATTGATAAAAGAGTTTACTTGTAGGGCTTATCTAACTGGTTATATGGTTCTAAATCCTCAGACAAACTCCATAAATAAAATAATAGTTTTTGTTCATTCATTTTTATGGTTATGATTTTTATTTAAATAGTACAGTTATTTGCGAGCTCATTTAAAAAACAAAAAGTGGATCACCAGGGTAGTAGGCAAGGAGTGTGATGTGGATTTGGGGAATGCTAGTACTGACCATGCTTTGCTGTAGATGGGGGCACTTATCCTCCAATGGCAGTTAAGCTATTAGTACCCTTTCCCTTACCTTCACTGTCCCACTTTATCTGTGTATATGTTATACAAGTTTCTAGTCTTTTGATTAACATTTCATTTGTTTGTTTATTTTCTAAACAGAGGGTATGTTTGACCAGTACATCAGTCAACAAGACTACAAGCCAGAATGGACAGCCATTGAACCAGTTAGCAGCAAAAGTAAGGATAGTAAATAACCATCTACACAAATCACATTTGCTTCTTTGGCCTTCTTATTACTTGTTGGAAAAAAAAAAAAAAAAAACTACCTTACAACATGTATTACTATTGCCAGAGTATGTCGGGGAGGGGGCTCATGACAGGGCCAGAATGATAAAGCCCACTTGGTCAGTTGCCACGATGTGTGAGACTCAGGATTTTTATTTCACCACCGATAAAAAAAAAATACTTTCTGTCTACCGCGGATTTTGAAAAACCGCGTCCCTGCTTTTCAGCCAGCGAAACTGTGGATTTTACTGCATGGCCACGCGCTCCTATGTTACTTGTCAGTGTTGACATCATATCTGAAAAAACTAACATGTGCACAGTCATATCTAGCAGATTACAAGATGTGTGTATACTGATTCATCAATGAGCTTGTATACCTAGTTTATCCTTAGAGGTTATTATTTTTACTTATTTCAAGTTGTATTCTAAGTCATCAGTAACCATATAAATATTTAACAATAAACAAATATTGCGTGCCTTCCTTTGTGTATGTCCATATACCCCTTCACAGACATCTCTGAGACCAGCATATCAACTTTATCATTGCCACAAACTTAGCATGACTAGTTCAGTAAATCCATAACAAGTCTTTCCTTGTCTGTTTTTTTTTTTTCCTCATCATCTCCTGATGAGGACATTGGTTGTGAACTTTTGAAATGTTGACTGAGAATCCAATATGATAATTACCCAATTCTATTTTGTCCCTGAAACCTACTAGAGAGTAGCATGAGTGACTGCCTTAATCTTAATTCTCATATTAGAGGTTATTGCCAGCTAAGCTTTCCTCTTCTCAATGAATGTATCACAAACATTTGTTAAGTAACTTGTTATCTGACTTCTTACCTGACTGCACACAGTCGTACAAAACATCACATTCAGCAGAATTAATTTCAAGATCTGTATTCTAAAAGCACAAAACATTGATCCATTTTGTAGTATTTAATCATTTTATTTCTTGAATGACTGTTATCCTTATTTTTTAAAATAAACTTATTGAATGTAAGGGTTAAACTATTCTGACCCTTACTGATTGTTGTCAGATCTCTCTTTCTTACGTTTGGCCAATGACTGCCAAAGGAATGAGTAATCTTTGTCAAAATAAAAGCCTTACAGGCTTTGATTTGTTAAAAATTCCTCTGAGTGTGAAGCAGTCATATACACAGATTGGTATGTTTGGCATAGATTAACCACATCCGACTTCAGTACAGCATTTATGAGTACTAAGTTGCCTCCTTCCTGGTCCCTAATCACTTGGCCAGACTGGTTTGATTAGTCTGTTTCTAGGGACAACATGAACAGACATTATTTGGATAGTTCATTTTCACGGATACTTTTATATTAAGATATCAAATAAGAAAGGGATCAAATGCAAATATTATAGTTACCAAGGAAAGCAAAAAATAGCAATTTGACAGTTTTTTAAAATAAAATTTTCATTATAGTTTAAAGTTTTAAATTTGTTTAAAATTCTATGCTGTTCTGATTTGTTGAAATGCTCAGTGGCTCCACCTGTTATCTAAAGTCTGTAGGATATTCTTCAGTATTCAAATCTTGCAATCATGTGAACTTGACTCTTTGTCCTATTTCATGATGGAGTGACACACAGTGAGCTGGTCGCATGGGCAAGTACTTTTCTATATATGTGTGTCCTGATTTTTCCCTTAAATCTGCGCTCTGTCTCTGTCTTTGACATTTTCTTCTATGTAGGAGTTTTCTTTCTCATGGTGGTGGTGGGGGGGGGGGGGGGGGGATACTGTCCAGGGCTGTTGGGCCCACCCTGCCAATACTTTCTGTCTGGTTGTTATGTAGGATATGATTCAGTTAATAAACATTCTCTTAGCTATGAAACCATCACACAACAAAAATAATTTCTCAACACCAAATGTTATTTCTTATTTTTAGCTTTTTAATTATAATTTTAAAAAAGGGGGAGAAATGCTGAACATTTATAGAATATAGACTACAGAATGAAATGGTGTCACTGCAGGCAGGTCATCTCCACATCTGCTCAGCCCCCATTCCAGCAACTAACAAAGTGTTCATCCTGATCATTTATACTGTTAAGGGAACATGTTGCATTCTATATAAATGGTGCGCAGCTCATAAGGCACACTTCCAGGTCGCTGTCATGGACAGGACAATCATTGTGCCAAATCCATGTAAACTTCATGATCACTGAGAGCGTGCCCTAAGAATCGCTGTCCCAACAAATGCCTCCACTTAGGTGAAACACACTCAATCCGACTTTTAGAATATAGTGTGTAGTGCTGTATTCTCTTTATAAATAAATATTATGTCATTCACAGAATCAGAGTTTAGCTCAGACAGTCGACCAGGAATGAGAGGTGGTCACCAGATGTGTATAGATGTCTTGACAGAAACCATCTACATGTTTGGTGGATGGGACGGGAACCATGATTTGGCAGACTTGTGGTCTTACCATTTACCTTCTCGCACTTGGTTTTGCATTTCTCACAACACAGAGAGGGATGTGAGTATAGATAGTCTTACATTTCACACATTCAATTTAAGCAAATAGTCATCATCATGGTGCACACTCTGTCCATCAGCTGTCTTGCTTGTTCCTAACTCCTATAATAATTTTACAGGTTCCACTTACTCATGTCTGGTTCCTTGTATTTATATATGTTCTATTTATGTCTGGTTCCTTTGATTTTTTTTTTCAGTTATTTTTTAAATAGAATCAACATTCACATTTTTTGTATTATAAATTTTTGACCAATCAAATGCATTGCCAAATAAACTGTGACTTTTAAATTTAGTTCAGCTTGTTTATAGTTTATAGTTTGTATGTTTTGTTTGCTATTTTATATTAAAATATAATAATAATTTGTATTTATTAACCCTAGATTATGATTTCAAGTTTCCTGTCCAGCTCCTAATTAGTCTATCAAGTTCCCAAGTAACAAGTACACCTTCCAAGTTTCCTGTCCAGCTCCTAATTAGCCTATCAAGTTCCCAAGTAACATGTATACCTTCCAAGTAACATGTACACCTTCCAAGTTTCCTGTCCAGCTCCTAATTAGCCTATCAAGTTCCCAAGTAACATGTACACCTTCCAAGTTTCCTATCTAGCTCCTAATTAGTCTATCAAGTTCCCAAGTAACATGTACACCTTCCAAGTTTCCTGTCCAGCTCCTAATTAGCCTATCAAGTTCCCAAGTAACATGTACACCTTCCTAGTTTCCTGTCCAGCTCCTAATTAGCTATCAAGTTCCCAAGTAACATGTACACCTTCCAAGTTTCCTGTCCAGCTCCTAATTAGCCTATCAAGTTCCCAAGTAACATGTACACCTTCCAAGTTTCCTGTCCAGCTCCTAATTAGCCTATCAAGTTTGCAAGTAACATGTACACCTTCCAAGTTTCCTGTCTAGCTCTTAATTACCCTATCAATCTCCCAAGTAACATGTACACCTTCCAAGTTTCCTGTCTAGCTCCTAATTAGTCTATCAAGCTCCCAAGTAACATGTACACCTTCCAAGTTTCCTGTTCAGCTTCCAAATAGCCTAAGCTCCCATGTAACATGTACAACTTCCAAGTTTCCTGTTCAGCTTACAAATAGCCTAAGCTCCCAAGTAACATATACAACTTCCAAGTTTCCTGTCCAGCTCCCAAGTAACATGTACACCTTTCAAGTTTCCTGTCTAGCTCCTATATAGCCTAAGCTCCCATGTAACATGTACACCTTCCAAGTTTCCTGTCCAGCTACCAAGCTTCCCTCTCTAGTGTAACTATGTTCCCCAGGCATGTGAAAGTTTAATTAATGTCAACAATAATATATATACTTATTTCTTTTTATGATAGTTTTTAAATGTAAATTGGACAATTTCTGAAAGATTCTTGTTGTTCCAGAACAGTTCAATTCTTATTATAACAGTCATGTTTAATGCAAGTTGAATGAAATTTGGATGTCATTGCTCTCCGCAGGGTGGTCCCTCAGCTCGTTCTTGTCATAAAATGTGCCTGGATTATGAACGCAAACAAATTTTTACATTGGGTCGTTACCTTGATCCTTCCATGAGGATTCCTGAAAGACTGAAGGTAATGTTTTGATTCAAAAATATTTATAAATGAATCTAATCAAACAGCTGAGGAACGCATACAGCACTTCATCTTTTTAGATGGTAGAAGATGGCTTAGCTAGAGATGAGATGAACTATAACATTTTAACAGAAGTCTTCATCAGGTACAAAACATAAACTATTCAAAAATAAACACAGAAATCCAAATATGAAAGCTTATCAATAACACTGATCTGAAAAATGACGGAAAGAAACGGTGACCAAGATTTACGTTGTTGGTCACATGATTAATAGACAATATGGCAGATAAAAATATGAAGTCTTTTTAGGGCTGTCATTCCATGACCATTCTATATTGTCTTCCCACATACTTTTGAATCCATCTGGAGGTGTAAAAACTGTAAACTTGTATCCCAGTGGCAATCCATAAATTTCTGTTCTGCAGACGTTCTGACCATCTCAGCTGGAGGATTGAACTTTGAGACCTTTATTGTGTACTGTTTTCTTTATGTATAGCCTTGATGTTAGATGTGATCTTCTCTCATCTTAGAATTCACCTATTAAGAAGGTGTGATGTGTTATGTCACTTGTTTAAGACAAAGTCATGATATTTGTGCCTTTCGGCCCAACTCATCCATCTTCAGCTTGGGTAGATTTGCTTAACAATTTTTTGTGAGGACACACTTATTTAAAGACTACCCTTTTCAACTTTAAACTTCCAAGGGATCTTTATTACGTGCAAGTGCAGACAGGACCTCCTGTTTTTTGCCATTTTCTAAGAGGACTAGACATCAGATTTCACTACCCAGAGATCAAGGGCAGAGGTGAAGTCATGAGGAAACCATGGGTTTGATTTTTTTAAAATGACTGCTGCCTGTAATGGGGATTGAAGCCAGGGACCTTCCTTTTCAGGGGCTGATGTTTTATGTCTGGACCACCCAGTCCCCACGTAGTCTTCTGATTTTCATTGATAATGTTCTTGAGGTTAACTGAAGCGACATCTCGGAAAGCTCTTATTTTGAGAGAGTAGTTTTTCTTGGAGTGGTCTAGAACCAGGTCTGTCAACAGTTGTCATCTTTATTGCCTGCCTTGTGTACCAGTGAGAGTGAAGAAGATTTTGGAAGTGGAAGAGAATGTTGATGTGAGCTTTGACTTTAGAAAGTGAGGGGGAGGGGTAAATATTGATGTTAGTTTTGAGAGTGTACATAAATTTGATTATAGAAGTGATGAAGATATTAATGTGAATTTTGATTACTGGAATGTTGAGAATTGTAATGTATTATTTTAACATTAAGTCTGGGGTATAGTGATGATCTAGATTGTATCACAAATGAACATTTTTGCAAAAGATTACACAAACAATCTGACTACATGATAGCCTTTTGATCATTGGATAGAAATGCAAAAGGAAATAGTTTGGCCACGTTTCTCAATCGTCTGACCTAGCAAAGTTCATTCTACATGAAACTGTGAAAAGAGCGAGAAGGAGATAGAGACAGAGAAAGAAATAGGGAGATAACATCAAAGAATGGGCAGGCCTTGAGTTTACAGAGTCCCAAAGAATGAATTCAGAAAGACAGAAAGTTGACCAAGTCTGTCAGTGATGCTCCAACGACGTCAAGGATTATAGGATAATGATGATGATAGTGATTTGAATGGTAACATTGAAATAGACTAGAATATGTATGAGTTTTGACCATAGATGTGTTGAGGTATCTGCATCAGTCATAGAGATTATAAATTGTGGAGCTGCTGATGCGTATTTGGATTGAAATTAATAAGAGAGAAGTAACAGTTACAGGGTATATCACAGCTGCTTGCTATAATGTTATGTGGCCTTTTAGTCCAAATTCAATAAATGTTATAGGTCAAGGTACCCTGGGTCCACTACATTCTGCTCATTCTTGACATTGATATTTTTGTGGTGGTGGTTCTAATTACTGATAAGAAATGTGAACTTTCTGCTTTAATTGTGATGGTAGTGGTAGTTTAGTAGTTGAGTGATTGGGAAATGAAAGAGTTTGGAGGTTGACACTATCTTGTGTAAACTATTTAGTTGTATTTTTGGTTTGAAGTATTTAGTTGTATTTCTGGTGTGAAGTATATAGTTGTTGTATTTGTGGTGTGAAGTATTTAGTTGTTGTATTTCTGATGTGTAGTATTTAGTTGTATTTCTGGTGTGAAGATTGTGATTGTATTTTTAATGTGAAGTATTTGGTTGTATTTCTGGTGTGAAGTATTTAGTTGTTATATTTCTGATTTGAACTATTTAATTGTTGTATTTCTGGTGTGAAGTATATAGTTTTTGTATTTCTGGTGTGAAGTATTTAGTTGTTGTATTTCTGATGTGTAGTATTTAGTTGTATTTCTGGTGTGAAGTTTGTGATTGTATTTTTAATGTGAAGTATTTGGTTGTATTTCTGGTATGAAGTATTTAGTTGTTATATTTCTGATTTGAACTATTTAGTTCTTGTATTTCTGATGTGAAGTATATAGTTGATGTATTGCTGGTGTGAAGTATTTAGTTGTTGTGTATCTGGTGTGACGTTACTAGTTGTATTTCTGGTGTGAAGTATTTAGTTGTTGTATTTCTGGTGTGAAGTATTTAGTTGTATTTCTAGTGTGAAGTATTTAGTTCTTGTATTTCTGATGTGAAGTATTTAGTTGTTGTATTTCTGGTGTGAAGTTACTAGTTGTATTTCTGATGTGATGTATTTAGTTGTTGTATTTCTGGTGTGAAGTATTTAATTGTTGTATTTCTAGTGTAAAGTATTCGATTGACCATGTTATTAAGATATGAGATAAAACATCTTTTAACCCCAATGTGAATGCATCATAGATAATCATATACAGTCTGTATTTCTAAAACAAGTAAGGCAACTAAAATCTCAATGACAAACAACTAATGCCACCATAAAAACATTTATGTATTTTGTCCAAAGTGTGACTTCCACATGTACGACATAGAGAGTCAACAGTGGACCTTCATTACTGAGGATACAGCTGCCATGGGTGGCCCGAGACTTATCTTTGATCATCAGATGGTGATAGATATTGAACACCAAACCATTTATGTGTTTGGAGGAAGGGTGTTGGTCAGGTAAGGGTTGGACTTGTGGTGCTACATGGTGTATAAGTTGACATTGTGATGGTACATGGGGTATGAGTTGACATTGTGATGGTACATGGGGTATAAGTTGACATTGTGATGGTACATGCGGTATGAGTTGACATTGTGATGGCATACAGGATAAGAGTTGTATAAGAATAAGGTTAAAATTTGAGGTGATGGTTTGTTAAGTAAGTAATATCAGGCTGTGGTGGTATGTATGTGGAATAAGAGGTGAGATTGTGGTGGTATAAAGTATTAAAAAGTGGTGAAAGTGTTGAAAAAAATGTTTTGATAGTAGTGTAGTAAATGATGTTGATTTGAGCTTTGACTATAGTGGAGTAGAGGGTGTTAGTATGAGCTTTGGCTTTAGTGGAGTAGAGGGTGTTGGTATGAGCTTTGGCTTTAGTGGAGTAGAGGGTGTTGATATGAGCTTTGACTATAGTGGAGTAGAGGGTGTTGGTATGAGCTTTGGCTTTAGTGGAGTGGAGGGTGTTGGTATGAGCTTTGGCTTTAGTGGAGTAGAGGGTGTTGATATGAGCTTTGACTATAGTGGAGTAGAGTATGTTGATATGAGCTTTGGCTATAGTGGAGCAGAGGATGTTGATATGAACTTTGGCTATAGTGGAGTCAATGATGTAATATTGTTGGTTGGTTGCGTTCGCCTGATGACTAAAGTATTCTAGAGTATCATGGTAGACTAGAATATTCCTCTTCATCATCCGCCCTTACAAGGACGTAGGGGACATGTCTGCGTTATGTTGTGGTTTGCAGTATAACTGTTATATTTGTTCCTTTCGGCCCAACACATCCGACTTCAGCACGACATTTTTGAGTACTGGGTTGTCTTCCCTCTTTGATCCCTGCATGCTTGGCCAGACTAGACAGGTTAGTCTGTTACTGGAGGCACCGCGGAGAGGTGGAGCAGGGTCTGGATGGTTTTGGTTCACTGATCCTGGCGCAAGCCGTCAGCTGTGGGTCGCTGACAACTTCCAACTCTGGTGCTGGTAGGCGCACCTTCACCTCCTGATGTTGATATGAACTTTGACTATAGTGGAATAGAGGATGTTGATATGAACAAGAAAGACTCCCATCACACCTGTTGTGTACAGGTAATATAATGCTGGAGTCTATAGTTTTCTTCTATCAGCATAGTTTTTGGCTGGTGTGGTGGTCAGCATTATGCCAGTGCTTCTTTCTTCTTCAAAATTAAAAATCTTTGCCTTCTATTTAAATCTGAATCAACCTAAAAGTCGTTGATCAGACTCGAACCCATCCTCTTGTTCTCAGCACATCACACACTAACCACTGCTCTACCATGTCTTTCTAAATTGATATGATTTTTTTAAAACTGTAGTAGGGTAAAGGTACAGTGCTCCTAAGTGACAATATCAAAAAGATGTAAAATATCACAGATACCCTATCATCCATGAGGAAAAGAATACGACTTGAAATCAACAGGGATAAAACAAAAATAATGAAAAATAAAAATACACCAGAGGGCAATATATATCTAAATCATTAGACTTTGGGAAGAGTAGACTACTCTGTATATCTTGGTAGTACTATAGATCCAGAAGGTGAAATCAAGAAAGAGATCAGAAGCAGGAGAGCAAAAGCAGCTGCAAATTTAAAAATCCTGGACAAAATATAGAGATTAAAAATTCTAAGCAAGAGAGCTAAACTTACAATATTTTACTCAAACGTATTATCAACACCTGCCTACTTAGAATATTTTACTCAAATGTATTATCAACACCTGCCTACTTAGAATATTTTACTCAAACGTATTATCAACACCTGCCTACTTAGAATATTTTACTCAAACGTATTATCAACACCTGCCTACTTAGAATATTTTACTCAAATGTATTATCAACACCTGCCTACTTAAAATATTTTACTCAAATGTATTATCAACACCTGCCTACTTAGAATATTTTACTCAAACGTATTATCAACACCTGCCTACTTAGAATATTTTACTCAAAAGTATTATCAACACTTGCCTACTTAGAATATTTTACTCAAACGTATTATCAACACCTGCCTACTTAGAATATTTTACTCAAATGTATTATCAACACTTGCCTACTTAGAATATTTTACTCAAACGTATTATCAACACCTGCCTACTTAGAATATTTTACTCAAACGTATTATCAACACTTGCCTACGCATGTGAAAGCTGGAAAACATCAAAAGAGATTGTGAGAAAATTAAACAATTTTGAAGACAAATACGTAAGAAGTATACTCTGTGTATAATGGAATTAATTCTAGACTAATATGGAGATAAGAGAAATGGCTATACAGCCAATAATCTCATCTACCATTAGGAAGCCAGAAGGTGGACATAGGTCAGACATGTGTTGAGAAGAGACAACAAGAGAATTCCAAAACAGACTATTCTATAGGAAACATTAGGATACAGAAAAAGAGAAAGACCTAGGGAGACCCTAAAAAGAACACTTATAAGAGAAGCAAATTTGGTAAGTATAGATTCATTAGATAAGATCAAACATATTGCCAAGAACAGAGATGGATGGCAAAAAATACTACGAACCCTATGTGATGTCTAGCGTCGCTGGAAGGATCAAGATCAACAAAGAATAAAGGAAGTTAATTTGAACTTATCAAAGAGTAGTTCTTGATTTTAGATTTCTAAATAGCACTAATTAATTATTGTGACCATTTTCAGCTCATCCAGTGCAGATACTGACAGAGTTCAGGAACCTATTTTTAGTGGTCTCTATTCCTTCCATATACCTTCCAACATGTGGTGCTTACTAAAAGATGATTGTCCCAGCCTAAAGTCTCGCATAGGTCACTCCATGTTGCTGCACCCTGTAAGTAGCTTTATTCTCTATGTGAAGCTATCACTCTTTGTAAAAAAATTAAGTACTCCCGTCACACCAACTGCCGTATAGGGAATATGGTGTTAGTGACCATAAATTTTACAGACCTTCAGCACATGATTTTTGGGGTAATGTGGTCTGTATTACGCCCGTGCCGCTTTACTTTCCCAGAAAAAAAATCCGGTACCCATTGAAGGGCTGGGTGAACCCAGAAGACGTCGGTGGGGATCGGACCCTACCTCTTGTCCTTTGTAGTCCAGTTCACTAACCACTGAGCTATCGCAGCTCCCTATTATCTTTGTGGACTTTGTTTATTGTTGGAGACAAATCTAATGAGTTTTATAAGTTGCTAAGCCGTGTATTTTACACCCTGTTATTGTTAATTTTAACAATGCAAAGCAAAATATTAGTTTGTTTTTCCCTGATTTTCTTTATAGTTTTGTATAATCCTCACATCTGAATGCTTGCTCTTTAAAACCTCTACCTTAGATTCATGCAGTTGTGACGTCAAATACAGAGTTCTCTCCCACAAAGTCTGGCTGGAATGTTTGTCTAGCTCGCCACTTCTGGAAAAATTACACTTGGACTATATAATTTATATTACGATCCGCTTAATTCTCAACATTAATCTCTCATATTAACATTTTGAATCTAGACTTATTTATTCAATAATACAGTTTGCTCATTTCTGTGAGTGACAGTGAAAGTAATAATTTTTTTAGCGCTTCAAGTTGATGAAATTTGTATCTGGAGTAAGTCTATGTTTTTGTGCTCGCGACGCTGTGTTCATAAGTGATATTAATAACATCTTACAATCCACTTAATTCATAACATTTAGTCTCTCATATTAACATTCTGAATCTATATATGTTTATACAACTATACAATTTAATAATTTTGGTGCGTAAAAGTGAAAGTCATAATTTATTTTTTTATTATTTCAATTTGATTAAATTTGCATTTGAAGTTGAGATATATTTTTGTGGTCTTGGCCCCGGTAAAACTGAAAGTCATAAGCACTGGACTTTGGTGGTGGAATAGGTGGCAATTGTTATTTTAACAATTTTGTGAGATGAACTGAAACAACAGGTCAGCAATGCCGACCAAAACAACGGCAATGTCGATGGTGTTATATAAACAATAATTGTTTTTATAGCGGGAATGCTGGTGAAATCTAAAGAAAGCTGTTTAGACAGCAGTCTTGAATGTAGGCTAGAGACACCTAGATTTTTGTCAGGAGATGGGATCCATTTATGTCACATTAGGGCTTAATTTGTGCCAACATGACTTAGGTCTTTACAGCTAAAGAATAAGCCCTGAAAAGGCATGTCCTATATCATACATACTGGACACAAACACATTTTATGTTAGTAATGTTTATTCTAACTTCTCCACTTGTGATATTATGATTTACTCTTCTATTTTGGAGTTGTAATTTCTTGTAGGTGAAACGTGTTTTGTACATATTTGCTGTAGGTGAAATATGTTTTGTACACATTTCCTGTAGATGAATCATATTGTGTACATGTTTTGTAGATTAAATATGTTTTGTAGATTAAATGCGTTTTGTACATATTTTCTGTAGTTGAAGCATGTTTTGTACATTTTGGTTATTTATTGTTATTTGGTTATGGAAGGCCCCGGTATCACTGCAAACAAATTAAAATCCATAATTGCTCAACCGCCCGTCCCAGCGTAATCATCAGAATTAATATCTCATCTCCCAAACAAAGAAAGGTAACTGTAGTCCCCATCATAGCAGTCTCAGCACGCGCCAAAAGACATAAGGCGAAACCGCGCAGAAAGTGAACACAGCCAACTGTTCCCTGTCATACGATATCATCATTCATCGTAAACAATTGGAATATCGAAACATGATCAAAACGGATGAGACACACAGCTCACGGTGTGCACAGAGCACTTAACTCAGTAGCTCCTGCAAACAAGCCGGACTTGGAATATGAGGAAACTGCAACAAGGAATACTTTTCATGCATAGCCTTCATTGGTTCCTGCCGCCTATCCACCATATACCGGAAGCTCATGTCCTCCTGAAAATGATGATCATCACATTTTTAAAAAAATATATAGCGCTATTTCCTGTAGATGAAACATGTTTTGTACATATTTCCTGTAGATGAAACATGTTTTGTACATATTTCCTGTAAATGAAACATGTTTTGTACATATTTCCTGTAGGTGAAGCATGTTTTGTACATATTTGCTGGCCAGAGGGCAAAGGAATATTTAAATGATTTCCTATCCTATAATTTGGATACTTCTGATATCAGGACGGTTTCTGATGGAAATAGAAAGGATACCTGTCAGGCAGGTAAGGTTCTTTTCTTTGAATAAAATACCTATTAGGAGTTGGGTGGTCTAGAGGTAGGACATTGCCCTTTGGACTTGAAGGTCCCAGGTTCCACCATAAGTGCTGGCTATTTTCAAACATTGAATATGTGCTGTCTTTGTTACCCTTCCCTGGTGTCTGGGTAATGATATTCACTGTCTGGACCTCTGAGAGAACAGCAAAAACAGAAGATCCTGTGTGCACTCTTTCATGTTAAATATAGCCCTTGGTAGAACATTGGCAGTTCATGCCCGTGGGTGAGGTTTCTCCTTTGAGTTTTCTTGATATTTTGAGAGGAAAATTGGAGCACTATTGATTCTCCGGAGTGCAGTGATGATAATCATTACACAACATCTATTGTTTTTTTAAATAACTATTTGACAATTGTGTTGGTTTAGACCTGCCAATAATGTCCATTACCCATGTGGTCAGTGCTCTCCAGCAACCTTACAACTTATACAGTTCCTCATGAGAAAATTATGCCCATTTTGAGACAACTCTGAAGGACAACATTTTTGGTACATGGGAGAGTTGTGGACAACAGTGAAGTGTATATGTTGCTGAAATTAGAAACAATGTTGCTGAAATTAGAAACAATGTCTGAAATTAGAAACAATGTTGCTGAAATTAGAAACAATGTTGCTGAAATTAGAAACAATGTTGCTGAAATTAGAAACAATGTCTGAAATTAGAAACAATGTTGCTGAAATTAGAAACAATGTTGCTGAAATTAGAAACAATGTCTGAAATTAGAAACAATGTTGCTGAATTTAGAAACAATGTTGCTGAAATTAGAACAATGTTGCTGAAATTAGAAACAATGTCTGAAATTAGAAACAATGTTGCTGAAATTAGAAACAATGTTGCTGAAATTAGAAACAATGTCTGAAATTAGAAACAATGTTGCTGAAATTAGAAACAATGTCTGAAATTAGAAACAATGTCTGAAATTAGAAACAATGTTGCTGAAATTAGAAACAATGTTGCTGAAATTAGAAACAATGTCTGAAATTAGAAACAATGTTGCTGAAATTAGAAACAATGTCTGAAATTAGAAACAATGTTGCTGAAATTAGAAACAATGTTGCTGAAATTAGAAACAATGTTGCTGAAATTAGAAACAATGTTGCTGAAATTAGAAACAATGTCTGAAATTAGAAACAATGTTGCTGAAATTAGAAACAATGTCTGAAATTAGAAACAATGTTGCTGAAATTAGAAACAATGTTGCTGAAATTAGAAACAATGTCTGAAATTAGAAACAATGTCTGAAATTAGAAACAATGTCTGAAATTAGAAACAATGTTGCTGAAATTAGAAACAATGTCTGAAATTAGAAACAATGTTGCTGAAATTAGAAACAATGTTGCTGAAATTAGAAACAATGTTGCTGAAATTAGAAACAATGTCTGAAATTAGAAACAATGTTGCTGAAATTAGAAACAATGTCTGAAATTAGAAACAATGTCTGAAATTAGAAACAATGTCTGAAATTAGAAACAATGTCTGAAATTAGAAACAATGTCTGAAATTAGAAACAATGTTGCTGAAATTAGAAACAATGTCTGAAATTAGAAACAATGTCTGAAATTAGAAACAATGTCTGAAATTAGAAACAATGTCTGAAATTAGAAACAATGTTGCTGAAATTAGAAACAATGTCTGAAATTAGAAACAATGTCTGAAATTAGAAACAATGTCTGAAATTAGAAACAATGTCTGAAATTAGAAACAATGTCTGAAATTAGAAACAATGTCTGAAATTAGAAACAATGTCTGAAATTAGAAACAATGTCTGAAATTAGAAACAATGTCTGAAATTAGAAACAATGTCTGAAATTCGCAAAAAGGGTAAAGAAGAAGAACTAGTTGATGTATTTCAGTTTTTTTTTAATTTAAAAATGCTTATTTTAAAAACCCAATATACAAGTCAATTAAAACCTCTTGTAGCATGTACATAGATTGGTATTCTAGTCTTTTAATTTGGACAAATAAAAGAGAAGAAATTTTTTAAAAAGTACCTTTTAGAAAGTGAACATTGTCAGGAAGTGAGCTGTGTTTTTATTAGCTAGTGCAACACTTTAATATGAGGAAAATTCTGTTTTAGAAAGCTGGGACAATTAATTCTTTCTATAAGATTTCACTGCACTTTGCGCCATGCTAATTTCAGCCGCGTACTTTTTGCCGCATAGTGCACCACTCGCAATTTGATTAGTGTGAACCGTCATCAAGCCATATACTTTTTACTTGTTCTTTATCATCTTGGTATTGGAGAAATCTAATACCTTGTTTTTGGGGACCTCGGTAGCCTAGTTGGGAAAACCACCCAACTGGACTACCGATGTTCGGACAATCCGTGTTCGATTCCCGTTGGGAGCAGTGTGAATTCTACTCGTGGTTGGAGAAAAAAAAATACCCCCCACGGTAGACCCAGCCATTGGCAGAAATGGGTACAAGGGTATTACCCTGGGAAGGTGAGGAATGTCGCTTCACATCTGAGTTTCGATGCTTGAGGCGACACTATACAGAAATATTCGAACATTTCTGGATAGGCGGCCAAACACATATGGGTGTAAACTCGCGTGCTAAGATGCCGGTTCAAGTCTCATACTTTACTTTTACCTTGTTCAATTTTCTAAAAATTCATATATAATATGTTATATGTTAGATAAAAATATAAATATGTAGATTGGTTCTTAAAGCCATGAACAATTTTGTCTCTGAAAGATAACTAAATGTGAAATATTGTCTGACTAAAAGTTTATATAATTTGTTAACTCTTTCCCTTCCTGGTTATTTTTCTGGTTTGAGCTGAATTATCTGACTTAAATTTATGAAAATCAATGTCACCAATGTCACAATTCTGTTATAATTATATTTTAAAATAAGGTATATTATGTAATATATCAAATTAAGGATTGAATAATAAGCTATACTCAGATGGGCTTCAGGAGGAACAGAGGCTGCACAGATGCCTTATTTATCATAAAACAACTAGTGGAGAAAACAATAGAGCATAATAAAACACTATATACAGCTTTTATTGACCAAGAAAAGGCATTCGATAGGGTGGACAGGGAACAACTGTGGTCCGTATTGCCCTTGTACGGAGTGAGACACCACCTAGTAGAGATATGTAAGAGCCTCTATGAAAATAGTCGCACTACAGTAAGATCCTCAACAGGCTACTCTAAACATTTCACCATTAACTCTGGAGTAAGACAAGGCTGTGTGCTTTACCCACTACTTTTCATCACATATATGGACAATATATGCAAATTAGCATGCCCAAGCTAAGGAAGTATGCCAACAATGATGATAGCAAGCGATAACACAAAAGAACGAAATATACGTACAAGAAAACAGCAGAAGAGAGGATGAAATAAATTAAATACTATTTGCAGACGACCAAGTTCTAATACATGAAACAACTGAGGATCTGCAAGAACATATCAACAGGCTAAACAACGCTTGTAAACAATACAACATGAAGATCAACATAAACAGAACCGAAGTAATAGCAATAGCGAGAAAGAAAGAAAAACTAAACATCATGATAGATAATACGACCCTGAAACAAGAGACAATTTTAAATATCTGGGTAGCACGTTAACACAAGACAATAATCAAGAGATAGAGATAGATATAAGGTGTAACAAAGCATGCCAAGTTATAGGCCAAGTATCGACACTATTGAAAAACAGAGCAATAACTACGGAAGCAAAGAGGGCAATATGCAAATCAATTTTTCTACCAACTCTGTGCTATCAGTGCCAGAATTGGACACTGGACTCTAGAACAATAAGAAAAATAACAACCACCGAAATGAATTGTGTCAGAAGAATGACAGGAGACAGCTTAAGGGACAGATTTAAAAAAAACTGACCTGAGGAAGAAACTCAAAATTGAACCAGCCATCGAATACATAAAGAAACAACAGATAAAATAGTTCGGTCACATAACAAGACAAAAAGAACTAACAATGACTCAAAGAGCCATAAACAAATGCTACGAAAACGCCAGATTAAGAGGAAGACAGAGAAAGAGATGGATAAAGGGAATACTAGAGTCACTACGAGGGATAACATCAGAAGAGGCCAACAGAAGAACAAAGAATCGCAGATTGCATCTCCCCTTGACGTCAACGGCAATGGAG
This sequence comes from Megaustenia siamemsis, assembly GCA_032433765.1. Classification (NCBI taxonomy): domain Eukaryota; kingdom Metazoa; phylum Mollusca; class Gastropoda; order Stylommatophora; family Ariophantidae; genus Megaustenia; species Megaustenia siamemsis. The sequence goes on along the minus strand of JAVIAB010000125.1, from coordinate 88,135,311 downwards.
GAAGGATAGAAGAAGAAGAAGAAAGATTGAATATTGCACAAAGTGAAAATAATATTTGTTTGATATAAAATCATTTTGGTAAATATTTAAAATTTGAAGAAAGGGGAAAATGAAGGTTGATGAAATTGACTGACACCTTGATCACAAAACAACAAAATAATAATATAAACATGCTATTTCTTACAGAAATTAAGTTTACTTACATACAGCTGTTGTAGTCTATTATATGAGGTTTCACCCGTTTTCCATTAGAAGTCATGATAATAGGATGTAAACACACAAAAACATGCACAAACTGAGGCCAAATTTCAAAATCTGAGGGTATTCCCCCAACACATGGTTATTTATAGGTTTCAGGTGGATATATAGAAAGGGAAACCACTCTACTATACAATTGGGTACAGTAAAAATTTGAGAAAGAGATACAGAACTATTCATTCATTTCACAGTGGATGGAGAGAGCGTTTGATGGAATTCTGAGGACATGAAAGTGCATCAGATTGAGCATTACTGGGAAGGCGAATAGTTCAGTTCCTTTGTTGAACTTCCATGATGAATAATGAAGATATGGCTATTACAGCCTGTTAGATTCACAGTCAGGTTCCTTGTAAACAGGACTCATGGATTATAATTCATAAAGGAAGCTTTGAACCTTGCGGTACATAACTTATTTACTACCTAATTGGAAAGCAATGTTTTGGATGGAGTAACTGCCTTGAAGTAACAGAAATGTGGTTCTTGGGAATCAAGGTTTGCAGGTGCTGTCATAACCTGTGCTTTTGGAAGGAGTTTATTGTTTGAGAAATGAGTCCAAAATAATTTCAAACTTTTGGGGTTGCTACAAAAAAATTCTTTCAGTACAAACCAAACTATTACAGCTATAGACAAATATTTTTTAATTACAGCTATAGACAAATATTTTCATGGTTTTGTAGGGAATGTCTTTAAACTTGTATCAACTAATTGAAGATGTTCTATGTTATGCGCCCTTTGTTACATGGTTCACATCATTATGATGGTCCAATTCATCCAGAACTCTTTGGTGCATGTCATTGTTAATATTGTCAGTAGTGGTTCAAAATTGATGTTTCATTTTCTTTACTTTTATAAGAACGCAATCTGAACCATTTTCTTGAATTTTGTTTCACATTTGTGCTTCTAAACTTGATTTGTAGTTGATTTTTGGGGGGCTGTGTAGGTATACCGGATGATTAGAACCTGTTTCTGTAACACAGGGTCTCTTCTTGAACCTTGTCACAAACATCCTGTTTTATGGAATTTCTTGCTTCAGTCGTAGACTGTTGGTGCTGCGTTACTGTATTTTACTTTCAAATATCACCACATAACAACAGCAGTTTGTTTTAACTCAAGCCTGCATAGTATTTAATATTTTTTATTTTTGATATATGTGCTTAACTCCTTGTATTGTCTAGATTACTCACTTGAAATGTCTTTTCCCACTAGATTTATGGCCATATTTTTAAAAAATTCCAACATGATGCAACAGCCAATACTGACACAACAACAATCTACAATTTGAACTTTCAACCTCACTCTTCGTTACTATACATACTGGTTATCTTTCCATTTAACAGTTTTGGTTTTATGCAGTGTTGAAAAGGTGTATTTCTTTTGCAGTTATAGATACATGATTGAGTTATAATTCTTGTTTGACTTAAGATTTGATGTATTCATAACGTGAAATACTGATTATCTAGTTTGTCCTGTAGGTTTCACGCAGCGAGCAACACTTGATCCAGATCTGAATGAAATACATGTGTTTTCGGTGAGTTAGACACCTCTGTTGATTATTTCTTTTGATATGTAATTGTATCTCTGTGTTTATATCTGACTCTTCAAGTTACGGAAAGGGCAATAATAGGACAGAAGACTTCTGTTATGATTTGTTTCTATAACGTACCTACAACATTGTATGTTGTGAAGCGGTCTAAATAAAAATTGTTATGGCATAAGAGAATTTGTAAATCATCTCTGAATGACTTCTCCATCTGGGAAAATCTGGCAAGAGATCATGGAGAGCCTGTATAAAAAATGGCATAACATTTTTTGAGGCTGTACTATGGCAAAACACGGAAGAGAAAAGACTCAGGAAAAATGATGGAAAACCCTCCTGTGGATCAATGGATTTGAATAGTTCATTTTATGACCGAGTGTGTTTGTCAAACATTGGTAGAATCACCCATGAGAGAAGCTGTTCAACAATAACAAAACCTAAAATAAAAATTTCACACAATAGCCTCCACTAAACTGTCTGCCAAGACGTAAAGGGCCATATATATGGCATAAGTCCATTTCTTGAGTCTATGGGTGGAGAAGAAGTTACTGAGGGGCTGACATCTTTGCCTTGTATGAAAATCCATCAGCAAAAATGTTAGTGACATGTAGAGAAAGTTTGGTGAGTAAACAATAGATATGTATACAGTGAAAAATATTTTGCTTATTTGTCATAAGAGCATTAAACACCTGTGGTACTCAATGTGTGGTTTTCTTCATCATGCGAAGAGTGCAAAATAAAATCAGTCCAGAAATTAGTGACGAACAGTGTGGTTTTGTTGGAAGTAAAGAAATGAGCAATGCCATATATATCATAAGATCTTTAGATGAAAGAGCCATAGAGGTGAAAACAGATCTATACCTATGTTTCATAGATTATACCAAAGCATTTGACAATGTAAAGCACCCAGAAATAATCAAAATTTTAGAAAGCATAAATGTAGACAGCAAAGATCTAAGAATAATAAAGAACATGTACTGGCAACAAACAGCAGCCATAAGAACTGGAAACCAATTGGGAATGTTTCAACAAATAAAACAGGGTGTTAGGCAAGGTTGTGTGTTGTCACCAGATTTGTTTAATATGTATAGTGAGTTACAAGAAATGTTAGACATTATAGTGAAAGAAAGCAAAAATAAAGGACTCAGCCTTAATTGCAAAAAGGCAGTAGTAATGGTAACAAGTTGAACGCATTCGAAAATAAATGTCTAAGGAAAATACTTGGTATAGCGTGGAGCGAATTAAAAACAAACAAGGAAATTAGAGAAATCACCAATCAACCACTAATATCTTTAGTAATAAAGAAAAGGCGATGGTCATATGTTGGATATGTGATAAGAAGAGATAATAACCGAATAGCAAAGCAAGCCGTCATGTGGGAAGCAACAGGTAAGAGGAAAAGAGAGACACTGAGAAGAACATTGATAAGCGAGGCAAGAACTGCAGGAATCGGCTCCCCCAGTGAGATAGAGCTGCTTGCACAGAACAGAAACAAATGGTGAGATTTGATAAAATATCTTTAAAAGAATTGAAAACTGCTTGAACAAAAATTTAATTAAGAGAAGGACTCTTGGTCTACGCCCCATGGGCCAGCTATGGCTCGAAAGGTCAATAGATAGATAGAATGGTAACAACAAAGAAAAAGACATCACCTCAGTGCAGAATAAAGACAAGTGGAACAATGTTAAAACAGGTAAACAAATTTAAATATTTGGGAACTTTGTTAACCTCAGTCGGAAGATGTACAAAAGAGGTGAGATGCAGAATGGCTCAGGCAAAAGCAGCTTTCCAAAATATGATAAAGATACTATGCAATCCATTTTTGACTATAGAAACAAGAAAAAGAGTTCTTAAATGTTATGTAGAGCTAGTCTTAACATATGGATGTGAATCATGGACAATAGGACAACAGACAAGAAAATCACTGGAGTGTGTAGAAATGTGGTTTTACAGAAGAATGTTGAGAATACCATGGACAGCTAAGAAGAGTAATGAAAATGTTCTATAAGAGGTCAAAGCAAAAAGAGAGCTAATTTCCAATATATTAGGAAGAAACAATCTTCATTTTTTGGCCATGTGATGAGAAGAGAACAACTGGAATATATTGTAACAACTGGAAAAATTGAGGGACAAAGAGATAGAGGGAAGCAAAGAGAAAAATTAACAGACAGCTTAAGAGAATGGCTTGGTGAAGGTCAACAACAGAAATGATAAATAACTGCCGAGATCGAAAGTTGTGGAGAGACATGATCACTTACGCCAGCAGGCCCGGTACTTGATGATGAGTTGAAAAAAAAAAAAGCAAAAGCAAACATATTTTGTTGAAGTGTCATTTAAAAAAATATTTTATTTCCTTGTTATCCAATTTTACTTGATTTTCTTTTATTTTTGTAGTTTATGTTGCTTTGATTTTCAGTTTTGCTGGTAATTTTTTTTTGTTTTTATATCTTTGAGTTTCAGTTTTGCTTGATCTATTTTGTTTTCTTATAACCAGAAATTCAGGAGTAAAATAAAATTGGAGAACACAGAAAGATTTGCAATGTGGGACATCACTGTCTGCTGATGGAGAATAATCACTTTGAGTTCCCCTGGAATGCAGTGGTGTTGATTTTTCATCATAATCATTAATGATCAGAAAGATGCATAGATAGAGTTTTTTGAGAAGTCCATAGCCAAGATGGTCTGTCGGACCAAATGGTGCAGATATCATGGCTTTGCTGTAACTAGCAGCATCAGGCACCTATACCCACTTAACGGGTGAGCGCTAAGAAAAATTGAGAAGTGAATTTTAAAACTTATGTAAATTATAAAATTTCACATTAATACATATTCTATTTGCCGTTTAAAAAATACAAACTTTACTCATCTTTAAAGTGGGGCATGGGATTGTTTCTTCTGCAGGGCTTGAGTCGAGATAAAGACAAGCGAGACAACGTGAAAAATTCATTTTGGGTCTATGACATACATAAAGATAAATGGTAACAGCTGTGTAACTTGTTTACGCTGTATTATTTATGTTGCATTTCTCATTTCTTCTTCTTTGTTGATGAGCAGTATGTTGTTTATCTCTGTTGTAAAAGTTGAGTTGTGTGTTTCAGTTTTATTGTAAGAATTGTTTCTTTTTTCATATCCATCATAAGAGTTGTTTTACTGTTCTATATCTATTATAAAACCTGTGTTGATGTTATATATCCACTATAAGACAAGTGTTGATGTTCAATATCCATTATAAGACCAGTGTTGATGTTATATATCCACTATAAGACAAGTGTTGATGTTCAATATCCATTATAAGACCAGTGTTGATGTTATATATCTATTATAAGACCTGTGTTGATGTTCAGTATCCACTATAAGACCAGTGTTGATGTTCAATATCCATTATAAGACCAGTGTTGATGTTCAATATCAACTATAAGACAAGTGTTGATGTTCAATATCCACTATAAGACAAGTGTTGATGTTCAATATCCATTATAAGACCAGTGTTGATGTTCAATATCCACTATAAGACCAGTGTTGATGTTATATATCTATTATAAGACCTGTGTTGATGTTATATATCCACTATAAGACCAGCGTTGATGTTCAATATCCACTATAAGACCAGTGTTGATGTTATATATCTATTATAAGACCTGTGTTGATGTTATATATCCATTATAAGACCAGTGTTGATGTTCAATATCCACTATAAGACCAGTGTTGATGTTATATATCCATTATAAGACCTGTGATGATGTTATATATCAATTATAAGACCTGTGTTGATGTTCAATATCCACTATAAGACCAGTGTTGATGTTATATATCCATTATAAGACCAGTGTTGATGTTCTATATCCATCATAAGACCTGTGTTGATGTTCAGTATCCACTATAAGACCAGTGTTGATGTTATATATCCATTATAAGACCTGTGATGATGTTATATATCAATTATAAGACCTGTGTTGATGTTCAGTATCCACTATAAGACCAGTGTTGATGTTATAATTCCATTATAAGACCTGTGTTGATGTTATATATCTATTATAAGACCTGTGTTGATGTTATATATCCATTATCAGACCTGTGTTGATGTTCAGTATCCACTGTAAAACCATTGTTGATGTTATATATCCATTATAAGACCAGTGTTGATGTTATATATCCACTATAAGACCAGTGTTGATATTCTATATTCATTATAAGACATGTGTTGATGTTCTATATTCATTATAAGACATGTGTTGATGTTCTGTATCCATTAAAAGAGTTGTGTTGATGTTCTGTATCCATTATCAGAGCTGTGTTGATGTTCTATATCCATTATAAGAATTGTGTTGATGTTCTATATCCATTATAAGAGTTGTGTTGATATTCTGTATCCATTATAAGAGTTGTGTTGATGTTCTATATCCATTATAAGAGTTGTGTTGATGTTCTATATCCATTATAAGAGTTGCGTTGATGTTTCATTTACAGGAGGTAGTATTTTCAAAGTCAAAGCAAACTTGATCCCAGAAGTGTGCAGTAGAGAAGTAAAATGTGTTCCTTTTCAGGATGAATGAATCAATATTATTTGTTGTTTCACTACAGGTCTTGTATTTACAAAAATGAGAATATAGGTCAGCAATATTGGATGAAGATGCAGCACGTAGAACCTGTTCCAAGATTTGCCCACCAGTTAGTCTATGATCATGTTCGAAAGGTAAACACAATTCCAGGTGTTATTTTTTAATTTTAGGAATGTTTGCTGTATTAGTTATGATATCAAGCGCAGTATTTGTTATATTACTTAATAAAGTGATGCATTAGTTGTGATATCAAGCTTTGTATTGGCTATGATATCAAGCACTATATTTAGATTGAAGATTAGCTACAATAGTTCTTGAACATTGCATGTTTCTTGATTTATTGATACATTCTGACTAGCTGCTTACTTTTTGTCCTTTCTTGTTTTTATTCTCCCATTTACATGCCTTTGTCCTTGCATTCAACATGATTTTAGGTGCAGGAGATGCCAAGGTTATGAGAATTAATGCAGCTGGCAATAACCAAATAACAATGGGAGAAATACCTCTACTAGGTGTAAAATCTTACATATATCTGAGAATAACACCAACAGAGAATTATACCAAAATAAGGATACAAAAAGCTAGTGGAGCCTTTTTGCACTAGGAAACATGGGAATCCAAAGAAATTAGGATAAATAAAAAAATAAAAATGTTCAACTCCAATGTTAAATAAGTTCTATTATATGGCCGTGGAACATGGAGAACAACAAAAATGGAAATTACGAAGATGAATACCTTCATTAATTAATGCTTGCGCAGAGTAAATGGATAGAAATGGCAGGATAAATTTACTAATATAGAATTATGGGGAAAGTGCTAGTCAAATTTCAGTGGAGAAAGAGATACAATGAAGACCATGGTGCTGGATAAGACACACACTTTGGAAGCCAACTGAGAGCATTACTCGACAGGCCTTTTTTTTAATCCCCAGAGGAAGACAGATGGAAGCAGAGATGAAGATGATAGAGAAGACATGGAGTGATCTTAAAAGAAAGGCAAGAACAGAACAGCTTGGAAAGTGTTTGTTGAAGACCTATGCTCCACAGGGAGTTGAAAGTGTTTGTTGAAGACCTATGCTCCACAGGGAGTTGAAAGTATTTGTTGAAGACCTATGCTTCACAAGGAGTTGAAAGTGTTTGTTGAAGACCTATGCTCCACAGGGAGTTGAAAGTATTTGTTGAAGACCTATGCTTCACAAGGAGTTGAAAGTGTTTGTTGAAGACCTATGCTTCACAGGGAGTTGAAAGTATTTGTTGAAGACCTATGCTTCACAAGGAGTTGAAAGTATTTGTTGAAGACCTATGCTTCACAAGGAGTTGAAAGTGTTTGTTGAAGACCTATGCTTCACAGGGAGCTGAAAGGAAGAAGAAGAAGATGGTCTAGTGGATTGGACCCACCATTTTGCACTCAGATGAATATGGACCTGATTCTTGGTATGGTTAAAAACGTTTTTCTTTGCATGGATGACATTAATTCCCTAATTTGTCACTACCCTGACATCTATCTTTCTATCTATCTATCTATCCATCCGTCTATGGAACCAGTTTCACTGCAGTCAGGAATTCCCCCATGTCTGCTCCAGCACTTGTCACAGCATTTCCCAAATTGCATCAGTAAATTCTGTTGACAAGGTCGCTTTGCACACATCCTACTTGACTGCATAGACGACGATTCCAAACCTGCTTAGTCGCTTCTTATGACATATGAGGCAGGTAACAGTGGCTCTATTCTTTTTTCCCCTCAGCATTGAGGCCCCGGTAGCCATATGGCTACTACCATGACAATTGCACTTGACATGCAATCTTTATTCCTAGCCCATTGTGGAAAGCCCTGCCATTCATTTAATATCATCATCATGTGCCATACCGGTTGGCATAGGCGATCTCCACTCAATCTTCTATCCACAGTGCATCATGTCTGTTGTTGACTGTTTTCCATGTTATGACACCAAGCTATCTAGTAAAAGTAAAAAGTAAAGTACCCCCGTCATGCCAAGTGGCGTATAGGGAATATGGTGTTAGTGGCCATAAATTTTACAGACCTTCGGCACATGATTTTTGGGGTAATGTGGTCAGTATTACGCACGTGCCACTTCACTTTCCCAGAAAAAAATCCGGTACCCATTAAAGGCTGGGTGAACTCGGAAGCCGTCGGTTGGGATCGAACCCTACCCCTTGTCCTTTGTAGTCTAGTTCACTAACCACTGAGCTATTGCGACTCCCAAGTTATCTAGTATTTTCTCTTTTTGTTGTCTGCGATCTCTCTTTCCCTGTGTTTTGCCAGTTGTAACCAAGTATTCCAACTTTCCTCTTCTCAGGATGTGCCTGAAAAATGTTGATTATTTCTTTCTGATGTTTTTTAGGAGCTTCATTTTTGTGTTGGCCTCTTTGAGAATTTCCTCGACATTTAACAGACACCAAAAATAGAATGATGCTGTCGTAGTTTTATTTTTAAATAGCATAATGCCATGCTTTGTCATCTATTTGCTGAAAGCTGTAACTTGTCTAACCGTTACCAGATTCAGCATTTCTCTTTTCATTCCTGGTATTGGGGCTGGGTGATCTATATGTCAGACATCGACCACTGGACAAGGACATCCTGGGTTCAATTCCCACAACAGGCAGTGACAAATTTTTTGTTTGTTTAATTGAATCCATGACTCTACCCTCCCTTGGTCTCTAGGTAGTGAGATATGATATCTAGCCCTCTCTGGATAGTGAGATCTGATATCTAGCCCTCTCTGGATAGTGAGATCTGATATCTAGCTCTCTTAGGCTACAATAGCTAAAGGCAGAAGGTCCCATGCATGATCTGCACACATTAAAGAGCCAGTGACCGTTAGAAATTGAAAAGAGTAGGACAAAAATGGTAGCTGACCAGGCAAAATTGATAGGGGAAAAAAGATCAACCCAGAACATCAAAACTCTCAATTATAAAACTATAAGAGTACCTCTGAGGTTGGAGAATATCTACCTGTATGGTGAGGGACACCTGAATACGCCTGTGTGAAAAATAAGAAACAGTTATATTTGCGTGAAATTCAGTTCCTCTCAACTTTGCTTGAGGCAAAGCTAGTGAATGTAAGCAAACAAAGAAACATTCCTGTATTCTTCATAAAAGCTGTTTTACTAATTTTCTTGTCTTTCTGTGGAATGTATCTTAACCAGATTTCAAGAGCCTTATCTTTCTTGGCTATCTGTTTGCATTATTATAATTTACTAATTTATTACTAGTCTTGATCATTATTTTGTCTTTGTGACTGGTCTGTGATGATTCAATTGGATTCTTATTTAATGTTTCAAAAGACCTGAACAGTGATGTCTCCAGCATGATTGGTTGATATCGTGAACCTTTGATCATGAAAATCTTGTATAGATCTACTGTCCAGATCACACTGGTGTTTATGAAAATAATTTTTTTTTGTTTATGAAAAGTTATTTAAAGAGCTGGCCTCTTTGTAGGAATGGAGTGGAGTATGCCAGTCTCGGCAGTTTGTTTTCTTCTTAAAGTAGCATTTTAGTTGTGATCTTGGAGATGTTCTGAGCCTAGTACATTCCCCTCATTTTTAAAACTGATTCTTTGTGGAAGTGGTTTCAGTTTGTAACATCACACACAAAACATTATTGTTTTTTAGTTCAAAGAAAATTCATATGTGTCAATGATATTTGAGTAGTTAATGCTTGTAACAAGAAAATCAAAGATTGGCAAATCTGAGAGTTTCCAGTGATGCAATATTCAACTTTTAACCACAAAAGTTTTTTAGATACATCTTTTACTAATCATTTTAAATGTATAATAAAAGAAGCTTGTGTATTTCATCTTCCTGGTGAGACACAAGTGATCAAATCAACTAAGATATCAGTACATTCAACTGTGCAGTGGATATAAGAATATTTTAAAAGTCAACAAAGACGGTATGTTTTATATCGATATCAATGCTGATAAAGTTCGAAGACTGAAACAGTTTCATGAGAATATGTTAGACAAATGGTAACCTCTAAAGACAACTCAGATAGGTACTGAACCAGCAAGTTATATAAACCAGTGGTTGTATCTGTTTTTATCAGCACTTTATATGTTACTGGTCTCAAAGTTTACCCTTTAAAATTGACTGCTCTATTACCATCTTCAAATGCCTATTGACTTATCTAGAATTCAACAAATGAACTCTTTCAGCTGTTTTCTTAGCCGGACTAACAAGGAATGTATTTGATCTAATGAAACTAGCTTTATGTTTTTCTAGATGACTTCTTTGCCAGCTTTTCATTGGTCCTTTTAGAAAAGGAATGGTAATATTCTCCTATTTCTTCTTTCCTTCCTCATATGCCTTTCAGCATTGAGGGAAGATGCAATTTGCGGTTTGTTGCTCTTCTATTGGCCTCCACTGCTGTTATGTTTCCTAGTGTTTCTAATATTCCATCAGTCCATCTTTTTTTCTATTTTTGTGGCCACCCTTGAGTCTCATGTTCTTGCAATGTTTATTAAAGGCTCATTGTGTGTTTTGATATTTTTGTCTGATCATGTGACCAAACCATTTTATCTGTTGTTTCTTTATGTATTCTATGATGGGAATTATTATTCCTAGTTTTTTTTCTCCGTTCTTCTTTTCTGAATTTATTCTCAAGCTGTGTCCTGTCATTTGTCAAATACATTTCATCTTGGCAGTGGTTACTTTTCCTTGAGTTTAGGATCCAACTTTGACTTTGGTAGCACAATGGTAGCATAATGAACCTGAAATGGTGAGATTACCAACATGTAGGGAATATGTTTTTAATGTTCATGATATTGGTACTCTCAGCATAGACTTGAAAACCTGCTATTATTGAATTTATGTATCTCTATTGGAAATAGTACTATTGCACAGGTATGTTAATTTTGCTCTAGATCTTTATGATCCATATTTTTAAGTATTTACTTAAAAGAGATGGGAGTTAAAATGGGCACAGCCAGAAATGAGAAACTTAGTGAGCATGTAAGAAGACTTATCAACCAACATAGAACTGGAGTCATCAGTTTCTCGACACTGCGAGACTTGCTGAGGAGGGAATCTGTGCACCTACAGACATGTTCAGAATGCAATGATGATGACCCGCAAATAACTCAAAGTATTTTTCAATTTCTGTATTTTATTTTAAAATTAACTTTGACAAATTTGTGAATGATGATGACCCTCAAATAAATCAAGTATTTACTACTCATATTTATGAACTGATAAGTTTTTAGTCAAAAACTAAACAATTGCAAAAGTTGTAACTCAGAGACAAACATCTATCTATCTATCTATTGACCTTTCGAGCCGTAACCGGCCCATAGGGCGTAGACCAAGATACACCTTCTCCTATATGAATTTTTGTTCTAGCAGTTTTCTTTTAAAGATATTTTATCAAATCTCGCCATCTGTCTCTGTTCTGTGCAAGCAGTTCTATCTCATTGAGGGAGCCGATTCCTGCAGCTCTTGCCTCTCTCATCAATGTTCTTCTCAGTGTCTCCCTGGGTCTTCCTCTTTTTCTTTTACCTGTTGTTTCCCATATGAGGGCTTGCTTTGCTATTCGATTATTATCTCTTCTCATCACATGTCCAACGTATGACCATCGTCTTTTCTTTATTACTGAAGATATTAGTGGTTGATTGGCGATTTCTCTAATTTCCTCGTTTGTTTTGAATTTGTTCCATTCTATACCAAGTATTTTCCTTAGACATTTATTTTCGAATGCGTTCAACTTTGTTTCTATATCTCTTGTTGTTTTCCAGCTTTCACACGCATACGTAAGGGTTGATAGTACATTTGATTTGAATAGCCTAAGTTTTGTGTTTGTGCTAATGAGTTTTGATTTCCACAACTTTTCAAGGCTTCTGAAAGACATTGCTGCTTTAGCCAGTCTGATTCTAATTTCTTTGCTCGTATCCCCTTCTCGATCAATGTGACTTCCAAGATAGATAAAGTGATCGATCTCTTCTACTGGTTTGTTTTCCATGTATATTTTGTCACTTGTTGGAATTAAACTTTTCATGACTTTAGTCTTTTCATGATTGACCTCAAGCCCAGAGACAAACATGCTGGATGATAAATCTCTCCCAACTGATATAAATATTATTTACAAGGTTTCATTTATAGTTGTTTCATATATTTCAGGTCCACTATTTATTTGGTGGGAATCCTGGGAAGGATTCTTTACCCAGATTACGATTGGATGATTTTTGGTCTCTTAAGGTAAATGTCAAGAACTTTATTACATAGATAGGAGATGAATATCAATACAAATGAGCACATTTTGTAGGAATATCATTGCAAGATCATCAAAGGTCACAGTCAACATCTAGTACACACCACTCACTCATTTTTGGTTTTTAGCAGTTTGTCATAAACACTCAAGGTAACCATTTTTAACCACTTGGAGAATTGTTACAAACTAAAGCTGCTTGGCTTATTGCCCTTCTGTAGCCAATGCCATGGCTATGATTCTTCATGTGTTGTGTCACCATTGAGTGCAGTCCTATGACTCTTTGATGACTGGAGACAGATTTTAGTGACAGATTTTTTTAAAATTTTTAGTTTGATAATTTAAAGCAGCACTGTCCAACATAGCCGCTATAGCTCAGTGGTTAGTGAACTGGACTACAAAGGACAAGTAGTAGGGTTCGATCCCAACCGCCGGCTTCCGGGTTTACCCAGCCTTAAATGGGTACCGGATTTTTTTCTGGGAAAGTAAAGCAGCACGGGCGTAATACCGACCACATTACCCCAAAAATCATGTGCTGAAGGTCTTTAAAATATAGGGTCACTAACACCATATTTCCCTATACGCCACTTGGCGTGACGGGGGTACTTTACTTTTTACTGTTCAACATGTTTATATAGTGGAGCATATCTGACTGAGAGATCTCATGGCTGTGGAGATACAAGCACCAAGTAACTATTGAAATAATCATAAAAGTAACATTCATAGTAATATTACAGTAATTAAAATTAAGAGATGAAAATTTAACCCTGAAAAAAATAGTGCTTTTACTTACATGATATGTTTGCTTCTAATTGAGGAAAATTTTGCGACAGGAAAGTATGACGTGGAAGCCGAGTTGGACAGCGCTGGTCTCAATGCTCTACACTAATGCTGGGCAATATGGACAATATTTCTCAATAAGCTGGAAGTACATGAAATGAGAGAGCCCGGTAGCATTGTGGTTAGTGTACCTGCCTGTTAACCTGAAGGTTATATTGATATGAAGTGAGAGAGTAGCATTGTGGTTAGTGTACCTGCCTGCCAACCTGAAGGTTACATTGACATGAAGTGAGAGAGTAGCATTGTGGTTAGTGTACCTGCCTGTTAACCTGAAGGTTACATCGACATGAAGTGAGAGAGTAGCATTGTGGTTAGTGTACCTGCCTGTTAACCTGAAGGTTATATTGATATGAAGTGAGAGAGTAGCATTGTGGTTAGTGTACCTGCCTGCCAACCTGAAGGTTACATCAACATGAAGTGAGAGAGTAGCATTGTGGTTAGGTGTACCTGCCTGCCAACCTGAAGGTTACATCAACATGAAGTGAGAGAGTAGCATTGTGGTTAGTGTACCTACCTGCCAACCTGAAGTATGACATGAAGTATGAACAAATGGGGATTACATTTGCACCATAGAAACTTATTGGCTTAAATTATTACAAAATATGATAACCTCACTGGCTTAAAGTACAACAAAATATGAGAACCTCACTGGCTTAAAGTACAACAAAATATGAGAGCCTCATTGGCTTAAAGTATGACAGAATAATTTTTTTTTTTCCGTTCACCAGCTTTTACCTCTGATGAAGTCCCTTGAGACTAGGAACTGAATTTTGCGTGTTAATCCATCCATCATTTGCGTTAAATGAGTAATTGAGTTTCATGTCAGGCCTTGCTGCTGAGACCAGGGGTGGTTGCCGACTGAGAGAAATCATAAATAAAAATCCCAACTGATGCAGCTGGAATTTGAACTCACAACCTCTCTGTCTCAGGCCGGCATCTTGCCTCAAGACCAACCATCCCATACCATTCTTCTCTCTTCCCCCTCCCCCCCAACAGAATATAAGAGCCTCATTGGCTTAAAGTGCAACAAAATATGAAACAAAGATATGAAGCCTTGTTAAAGCCTAGAAAAAAAGAGACAAATGCTTGTTGATTTAAGTGTCTTGTTTGTTGTGTGATGAAAGCTTTGCTGTTAGTTTGATTTGGGCTTGATTGGTTTTCCTAAAAATGTTTGATGCAGCGGCAACATGAATGTGCTGTTCTTTTTTTTTTTTTTGTTGTTGACATCTTTCAGCAGATTCAGCATTTCATATGTTCTTGGGCTGATCAACCAACATACAACATTCATAACCTCTCACGAATGATATAGATAAAGTAAGCGTCTTCTCTATGCTTGAAGAAGTATACAGAATATGGTTTTAATGATATTTTTCAACAACCAACAACACATTTAATGGTTGATGTGGTATCACACCAGGCCATCCCCTCTTTTCCAGGAAAGATCTTTAGTGCTCAGAGGCCTAGTGAGCTCGGTTGGTCTTTGAAGAAAAAAGAGGCACAAATGAGAATTGAAACTGGGCCCTTTTGATGAGTAGTATTCAGCCATTACAGATCAAGATTTTCATACAACAGTGCAATAATGATAGTTTTGTAGTCGTGCATCTTTTCATTTGTTGACACTGTAATAAATGTCTCGGAGAAAGAGAAGGCTAGGAGGGCCAAGGAATACATGGAAAAGAGCAGGTTTGGAAATCCTCAAGAAAATTGTCTAGGCTGGAGTGTAGTAGAGAAAATATTCAACAATAGGAATGGGTGGAGAGACTTTATCCATGACCTCTGCTCCAATAAGGGGTCTAAAGGGCATTGATTGATTGTATTACGTGTTTAGTATACTTTTCACCATACAATAGTAGAAGTGAAATAAAGACACCCAAAGTAGACACAGAATATTAACATATAGGCAAGTATTTTACCATCATCAACAGCTCTCCAGACCATCCTCGGAGTACCTTCTCAGACGTTGCCGTTTTCTCATACGCAAACATCAGTTTTTGGAAATGAGCAGCAGAGAGCCTCGGAAAGCTATGACCTACTTACAGACTGAACTAGCTAATGTGGTTGACCACAATGATGCAGAAGAAACCAAAGAGGTAAAATATTCTTGCATTATTGACAACATTTGCTTGTCTAGTGTTCACTCATTCATAAATATGAGATCACAAATATCAGATAGACCTCTTGCAGAAAGTCTCTCATAGCACAGTTTTGATCAGTTACACATTAAGAGCTAACAAGAATTCTATTTACCATCTGAGGTTGAGAGAATTGTTAGATTTATATCTTCAGTTGATAGCGTAGTAAGGGGCCTCGGTAGCATAGTAAGGGAGCCTTAGTTGGTAGCATAGTAAGGGAGCCTTAGTTGGTAGCATAGTAATGGGGCCTCAGTTGGTAGCATAGTAAGGGGGCCTCAGTTGGTAGCATAGTAAGGGGGCCTCAGTTGGTAGCATAGTAAGGGGGCCTCAGTTGGTAGCATAGTAAGGGAGCCTCAGTTGGTAGCATAGTAAGGGGGCCTCGGTAGCATAGTAAGGGAGCCTTAGTTGGTAGCATAGTAAGGGAGTCTTGGTAGCATAGTAAGGGAGCATCAGTTGGTAGCATAGTAAGGGAGCCTCAGTTGGTAGCATAGTAAGGGAGCCTCAGTTGGTAGCATAGTATGGGAGCCTCAGTAGCATAGTAAGGGAGCCTCAGTTGGTAGCATAGTATGGGGGCCTCAGTAGCATAGTAAGGGAGCCTCAGTTGGTAGCATAGTATGGGGGCCTCAGTAGCATAGTAAGGGAGCCTCAGTTGGTAGCATAGTATGGGGGCCTCAGTTGGTAGCATAGTAAGGGGGTCTTGGTAGCATAGTAAGGGAGCCTCAGTTGGTAGCATAGTAAGGGGGTCTTGGTAGCATAGTAAGGGAGCCTCAGTTGGTAGCATAGTATGGGGGCCTCAGTAGCATAGTAAGGGAGCCTCAGTTGGTAGCATAATATGGGGGCCTCAGTTGGTAGCATAGTAAGGGGGGCCTCAGTTGGTAGCATAGTATGGGGGCCTTAGTTGGTAGCATAGTATGGGAGCCTGAGTTGGTAGCATAGTATGGGAGCCTCAGTTGGTAGCATAGTATGGGAGCCTCAGTTGGTAGCATAGTATGGGAGCCTCAGTTGGTAACATAGTATGGGAGCCTCAGTTGGTAGCATATTATGGGAGCCTCAGTTGGTAGCATAGTATGGGGGCCTCATTTGGTAGCATATTATGGGGGCCTCAGTTGGTAGCATAGTAAGGGGGCCTCAGTTGGTAGCATAGTATGGGGGCCTCAGTTGGCAGCATAGTAAGGGGGCCTCAGTTGGCAGCATGGTAAGGGGGCCTCAGTAGGCAGCATGGTAAGGGGGCCTCAGTTGGCAGCATAGTATGGGGGCCTCAGTTGGCAGCATAGTATGGGGGCCTCAGTTGGCAGCATAGTATGGGGGCCTCAGTTGGTAGCATAGTATGGGGGCCTCAGTTGGCAGCATAGTAAGGGGGCCTCAGTTGGCAGCATAGTAAGGGGGCCTCAGTTGGCAGCATAGTAAGGGGGCCTCAGTTGGCAGCATAATAATGGGGTCTCAGTTGCCTAGGTGGGAAAACCACCTGTCTGGGCTATCGACGTTCAGACAACCCGTGTTTGATTACCGCGCACACAAAAAATACCCCCGCGGTCGACCCAGCCGCTGGCAGAAACGGATACCAGGGTAGTACTCTAAGAAGGTGAGGAATGCCGCCTCACATCGTGAGTTTTGATGCTTGGAGTGACACTGTCCAGAAGTCTCCGAACACTTCTAGATAAGCGGGCAAGTACATATGAGTGAAACCTAGCATGCTAAGACTCCGATTCAAGTCTTGTACTTTACTTTTACCTTAGCACAGTAAGAAGGAAGAGTAGCTGTACACTGGAGAAAAGATGATGGATTAATTGTCAGAGAGAAAACTGCCCTGGCAGAAAGCAATCTTGAAATCAGCTTATCAGTCGGCTTTCAGCCCTGAGTGAGAGTGTACACACTGATGGACGACAAAGCTGGTATGGTCATCAAACCATGCTTGAGCTGGTACTTCTATTAATGACAGCAGCTGTCCTATTTTGCTGTTTGGAAGTGATTGCTTGGATGTTTCAGTCAGATTTGGCAATCAAGAGCTGGAGTTGTTACTTGTGATTGACCAGTCCCGGGGCTGGCAATAGCTCACTGAGCCTTACTGCAATGCTATGATGACAATTAACCCTAGATTATGACACCTTCGTAAAAATGTCAAAATCAAAATACAAATTCTTGGAATTCAACAGTTTGGAGCAGGCAAACATTTCCCCCCTCCCTATACATTCCTAATTATTTATTCCATTGACCTGTGAGCGTTGGATTTGTTTCCTTTGATGTTTCATATTTCTTTTAAGCACCGCATGCACTTCATAAAAATTATGAAGGTAAGAACATGGCTGTTTTTTTTTTTTTAAAATAAATTTTGCCAATTTTCAAGAATTTAAAATTTATTTTTTAAATCATGGAAATAATCTTCGGCTGTCCGTGAGGCATCAAACACACCTTTGTAACATGGGATAGGCAGCGAACAACGCTAAGAGGAAGCCGAATATATGGCTGGAGTGACAGCCGCCGATGTGTCAGTAGGCAGCATAAAACCTCTGACAGTCACACCGCCATGGGATTGAAAAATCAGGCCATAAATCTAACCTAAGACAAGAAATTATGACCGATACTGATTCCAATCTGTTTTCATGGGTAAACACACAGCTGCATATCAAAAGTTCAAAGAAAATCTTAGTTTCCTACCTCCAAATGTAACAAGTGTTCGTATTTTTTACGAACGTGTCATCACAACATTACTCACGGTTAAGTGTCATAATCTAGAGTTAAAGTACCTAACAAACTTGTCTGGTTGCCATTTCCAGTACTCTTGTGAGGCATGCCCTGCCATGAGTGTTAACAAATTTTCTTTGGCTGGTGACTGTGTTTGGTTTTTCTTGTATCATTTAGAGTTGGCTAATATTTGAAATAGAATAACAATCAGAGGTCATAACATCAATAATCTAAGGTATGCTGATGATACAGTATTAATCGCTAAGAGTGAAAATGAGTTACACGAATTGTTAGACATTATAGTGAAAGAAAGCAAAAATAAAGGACTCAGCCTTAATAGCAAAAAGACAGAAGTAATGGTAACAACAAAGAAAAAGACATCACCTCAGTGCAGAATAAAGACAAGTGGAACAATATTAAAACAGGTAAACAAATTTAAATATTTGGTTAATTTGTTAACCTCAGATGGAAGATGTACAACAGAGGTGAGATGCAGAATGGCTCAGGCAAAAGCAACTTTCCAGAAAATCAGGAAGATACTATGCAATCCATTTTTGACAATAGAAACTAACAAAAAGAGTTCTTAAATGTTATGTAGAGGCAGTCTTAACATATGGATGTGAATCATGGACAATAGAACAACAGACAAGAAAATCACTGGAGTCTGTAGAAATGTGGTTTTACAGAAGAATGTTGAGAATACCATGGACAGCTAAGAAGAGTAATAAAAATGTTCTGAAAGAGGTCAAAGCAAAAGGAGAGCTAATTTCCAATATTAGGAAGAAACAATCATCATTTTTTGGCCATGTAATGAGAAGAGAACAACTGGAATATATTGTAACAACTGGAAAAATTGAGGGATGAAGAGATAGAGGGAAGTAAAGAGAGAAAATACCAGACAGCTTAAGAGAATGTCTTGGCAGAAGGTCAACAACAGAAATGATAAAGAACTGTTGAGATCGAAAGTTGTGGAGAGACATGATCACCTAGGCCAGTAGGCCCGGTACTTGATGATGATGAATATTTGAAATTGCAACACGATTTAATTTTTATTACAGTCACATTCGATCATTTGCATGTGATTCACAGTCTTTTACATATATGCCATGTCAACAGAAACCCTGCTCAGACATAGAATGTTAGCACCTCCCAGTGAATCTTCTGTCAAAACAGTTCACTTGTGTTGCTATTTGATCATTGAAAATAGGTCATGCTTTTTAAAATTTATTTATTTTTTAAAGTGACGGCTAGTATATATTTTTGATATCTAACAAATATCTGATTTAGTCTTAACTTTTTTTTCTAGTTTCAGCTCCTGGCATCTTCCTTATTCACTTGTGGTAATTCTGCTAACAGCAGCGATGTTCTGGACTGTTCCGATGATTGTAGCAGCCCTTATTTTAGTCAGAGGACAGAATTGTTTGATCTTTTAGTTGAGTTCTTCCCTGAGACAATGACACAGCCAAAGCAGAATTTAGTGGACCTAGTACCCCTGTATTAGCCTGTGTAGCCTCATGTGTGATCTGCAGCTATTCTTTGGTTATGAATTATATTGAGACTTTGTGGAGGTTGGTCTTTCATGCATTCATTCAAGATATGAAATTAAGTATATTTGAGTGATTAATACATATGTTGTGCCGGTTCTTGACTAATAGACATGTATGTATATGTATAATTATATATATATATGCAGGGTTACTATAACTGAAATATATAGTTTAGAAACTATTGAAGATATATACATTCAACTTGCATGATTATATAGAGAAATTGTTGAAGTTTTATGTCAAATGACATCAGGAGAATAATAATCACTAACATCATGGCTTGAAATGCAAAGTCATATTTAGATGAGTTTGGAAAGAATTTAGCTGCAGTTTTAATGTCTGCCATGTGATCCAAGTACATATACCAAATATCATGAGTTACATAAAAATACTTTGTAGGTTTCTGTAACTAAACATGTAAAGTTGGTGTACATATCTTCATTCTTTGCCATTTGTTGAAGTAACATTAAAACTGTCTCTTGTTTGTAACTTTCCAAAACATGTTCCAGAGAACACGAGAGAATTAAGTTTTAATCAACTTTTGGTTTAGTATATGCAAGAAGAGGTTCCCTGCCCTGCCTTGCTGGGCATATGACAAGTATGGTGCTAGTGCCATATTTGTCTATGACTACAGCACATTTTTTGGGAGCTGCAACAGCTCAGTGATTAATGAACTGGACTACCAAGGACAAGAGGTCTGGTTTGATCCTGATCGATGGCCTCCAGGATCACCCAGCCTTAAATGGGTCGTGGATTTTTTAATGGGAAAGTAAAATGGCACAGGCGTAATACTGACCACATTACCCCAAAAAATCATGTACTGAAGGTCTGTAAAAATTATGGTCACTAACGCCATATCCCAGATAATAAACTCTACTGAGATGAAATATTTTAGACGAATGACAGGAAACAGCCTGAGAGACAAGATCAGAAATGAAGAACTGAGAAAAAAGCTAGGAATAGCCCCCGCCATAGAATATATAAAGAAACAACAGATAAGATGGTTTGGCCACATGACAAGGCAGAGTAATCACAACACAATGAGGCCGCAATAAACGTTGCAAGAATACCAGACCCAAGGGTCAACCAAGAAAAATATGTATTGATGAAATATTAGAAGCACTAGGAAACATAACAGCAGCAGAAGCGAACAGAAAAGCCAAAGGCTGCAAATTATATCTCCCCTCGACGCTGAAAGGCAGATGAGGAAGGAAAGAGGAAGAAGAACACCATATTCCCTATACGCCACCTGGCATGACGGGGCGCTTTACTTTTTTTTTTCCTGCACATTTTTGGGCGATGTGGTTGGTATCACCGGGTCACCTTTACTTCCAGAAAAATCTTTGGTGCCTATTTTTAGAGGCTGATTGAACTCTGAAACCATGTTGGTAAAAAAAAAAAAAATATCCGCCACATCTGGGAATTGAGCTCAGACCTTTCTGATCAGGAAGCGAGCACATTAAGCACTCATCCTCCAAAACTCTTTATTTAGTGTATACACAAGAGTAATTAAAATAGCATGCCATAATTTTTGTGGAGATTATTTTTTACTCACTGTAGGATACAATATTGAGAATAGGAGTAATTTGGAAATAATATAAATAGTTTATATGTTAATTATGCTAGTTTATAAGTGAAATATGTCAATTTTAAGTTACTTTGTTCACATTCCTTGTTGGTGACCATCTGGATTAGAGATCAGTCCCCCCTCAAATAAATTTCTGTTTATGAATTTATGTCCATATATTGTCATTATTGTCTCTTTATCATGTTACCAAGTGCTCCGGAATACACTGGAGAGCAATGAAAGGAGGACACATCCAACAATTTATTTTTTAGATGCCAGTAGGTTCTCAAATCATTGAAACCACTAATTAGATTTTCTAAACCATATGGACTTGAAGTTTCACAGATTATGTAACATTTTGGCAATGTTAACTGTGAACACCAAAGATTGTGCAACATTTTGGCAATGTTAACTGTGAACACCCAAGATTGTATAACATTTAGGCAATGTTAACTGTGAACACCCAAGATTGTGTAACATTTTGGTAATGTTAACTGTGAACACCCAAGATTGTGTAACATTTTGGTAATGTTAACTGTGAACACCCAAGATTGTGCAACATTTTGGCAATGTTAACTGATCACCCAAGATTGTGTAACATTTAGGCCATGTTAACTGTGAACACCCAAGATTGTGCAACATTTTGGTAATGTTAACTGTGAACACCCAAGATTGTGCAACATTTTGGTAATGTTAACTGTGAACACCCAAGATTGTGTAACATTTAGGCCATGTTAACTGTGAACACCCAAGATTGTGCAACATTTTGGTAATGTTAACTGTGAACACCCAAGATTGTGCAACATTTTGGTAATGTTAACTGTGAACACCCAAGATTGTGCAACATTTTGGTAATGTTAACTGTGAACACCCAAGATTGTGCAACATTTTGGTAATGTTAACTGTGAACACCCAAGATTGTGCAACATTTTGGTAATGTTAACTGTGAACACCCAAGATTGTGTAACATTTAGGCAATGTTAACTGTGAACACCCAAGATTGTGCAACATTTTGGTAATGTTAACTGTGAACACCCAAGATTGTGCAACATTTTGGTAATGTTAACTGTGAACACCCAAGATTGTGTAACATTTAGGCAATGTTAACTGTGAACACCCAAGATTGTGCAACATTTTGGTAATGTTAACTGTGAACACCCAAGATTGTGCAACATTTTGGTAATGTTAACTGTGAACACCCAAGATTGTGCAACATTTTGGTAATGTTAACTGTGAACACCCAAGATTGTGCAACATTTTGGTAATGTTAACTGTGAACACCCAAGATTGTGCAACATTTTGGTAATGTTAACTGTGAACACCCAAGATTGTGCAACATTTTGGTAATGTTAACTGTGAACACCCAAGATTGTGCAACATTTTGGTAATGTTAACTGTGAAAACATCTGGTAGCCCAGTCTCTGTAAGACAGTGCTTGGTGTTATTTGATTGATCTTAGGTTTTGAACTGTGCTCAAATGTGAATGTCTTACATAAGACAAAAGTATGGCAATTTGTTATAATCAATATTATCCTTGCTGTTGTTCAGTTATCAATGATGATGCAGACCATACTGTCATTGTTCAATGGATTTTGAAACAGCTGGTGATTCCATGATGAAGTGTCTGTTGCTGATGACATTGGAGGAGTATTGGCCCGGGATGATATTGTGTTCAAGTTTAACTTGTCAAGTAATTGCTTCAGGGTGATATCTGTTATGGTTCTTTTAAAAAAAAATGGTATGTACTATTAGCAGTTGTATTTTGCTTTGCTGAACAGTTCTCCCACACATTAGGGTTGATACTACAGTACCACAGTGTGTCCTTCAATCTTATCTTTTGTTTACCATGTATATTCTGCCATTTGCAGCTCACAATACAATATCTCCTTTGGTATAAGTTGATCTGACATGTAAACCACATGTATAGTCCATCTCTATGTCCTGCCATCTCACCTGTAGTAGCTTTCTTAGATGGTACATGTGGAAGTGTCTCAGCTTCCTGCCATGGCAACTCTAAACAGGCCAGGTTTTGCCGGCCTTTAATTTGGTAGGCAGAATAGGTACAGCATAAACTTGTGGTGGTGTACTGGTATTAAACAGGCCAGGTTTTGTGCACCTTTAATTGGGTAAGTAGAATAGGCGCAGCATAAACTTTTGGTGGTGTACTGATATCTATCTATCTTTCGTTCGCCTTTTGGTGTGAGTGCGTGGCATCCTGATTGTTGTAGTGCGCCTTTTGGCTGGTTGCCTCCGACTTCAGCACGTAAACTTGCTAGAGCAGACTGTGGTCTTGCTCAGGTGTAGGAAGGCCTGGCCAGTCTTGGTTTTCAGTCTCTGGTGACTGTTAAGCCCCATCCCCACGACAAGGAGCTGGCCTTGATAAGGTGTACTGGTATTAAACAGGCCAGGTTTTGCAGCCCTTTAATTTGGTAGGTAGAACAGCATAAACTCGTGATGCTGTATTGGTAATTATGAGTTTAATCAAGGTGGCGTAGTGACTTGTATATGAATAGAGTTATAGTGCAGGTGAGTTGTGTAACATTATCTCATCCAAGCTTGGTCCATTTGTATGACAAAATGTCAAGACATCTGTAGCAGGAGATGATTGCTGTGAATGATCAGGGATTGCTGCCTGTCTTACCATGCTCCTTTCACTATGTAGCATGTTGCTCAAAGTTCTGCTCATTGAGCTTTTCAGACACATGTTAGTGTTATGGTCAGACTAAATCAAGTCTGTATATGCTGTATATCATGTAAACATATTTTGATTGTTATATAAATGAAGTGTACAGTTTCAATATATCCATTTAAAATTAAGTCTTGATAGTCTCCCGCATCATTTCTCAGATCTTTTCTCACACTAACCAATCAATGGACATTTCTCAGATCTTTTCTCACACTAACCAATCAATGGACATTACTCAGATCTTTTCTCACACTAACCAATCAATGGACATTTCTCAGATCTTTTCTCACACTAACCAATCAATGGACATTTGTTTGTTTCTTTTATTATTTTATCTAAAAATGTCATCAAAATCAAAATTATACTAAATTGATGTGTACAGAAACATGGACATATTTTGTACAAGATGCATATTTTGTGAACTTAGTCAACCTTTCTTTTAAATATTCAAATTGAAAAAACAACAAGCACTTAGGGCTCATTTAGACACTGTAAATGGGTTAAAATGTATCAGGAAAACACTATGAACAGCCCAGTAGAGGATTCAGTCATAAGCATAAAGCAGATCAAAGAATAGAGTGAGAAACAACAGAGATAGATAAAGAAAGCATCTCAGTCATTCTATGATAAATTATAAAATATTCAAACAAAAATATAAATAAATATTTTGTTTTGTTTAGAAAATTATTTTAGAAAAACTGAAGGAAATTTTAACTTTGAGCATCAGTTTATTTCATCCATTAAAATTATTTTATTGTGTTTTTTGTTTTAACTTTAAAGGATGTTCATTGACTAGTCATTCAAGATATTTTGTTTGTGCATGCCATTGACATGTTTCTACATTGTTGATAATCAAGTCTATGATGTATTTGTTACAGTAGTGTCAACAAGGATTAGGAAAGATACTAGAGTTTCTAAGGAAACTATTGCTCAATAGAATAATTAACATGAAGGCACTCTGGGAAGACTAGAAGTCTCTTTACACCAACAAAGTTTGCATGCTTATGCTTCCCGTTACATCAACACCTAATCAATACTTTCAATCACTCCCATCCGCATTGTGTTCAACCTAACATCCAGAGTCTCGGGATGATATGTGTATGGCCTTTCATGTATTCACAGATGGTTGGAACTGAATAATGTCAGTTTTAAATAGAAACTGCCAGGAGTAACTTCTTCAATAGCTAATTTAGCTGAGTAGAGAAGACAGTTCTAGATGCAAGGAGAACTTCTGGTTTTTGTTTCGTTTTTCTGTAATGTTTTTTTACCTAAAATTGTCTTAATGATGACAATACTATGTTTGACTGATTTCAAATGTTTGACAAGAATCTTGTTTCTAGAATATTTTTTAACTACAGGCTTGTTGTTTTAGTCTGCTTCAGTCTTTCTTTATTGTGCATCTTGTGACAGTAGAATGTATTTGAATTTATTGATTTATTATACATTATCTTGCACTTCTTTGTTTGCTTAGTGAATTATGCTGCACTGTATTTTACACCTTATTTTCCAGTACATCCATCATCAGCATGCACTTGTATACGATTACTTTTGTGTCTATGATTTTCCTATCCTGTACTGCTTAAACTTGATAGAATACATAAAGTTATCATGCAAATTTTAAAAGTTGGGATACAATTGTTCATGATACCCAGTGTATTTACAAAAGGAATGAGATCAAGAAGTGTTCCATTATACTGTTTCAGCTGAAAACGTAGTCTTATCAGAGATAGACAATACAACATTGGTGCTGTCTTCTTTAAGCTGAATATGTTAAGAATCTTTGACAGATGACAAAAGGAAAAAAGTACTGCTCTAGTTAAATTTTCAAAAAGTACCATTCCTGCCATCACTGAAGTGATATTAACCAACTTGATCACATTGCTCCATAGACCCTTGATGGTGATATAGGCTTAGTCAATGTGCAAAGTCTTCTTTTTTCTGAATGATTGAATGATAGGTGACTAACCAAGTACAATAGTGAAGATCTTTTACGCAAGACCGAACAAACAAATAAAATAAGGTTAAAATAATCAGCATACTATTATCACATTAAGTTAATGTAGCCCTCAAAAAGTATACCATGAACAGGTATCCATTTTGTTCACTAGAAGAGTAGAGTTAGCTGTTTTGCTGAATTTGAGGTATTTACTTTTACTCATAAAGTGTTCAGTTCAAAAGCGTGGAAGGAATAGGCTTTTTAGAGAAATTTGAGCAAAATGCTCAGTTGGAGAAAGGTGAAATGTCAATGTTTTAATGTCCAAGCTGAGCGAGATGAAGAATCTTTCGAGCCATGGTCGGCACATAGACTCAGATACTCTTTCTCTTCTTCTAAATTTTCATTCCAGTAAGTCTCAATCCTTGCAAAAAACATTGATCAAATCCTGCCATTTGTCTCTGTTTTGCGCAAGCATCTAAATCTCATTGAGGGAGCTGATTCCTGCTGCCATTGCCTCACTGATCAATATTATTCTCAGTGTCTCTCTAGGTCGGCCTCTTTTCCTTTGAATAAGTAACTTTGGCATTTGAAAATAAAATAGAACATGCTGGTGGCCATTGGCTGGACAAAAATGAGCAGTTGGTTGTATAATCTTCAAAGCCATTAACACTTTTGTTATCAAGGGCTTTAACATAACACATTTGGCCTTGCAGTTTTTCAGAATTTTTTATTTTTATTTTGAGATAACAGCGAGAAAATGTATGAAAATTGATCTCGAACATGCATTTTGTTGCGACAATTTGTTCGCGAAGTTGGAAAAGTCATGAATAAGAGAATTACAAGGTTTTAACAGTAAAAATTGCAAAAACATTGATAAATTAAAAGTTGTAAAAATGTGACTTTTGTGCTCAACACAGTGGCTACTGGAGCCACATTTTGCAGCTCATTTTATGGAATGTGTTAAATGTGACCTGATACTGTAAAAAGAAGTAAAGTGTTAGCAGACATCCAGCAATATAAGTATAATTCATTGGGACAAAGAATTTACTGACCATTATCATTAATTGACAAGCATTTTAAAGATCATAATATAGTTCAGGGTTAGGAATAGCTTTTTTTAATACTATTGCTATAATATTATGTGCTGGGAGATGCTATTTTATTCACGGAACTAATGTTTGTGTGAATGTTGATTCTCACCCAACTTTTAATTAGTTCCCAATAATTTAATACAATTACATCATTACAATTCATCATATATTTATTTTTTTCCCCCTTCAACTTGAGCTCATAGTTGGGCCAGGTTGTCATTTTATTGTAGTTTTTGACCTTTAGTGTAGCAAAAACTGCAATGGTTGAATTTGATCCTTAAGTCTTTAGAGATAGTGGGTTAAATGCATCACATGGAGATTTGCATCTGTAGTTGCTCACTGTTCCTGGTGGTTTCTAGAGCTGCTAGGACTGACAGTGCATCAGTCAGTATCGCCAATTTCTTGTGCACGTTATTTGTGTGTTGAATAGCCTATTTTGCGGCGTCTTTGAGGGTTTTAGTTTCTGCTTTATAGTTGTTTGAGAATTTCCCAGTAGCTATTGACTTGGTGATCTCTTCCTGGTTATTCAGCCTCAAGAGCACACCTCCTTCTCCATTTCTGGTGGCATTTGTAGCAGAGCCATCTGTGTATATGTGTGACCAGGAGTACTGTGGGTAGTTGTCATGTGTGTGTTTTTCTGCTATGTGTTTTCTCTCTCTGTTTGGGTGCCCTTTTTCATGATTCCTATTATGTCTTCCTTGAGTTCTGGTATTGTGTGTTTCCCATGAGGAGTCAAATCAGATGGACTTATGTGTTTCGGCATTGTTTGGGACAGTACTGGGTCACTAGTTGCCAGTTCTTTGGAGATTGCAGCGAAGTTGCTCCTCCTTGTCATCCTTTTTCGAAATCAGTTATTCATTGGTGCATGGGGTGGCTGGGTAGCCTTTTATATCTCTCCGCTTGTTGCATTACTTTAGTTTTCCGTCTGTCTTCTAAAGGTTGTAAACCTGTTACTGTTTCTAGAGTCACGATAGTTGTAGATTTCATAGCACCAATGATGATACGGGCAGCTTGTTTTTGTGTTCTGTTAATTTTGCAAAGCTGTGATTTGGAAGCTGTAGCCCAGGCTGTGACTCCATTCTCTATGACTGGTCTTACTCTTCCTATGTATAGTCGTTTCAAGATATTGCTGTCTGCTACCCAGTCCGTTCCTGCCAATTTCTGGTTCTTTTGTTGCTTTGTCTATCTGTTTTATCCATGTCATTCTGCGATCCATGATGATGCCAAGATATGTTGGGTTTTGGTCAATATGAAGCGTATGGTCTTTTATCTTTAATTTTGCAGAGAGTGTGTTTCTTGGTAGGCTGAAAATTGTAAATGTAGTTTTTTTTCGCTAATTGGTAGTAGCCAGGTGTTCGTCCATTTTTCAAGTTTTCCTAGGGTATCTTACATTCTGGAGCTAGCCACTGACATAGATTCTTCACATACCCATATCGCCAGGTCGTCTGCGTACATTGCTGAGTGTATTCTGGGTGGAATGTCCATTACGATGTCATTTATGAAAATGAAAAAGAGCGTTGGGGATAGGACTCCACCTTGTGGGACACCTTGTTCGATTCTGACTTCCTTACTTAGTTGTCCATGTACTTTTACTCTGGCCATTCTGTCTTTTAGATATTGAGATATCCAATTTAATAAACGGCCTTGGATGCCAAGTCTGAGAAGCTTGTTCTTTAATCCTTCTCTCCATACTCTATCAAAAGCCTTCTCCATGTCGACCCACACTGTCAGTGTGTGTTTCTTTTCTTGTAGAGCATCTTCTATTTCCTGTGCGATGTAGGTGATCAGGTCTTCAGTTGATCTGTGCTGACGGAAACCGATTTGTTGTTTTGTCTCCAAATGCCACATGAGTCTTCTGTTGACCAGCCTTTCCATGAGTTTACTCAGGCAGCTCAGCAAGCTAATTGGTCTGTAGCTACTTGGGTCTAGTGGATCTTTTCCATGTTTGAGGATGGGCACCATAATGGCTTCTTTCCAGATTGCCGACATTTAACCTCTCTTCCAGCTAGCATTTATTATCCTTAGAAGCTGGCCCTTGGCTTTCTGTCCCAGTTTTATGAGCATTTTGTTGGTGATTCCATCTTTTCCAGGGGAGTTCTTGAGCTTCAATCCTTTGATGCTACTTCTAGTTCTGTTGGTGTAAAGATGGTCGTCTGTTGTTCTTCTGGTGCTAAAGGCACGTGTTTTGCATCTCAGTTTTCCTTTCTTGCAGCTTTCTGTTTGTCCTTTGGAATGTTTATTCTGCTTATGTTTTTGTAAGTTTCTTTCAGTATGTTTGTGGAGCCGCGATAGCTCAGTGGTTAGTGAACTGGACTACCACGGACAAGGGGTAGGGTTCGATCCCAACCGACGGCTTCCGGGTTCACCCAGCCTTAAATGGGTACCGGATTTTTTTCTGGGAAAGTAAAGCAGCACTGGCGTAATACTGACCACATTACCCCAAAATTCATGTGCTGAAGGTCTGTAAAATATAGGGTCACTAACACCATATTTCTCTATACGCCACTTGGCATGACGGGGGTACTTTACTTTTTTTACTTATCAGTATGTTTGCTGCCCTTCAACCTGTGTGGATGTTCTGATTGTGTGCTAATGTTATTGAAGGTCGGCAGTTGTTTTCATTGCTCAGAGCTTTCACAAGTTTCCAGAGTTTGTGTCCATTTTTGTCTAGATTGAGGCTCTCTATTTTGTCTTTCCAGCTCTGTTTTGCTGATATCTTGACCTCTTCTGTATTTGGCAGAGCCTGTCATTTTATTATTGCTCTCTGTGCTTTGTGATGTTTCAGCTAGTTCTCTGGCAGAGTCCAGTTCCTCTTCTAGTCTTTGTATTTCCTTGCTCCAGTATGGCTTGTAGTTTCTTCTTGCTCCTCTAGGAATGGATTCTTTAGCAGCTCTCAGGATGCCATTTGTTAACCGCTCTATCATATTATTGACCTTCTTTTCATGGGTGTTGATAAGCACAGTGTAGGCATCTGTGAGCTTGGCAAACTTTTCCCAGTCTGCTCTCTTGTAGTTCCAGCGGAGAAGTGGTATTTGCAACTCCTGTTTGTGAACAAGATCCACTGAAAGTTTGCCTGGTCTGTGGTCACTGTCGCCAAGTTGGTTCAGTACTATTCTGACTATTTTGTTGGGTGTGTCTCCTTTTGCGAATGCTAGGTCGGGAGTTGATGTTGTTTTCCATCTTCTTGAGTAGAAGGTTGGTGGGTCCTCTCTAGAGTTTATGAGGAATAGGTTGTCTATTTCCCATTCTTCCACTTCTTCACCTCAAGCATTGGATTCCTTGTATCCTCATCTTTCAGAGTGGCTGTTAAAGTCTCCTATTACCAGACACTTTGATGGTGTTATTTCCATTGACTCCAGATTCAGCAATTTGTCATTAGGACAATATATGTTAAATATCCTTGTGCTAGTGGAGTTGATATATAGGTCTGTGCCGATGATCTCTGCCTCTCCGTTTGTGACTGCTTCTATCTGTTTTTTTTAATAATAAGTATAAGGATTCCACCCTTGTAACCTTCCCTGTCCTGTCTAAACGTTTGGTAGCCCCTAATCATAAATCTATGCTTAGAATTAAGGTTAGTTTATGTTGATGCAGGCAACGTCTATCTACTCTGCTAGTCTGAATCCTAGGGCTTGTTTTTTGTGGTATGTGCCCTCTGCATCCCAGTGTATTATTTTCAGGTGTTTCTTGAAGCTTTTCTGACCAGTAGTAGATTCTCTTTGGTCCCATTTCCTGGCTCTCCAAAATGGGTCAGGTTGACCACCAGTAGCTTGGAGTGGACCTCTTCGAGGCATGGGGCCCGACATTCCACCTGCCTGGAGGGACTCCACAGACAGAGCACCATAATTAAAGTTCGTTAGATCCACTCTGACTAAGTACATGTTAGAACATTGCACTATTTTCTGCACCAATGGCCCAGTGCATCTGATATCTGCCAGCATTTTATTCGAGTTTGCTTTCCTTAGCCTTTGATTGTCCCCAATCTTCCTGCAAGGCAGCAGATTGTCCTTTCTGTAGGGGGATTCTGCTCTTAGATGGTCAGCCCTCCCTGTTTATGAGCACCATCTGCCTGAGCTTTGTGTAGAGTTTTCTCTCTCATAGGTGGTCTGGTCTTCTGAGCTCTTGGGCACCACCTGCCTGTTTGATAGAGGACAGAAAGAGGAGAAAAGACAGAGAAGCATTGAACCCATGAAGTGGGGATGGATTAGTTCAGACCAGGGAGTATACCACTCATCGGTGGGTTCTGCGTCTTCACTTAAAGGGTTCCATCTACTCCTGGCTCCTTTGTCTGGCCTCTCACCAAGGACGTGTCCAGCTTGGGTGACCCTGCCAGGAGCTAAGCTCCCGCTGGCATAGCTCCTTGGATCCCGGAGGTGCACAAGCCCTCCAACCACAGCAAGATGAGCCTACTGTGGAGGGGAGTTGGAGCTTTAGAGTGTGTTTCCAAAGATTGTAGTCTGCAGCTATTTCTTCCCAGGCTTCAGGAGTCTTCATGTCACGTTTACACATGTCTACAAATTGAAGTTTTTGACGCCCCCTAGTTCTTTTGCCAGTTGTCCATAGAGTATATCTTTTGGTATGCTGCCATCTTTCATTTCTTGGTTGTTGATTTCACTTGTGGGGCAGGTGTGGATGGTAACATGTCGACACCAAAATGGCGGAGCTGGAGTGTCTTCTCCAGAGTGCAAGCTTGGGCAGAAAAAGAAAGAGACAAGTTGTTGCCCGTGCAACATGTTTCTTCTCTCCACGCAGCCGAGCGATCCAAAGGGCTAGCAGGGCAAGAACAGTTTGGTGCCAACTACATCGCAAGAGTTGCCAGAGCAATGTTGAAATCAACGCTGAACTGCCTTAGGCACTCCATCTCCAGATTTTTCCTCAGGGTTTGCTCCTGAAGTCTATTCCGTGAACGGGTACCAGTTAGGCAGTTAGGGTTTACAATCAAAGTAAATGTAACATTAGGTGTTCTAAAAATAGTAATTTCTCTGAACCCTTGACACAGTTTCAGGTGTTCACACTAGGCAAAACACAGGAACTCGAAATTCCTGGCTCAGGTTGATATCTGATCTGAGTTTTATCTCATAGACCGGACATGTTACAATGTCTACCGGTACAGTCACTGTAAGTCCGTCAGTATGTTCAGTGACTGCATAGCATTATTTGCTGTGTCTTGCGAGTCACAAAGGGTTGTTTGATGTCTGCCGATAACCAGGAAATTTTCGCAGGTCACACAGCAAAAATAAAGAAAAACTGCCAATTTTCACAGGTTTTTTACGCATTCAATGATGTATCTCATGATCTCCCAAAAAAAAAAAAAGAAAAAAGAAAAAAAAAATTCCAACAGCAATGGAAACAAATTAAACACTTGGGGTCATTGAAAGTGGTAATTAGGAAGTTACATGGAGAGGGGTGGGGGTGTAGTAATGCTTGAATATAGAATAATGTCAAATTTTGAGGAATTTTTGTTTTGATGCGACAAATTTTACAATGGTTTCATAATCTAGGGTTAATGCATCACATGGAGATTTGCATCTGTAGTTGTTTGGTTGCTTCTGTCTCCTTTAATGCATGTTTGGAGTCAGCCAGATGTTATTTCACTAGTTCTTAATCAAGCATTTGTAGCACGCTTTCAGCTGAACCTATTCTTTTCAGTCATCATCTTTTGGCAACCATGTAATGAGAATGGAACATAATGGAAATAGAGAGTACACAGCGAAAGAAAAGAAAAAATGTACCTGGGCAGAAAAGTTCAACAGTATTTGTTGTGTTCAATGCCCTTTATGTGCGTTTCTTGTACCCAGTTGTCACCAAAGATGTAGACCTCAAATAGACCTGGTTAAAACTTACTCAACTAGACCTGGAGTAAAGGCATCTAGATACATAGAGATGTGAAGCTACTGTAAAGCCAATGATAATGACAATTTTTAAAAAAAGGAAGAAACAAGTGGTATGGTAACAGCTTTATGTGGTAATTAACAAAACAAGAGTCGACATTTCAGCCAAGTAGGTCTTCAGCTGGACCAACAAACAAGAACACAAAAATATATATAAGGATATATACACAAATCTAACTACATGGCGATAATATGCTAGATACTCAAGAAAGGATATAAAAAAAAGGGTCACTTCCCTGTGGTCCAGAGCATAGGGTGGTCAGCTTCTGAATTAACTAAAGCAAGAGGGCTGGATGATCAACTATATATCTCACTGACCAAGTAGTCAGGTGAGAAGACGGAAGGGTTCTAAAAATATTGGGAGGTGGATACCAGTTACGTATAAATTGTGTATATCTAACTGTGTGTGTGCACAACGAACCGATGTGTAAAAAGGCATGTACATAACCATACATGCGTTCAAGCATAAATCCGTATATATTACCACAAAGCACACAAAAGAAAACCCAAAGGTATCCAAATGTGCCAATACTTATGCCGACAAATATACATACATGTATAGGTTCTGTAGCACATGGGGGTAAGAAATGAGTGGTGGGTGTCCTATGTGTATGAGAGCGATATGTTCATGCCTTGGGGGGACAGCAAACACAACTGGGCAATGAGGCGATTCTCAAGGGCGAACCGGCTGCGATTGCTGGAGTGACACGAGACAATGCCAGTAACTTGCATGTCAGGTTTACCACTACGGCCAGGGGAGTTGAAATGGGCAGACACCAGGCTGCCAGTCTTTTGCTCAACATCACGAAGATGCTCACAAAATCTGTCACTCAAGCGTCGTCCTGACTCGCCCACATACGTAGTCACAATTTCTGCAAACTCGATGTCCTCAACAAACAGTACCAAGGTTTTGTGGTTTGAGCGGGGGAGGCGGCTCGTAACAAGAATGTCTCTCAGACTCCTGTCACGTTTGAAGGCTACCAAAGGAGGATCACTGAAAAGTAGGCGGATAGTGGGATCTGAGTGGAGAATGGTGGTAGGTGAGGGTAAATATGGTCCTATCAGAGGAACGGCGGGTGGATGGGTTGAGTGCCACAGGACTGGAAACATAGATAGCTCGTTGGAAGGCAGATTGAAGAACCGAGTCGGGATAGAGATGACGCCTAAAGAAACTTAACATCAGATGGGCCTGTTGGAGAAAATCTTGATCATCCTGGCAGATATGACGAAGTCGTAATAATTGAGAATATAGAATTGAATCTCTGCAGTGAGATGGATGAGATGAGGTGTAGAGAAGATAACAGTGGGCGTCCGTGGGTTTATAGAAGACGGAAGTGTAGAGGCTGGAGGTACCAAGGGAGGTGATCAGATCAAGAAAGGTGATGGACGAGGTAGAGATATGTGATGTAATTTGGATGGATTTATGAAAGTTGCCAATGCAGTCGATGAATCTGGAGATGTCATCTTCCGGCAAATCAGTCAGTCCAAAACCGTCATTGATACTAGACCTGGTTTCCTTATCAAACTAACTCAACTAGACCTGGTTTCCTTATTAAAATTATTCAACTAGACCTGGTTTCCTTATTAAAATTATTCAACTAGACCTGGTTTCCTTATCAAACTAACTCAACTAGACCTGGTTTCCTTATTAAACTAACTCAACTAGACATGGTTTCGTTATCAAACTAACTCAACTAGACCTGGTTTCCTTATTAAACTAACTCAACTAGACATGGTTTCGTTATCAAACTAACTCAACTAGACATGGTTCCCTTATCAAACTAACTCAACTAGACATGGTTCCCTTATCAAACTAACTCAACTAGACATGGTTCCCTTATCAAACTAACTCAACTAGACATGGTTTCCTTATCAAACTAACTCAACTAGACCTGGTTTCCTTATTAAAATTATTCAACTAGACCTGGTTTCCTTATCAAACTAACTCAACTAGACATGGTTTCCTTATCAAACTAACTCAAGTAGACATGGTTTCCTTAACAAACTAACTCAAATAGACCTGGTGTCCTTATCAACTTACTCAAGTAGACCTGGTTTCCTTATCAAACTTACTCAAGTAGACCTGGTTTCCTTATCAAACTTACTCAAGTAGACCTGGTTTCCTTATCAAACTTTCTCTTGTCACTGAATCTCATTATAAAGGCACAATTGCTGATAAAGTTAAGAACCTTTTGTCTTTAATCTAATATCTCATGTATAGAACTTGTCTAAAAAGGTTTGGAATATTCAACAACAAGACTTCAAACTCTGCATTAACTACAATCTTTTGGAGCAGAATTCTAGCAGATATAATATTCTTTGTCTGATTATTTCAATTCAGAGTTACACCATTTTTTTTCTTTTAGGTTTGTTAAGAGTGTTCATATGTTAATTTTTAACATGTGTACTCAACTTGTTTTTTTTTTTACATTTTTAGTGAGTTTTGAAGTGATCCTCTGAGAAGTAACCAGGTTTCCATTACTAAAGGGAGTTTGAGGCCTAGGCACTATTCAGATTTGAACAAAGTGTAATTTCTTACACAAGTGTTGTATCTTTGATCTATGTTGACCTTTGAATGGGTCAATTTTACCTTTGATGATTTGAACTGAAGGGATTGGGAAGATTTGTGGCAGGGTCACAATTTGGTGATCATTTCTGAGAAATATGTTGTTTATTTATATTTCATGTATTAATCGTTATTGTTAGAGTTGACATTACAGTACTCTTGGCAGACTCTAAGGTGCTCAGCCACTTTCAGCAGATGACAGAGTTATATGCTTGCAAACTGTTGGTTCTAATACCTCACTATCACATAGCTTTTTCTTACAGGCTCTCATTCTTCTCTGTTCAAACTGTTGATTCTAATAACTCACTATCACATAGCTTTTTCTTACAGGCTCTCATTCTTCTCTGCTCAAACTGTTGATTCTAATACCTCACTATCACATAGCTTTTTCTTACAGGCTCTCATTCTTCTCTGTTCAAACTGTTGCAGTTTAAATATTGTATCCTTTTTGATAACTCTTTTGATACCATCTTTGAGGCTTTTCAAGATATTGTGCACATCCAGCACTCCAGCACAAACATACCTGAGACTAGTCTGTTAGTTCCTTCATGCCATGAACCCTACCTGACTAAGACAGTATATGCTTACAAATTTATCCCAATTTTAGGATTCTGAATATGCCATACACCCACATCAAAAACATATTTTAGGATTCTGAATATACCATACACCCACATCAAAAACATATTTTTATTTGCAGAGGTTTTAGAATGTTGCATCCACATTCTGTTTTGGGGTATTTGGTCTTTTCTGGTTGTGTATATGTTTTGTTCTTTTGTTTTCAAAGTCTTAAGGGACTGAATTTAAATGCTTTATAATACTATCCATAATCCAATAAAAATGGTGAATTGATTGTGGACTTAAGTATCAAAGCATTTTATTTCTTCTGTGTGTGATGACAACAGACAACAGAAACCTTTGATGTGACTGTTTATTTATTTGGTTATGGAAGGCCCCGGTATCACTGCAAACGAATTAAAATCCATAATTGCTCAACCGCCCGTGCCAATAGAATCATCAGAATTAATATCTCATCTCCCAAACAAAGAAAGGTAATTGTAGTCCCCAATTGTAGCAGTCTCAGCACATGCCAAAAGACATAAGGTGAAACCGCACAGAAAGTGAACACAGCCAACTGTTCCCTGTCATACGATATCATCATTCATCGTAAACAACTCAGTAGCTCCTGCAACAAGCCGAACTTGGAATATGAGGAAACTGCAACAAGGAACACTTTTCATGCATAGCCTTCAATTGTTCCTGCCGCCTATCCACCATTTACCGGAAGTTCACCTTCTCTTGAAGATGATGATCGTCGTATTTTTTAAAAGTGTATAGCACTTGATGATGTTAGGCTATTGTTGTTGACTCAAATTCCGAACATATAGACACACAGTTAGTCGTCAGATTATCCCCGTTGCACATCAAACAACAGACCGTAAGATTAGCATCTATGGCTATACGATGAACAATTACAATGACGTAGCACACAACAATGTCGCACACACAACAATTTCGCTCCCTTTAGATTCCTGATTACTCTAGTGAAAACAGCCTACAATGAAAAAAACACGGTGCAAACATGTTTGTTTATGACTCTCTCCATTCTTTTCTTTTGTGTGGCCAGTTTCTGAGCTGTTTCACATATTTTCCCCATCCAATCCTTGATAGCACCAATCTCTTTTTCTAAGCTTTTATTTCAGTCACACCACTAAGGCATGAATGTATCACACTCATGTTTCCCTGTGGCTGCTCCTTCCCTATTGCATATTCTACTCTTCTGCTCATGTATGAGCAAATTAGTATATGCACATGCTATGCTATTCACAGTTCTCTACTACATCACACTCGATACTTAGGTGGTCCCCTATATCTCTTTTGTCTGGGCTGCTTACTTTTGTGCAAGGCGATACCCTTTCCAACTGCACTACACGGTACCTTACCTTTCACATGTTTTTAGCGGACACCACTCTGAGATATCTCACTCTTTCCTCCTTTAGGGTACCCTATTTTCTTCTGGTCTATTCTTTGTGCTTTGTGTATGCACACGGACCTAGGTGTGGACATTTCTGGGTATGTATGCTGTATGCGCACATTTTCACCTGTGTGTGTACACCCACATATGGGTGTAGCCGTATGTATGTGTGTGTAGATACGTTTA
This sequence comes from Megaustenia siamemsis, assembly GCA_032433765.1. Taxonomy (NCBI): domain Eukaryota; kingdom Metazoa; phylum Mollusca; class Gastropoda; order Stylommatophora; family Ariophantidae; genus Megaustenia; species Megaustenia siamemsis. The sequence goes on along the minus strand of JAVIAB010000125.1, from coordinate 88,097,637 downwards.
GACATTGCCAGTGGCATTATAGTCGAGGTAACCTAGACAATATCCCCCCCCACATATTTTTAGAACTCTTCTACCTGTTTTTGACCTCCCATTGGCTGGTCCATTGCACAGCATATCCTGTGCTACTCATTCGGACCACAGAGCGGCACACAGGAAAGACATTTTTATTTCTCATAGTAGTTCAAAATTAATTTGATTTCGATGCTTCATTATTAATTAGCTATGTAGGACCAATTTGATTTACTTACATATCTGTGTGTGTGTGTGTGTTGTTTGTTTGTTCCTACCTGCTGAAGGAAGAGTGTTCTACTCCTGTGTGATACCAGTGCTAACGTATGGACGTGAATGTTGGAAATGCACCAAGACTTTACATAGGAAATTAAATGTCTTTCAAAACAATTGTCTCATTTGGATATCAAACATAAGCTACAAAGAATACATTTCAAATGAACAGATAAGAAACAAATCAAAACAAGAATATGTGATGAGCTTTATAGAAAGAAGGCCTTGAAATTACATCGGTCATGTGCTGAGAATGAATGAAGAATGACTTCTCCATTAGGTACTCATGTGGAAACTATCTGGTAAAATAAAACAAGGCAGACCAAGAGAATCACCAGGCAGAACAATTACTAGAGAAGGCACAACCATGGGACTCAGAAACAACCAAAACCTACAAGAACTAGCCGCAGATCATCAATCATGGAGAACTAACCAAAACCTACAAGAACTAGCCGCAGATCATCAATCATGGAGAACTATGACTTCCACCCAATGTGCCGTCTTTGGCGCAAGAGGAAAAAGATTGAAAAAATTCAATAGATCTTTTGAAATCACAATCACATACAAAAACCACTACGTGGCATTGAGTAAAAGAACAGAGGAACTCTAGAAACTACTGATTCTATAACAAACCAATCAAATACCTTTCAGCTGATAGAGACGCTTTTCCCCATCTCCATGGGGGTTCATAAATAGGGTAACCAAACTGGCCAAGCAAGCAAGGACTAAGAAGGGAGGCAAATCCGGTACTGAAAATATGCAGCACTGAAGTTAGATGCACTGGGTTCAAAGGTGCTAGTACTCCAGCTTGCGGTAAGTCACAGCACAGTACAGATCCAGTCTTTTGAACCTACCATAAGTCAACCACTTCACACGGTCCTTTTGCAATAGATAAGTACTTGCATTTTGTGTGCGTGTTTATTTATATTTGTTGTTTTATACCCGATGAAGACTTTTGCCAAAACGTCGTTGTTTGGCTCGTCTCTCCTTAATTTCAGCTGCTTAACACCATTTTATGTTTTTGTAATATACAACACAGTACAACATGTACCAAATTCATGCTCATTGTTTTGAACACACGTGATGTTGAGCAACAATGTCAAGATGAATGCCAACATACAAAACAAGAAATGTTTATTATTGTCCTTATTTTTATATTTTGTATTGTGAAACCGGAACAGCATTTTTAAAAATTGAAATCTAATGTACTCATTTTGTCACACACACACAAGTTATGCATCATCCTAATCATCTTCTACATATTCGACACATCCAGGCATACTTTAGGGCAGTTGCTATTTGAAGATCTCCTCACTTCCAATTTGCGATCGCATGACAATTTAGTTTCAAATGAAAAGAGTGCTCTCCAGATTCACATTTTCTCCTCATCCATCACTGATCACATGACAGGATGTATTGGCCCTAACTCTTCCTCAGTGAAAGACAAAAGTGATGATCCACACCGGGAATGAGAGAAAGTGCATGCATTTAAACAGAAGTATGTCCACGCAATGAAATCACTCAAGTGAAATCATTTAAAGCAAAATACAACCAAAAAATGTCCCTTTGCAAATAGATCTTGATAAAGATGTTTGGTTTACTGCAGTCTGTTTTGCTGTTAATTCTTGTTTTTATATGGACCCACTACTTGTCAGACAGACAGACATCATGAAGAATAATATGATTATTATATTAATAATATGATCTATTGTTGTTGTTTTTCTTTTATGTTTTCACTGACATGTGTAGTTAATGGTATGTATTACTTATTCACTTAGTTCTCTTTATGCCCTCTAGCACGTACGGCCAACACTAGAGATATCAACTGTTGTCTGTCTACATTAAAGCTTTCAAAAACCATCCATTACAGTACTATTTTTCTTCTATTTCTTATTATGAACTATTCTACACTGTGTCTGTTTTGATCATCCTGTAGCTCTTTTGTCATCGAGAGTCAGCAAAGAGCTACTGTCTCTCTCTCTCTCTCTAAGAACATGATCACTCTGACACCATCAACTCTTCTTGACCTCTGCAGGACCCAAACCATCTCCACTTGTTTACCATTTTCTCTTTTCAAATGTTAGCATAGAATGAAGGGGTATATGTGTTTAATGGTTGACTCTTAGATTCTATTATCTTCTCTTCTCCCATTATTATATTTCCTTTCCTTTGATTTCACACATCCTGAAACTTTGACTTCTTTTCTTCCTGTTAATTCATTTAAATGATTTTGTATAAATTTTGCTTCTTTCTTTTGTTGTTTTTCCATTTCTTCACATAGTTGCTGTAACCATCATTACTTTGGTTCGCTGCATTTGTTTTGGATCTCTTTGTGCAATCTTTAAAAGCCAGTTCTTCTTTATTATGTTTTTGACTTTTGTCTATTAGTTCTAATACTTCTTCTGTCATCTATTTCTTCTTGTTGACTCTTTTAGTCACTGGTATTTCTTCCTTTGATATTTGTTGAATCAATTTTTTAAGCATTTTCCACTGCTCCTCAATAGCAGGTACCCATTTTTGTTGCAACTGGATCATTTGTAGGGCGAGTCTGGTGTTCCAGAAGAAATACGAGCCCTTAATTAATTCATTCTTTCTTCCTCGAGCTGTACACTGTGCCTTCAAATAAAACACGGACAATAGTCATTCAAATCTATTATCTAATTTCTGTAGAAAATCTCACTGAGCACAAAGTGTGAAAGCAGTACACACCATGCTGTTATTTATGTTGAACTGTCAAGGTTCTTATATGTGTTCCTTTGGAACAATGAACCTACTTTTATCTGAGAGATCACAACTGAGAGGAGATCAATTCAGAGGAAGAGGTATGTTTACAGCACTTGGAAAAAATGACAAATAATCAACAACAGAAAAAATAAACAAAGAACAATATATGGACCGAAGCAGGATCTAACCCATATATTGTTCAGGTCCATATATTGTTCTTTGTTTTTTTTCTGTTGTTGATTATTTGTCATTTTTTCCGAGTGCTGTAAACATACCTCTGAATTGATTCGCTGATTATCGCCTCAGAAGTTTCCCTCTATAATAATATTCATTTATTATTATTTGTCTTTGAGGGGAAATAACTTTGAAGAGTTGTCAATATACAGGGTGTCTCCATAGTCTGGACACACAGGCGAAAATACGTATCTTCAAGAAATTAATTTTTTTTTTTTTTTTTAAATACAACTGCTGAAAGAGTTACTTATGACCAGCGTAGTTTTTTTTTTTTTTTTTTGTTCCCCAGCTTTCGCTTCTAGTGAAGTCCATAGAGATTAGGAACTGAAGTGTGCGTGTTACTCCGTTTCTCCCTGGCAGTCATGTTCACAGGGGTCCTTCGCCGCACAGGCACTCCGACGGTTCTCATATTTTTTCCGTCGATGAGTAATAGACGTTTCAAGACGGGCCTCCCTGCTGAGACCAGGGGTGGTTGTAGAGAGAAATCATAAATAAAAATCTCAACAACTGGTGCAGCCAGAATTTAAACTCATAATCTCTGTCTGTGACAAATTCAAGAAAGAAATGGATGACAGATGACATTTTGCAGCTAATGGATACAAGAAGAGGAAATTTAAAAAATACAGATGAGTATAAGAAATTAAATAAAGAAATTGTAGTAAAATGCAATGAAGCAACAGAAGCATGGCTAAAAGAGAGATGCAAAGAGATTGAAATGCAACAAAAAGGAGATGCTAAAGCTATATACAAACAAATTGAAGAATTAACAGGAAGAAAAACGCAATCAAAAACTGGATGTTTAAGATCATAGAAAGGAGAACTGTTGATTGATCAAGAAAACATAAGGGAACGATGAACAGAATACATTAAAGATCTTTATAATGATGAACGAACGGAAGTAAATATTAAGGATAATGGAGAAGGTCCAGAAATACTCAGAGAAGAAGTGGAAGACGCCTTGCGCAATATGAAAGCAGGCAAAGCTCCTGGACCAGATAATATAACTAAAGAAGAGATTGAAGCCATGGGTGATTTTGGAATAGAAATAATAACAAAAATATTGAATGATATCTACAACAGCGGATATATACCAGACGACATGCTCAAATCAATATTCATAGCCCTACCAAAGAAATCGGGTGCGATTGAATGCGATGATCATCGCACAATAAGCCTTATGAGTCATATGACTAAGATATTACTAAGAATCATCATGCGAAGAGTGCGAAACAAAATCAGTCCAGAAATTAGCGATGAACTGTGTGGTTTTGTTAGAGATAAAGGAACAAGCAATGCCATTTATATCATAAGATCTTTAGTAGAAATAGAGGTGAAAACAGATCTATACCTATGTTTCATAGATTACACCAAGGCATTTGACAAAGTAAAGCACCAAGAAATAATCAAAATTTTAGAAAGCATAAACGTAGACAGCAAAGATCTAAGAATAATAAAGAACATGTACTAGCAACAAACAGCGGTCATAAGAACTGGAAACCAATTGGGAATGTTTCAACAAATAAAACAGGGTGTTAGGTGTTTCAGCCCTACTGGGAGATACTTGCATTAATAGGAAAGTACAAATATACAATTTATTTCCGGTCTGTGATCGTTACCCTATGCTATAGTCATTGAGAGCGCCTTTCGTGGAAGACACTACTACAATAGCCAATTTTTTAGTTGGCTGAGTGGCAGTGTGCCAAGCGTTCGGCCTCTCGTGGCAAGGCGCGGTGCCAGGGAGTACGGGTTCGATCCCACTTCGGACCATATATTGTTCTTCGTTTTTTTCTGTTGTTGTTTGTCTGTTAATTTTTCCGAGTGCTAACACATACTTATTTGTTCTATTATTCCCTGTTAGGCAAACACCAGTTTGTGAGCTGTCACCAGATTTGTTTAATATGTATAGTGAGATTATTTTAAGACCCATAAGGGGCATGCCTGGAATAACAATTGGAGGTCATATTATAAATAATCTAAGGTATGTTGATGATAGAGTCTTAATCTCTAAGAGTGAAAATGAGTTAAAGAAATGTTGGATATTATAGTGAAAGAAAGCAAAAATAAAGGACTCAGCCTTAATAGCAAAAAGGCAGAGGTAATGGTAACAACAAAGAAAAAGACATCACCTCAGTGCAAAATAAAGACAAGTGGAGCAATATTAAAACAGGTAAATGAATTTAAATATTTGGGAACGTTGTTAACCTCAGACGGAAGATGTACAAAAGAGGTGAGATGCAGAATGGCTCAGGCAAAAGCAGCTTTCCAGAAAATGAGGAAGATACTATGCAATCCATTTTTGACAATAGAAACAACAAAAAGAGTTCTTAAATGTTACGTAGAGCCAGTCTCAACATATGGATGTGGATCATGGACAATAGGACAACAGACAGGTAAATTACTGGAGTCTGTAGAAATGTGGTTTTGCATAAGGATGTTGGGAGTACCATGGACAGCAAAGAAGAGTAATGAAGATGTTCTGAGAGAGGTCAAAGCAAAAAGAGAGCTAATTTCCAATATTAGGAAGAAACAATCATCATTTTTTGGCCATGTAATGAGAAGAGAACATTTGGAATATATTGTAACAACTGAACAAATTGAGGGACGAAGAGATAGAGGGAAGCAAAGAGAAAAAAAATGCCAGACAGCTTAAGAGAATGGCTTGGCAGAAGGTCAACAACAGAAATGATAAATAGCTGTCGAGATCGAAAGGTGTGGAGAGACATGATCATCTACGCCAGCAGGCCCGGTACTTGATGATGATGAACCTCTGCCTCGAGACCAATCAATCCCTCCCAGCCTAGTTATATAATTCACTTTTCTATAGCACTGTCCATGTTTTCTCTTTTTTTTTTCTTTTCCTATTTAAAAAAGTGCTTGGTTACGGCTGGCAAAATAAAAGGAAAGAGAGATCGCGGACGACAAAGAGAGAAAATACTGGATAGCTTGGTGTCATGGCAATGAAAACGATCAATAACAGAATTGATACCTTGCACTGTAGATAGAGGGTTGTGGAAGGACATGATCGCCTCGCCAACCGGTATGAAACATGATGATGATGATTTTTAAAAAGTTTGCAGTTGTAGGTGATCATATTAAATTTCTTCTCTGTTTTATGTCTCATCTTCTCTTCTTTTGTTGACCTTTCCTGTTGATACATTTCCTAGTATTTCTAATATTCCATTAATCTTTTCTTGGTATAGAACCGTTGATCAGAGGTTTAACAGGTCGCTATCGTAAAAACAATTTTGTTAATGAAACGTAGACTTGATACAGATAATAGTGATAGTTTTTTTCGGCCCTAAAACAACAACAAAAATAGGATTCTGGAATGTACGAACAATGGCCGCGCCGACGAAACAAGCACAAGTCGCGAGCGAGATGGATAGATACGATCTAGACTAACTGTGTGTTTATATGTTCGAAGTTTGAGTCAACAACGATGGCCTAACATCATCTAGCGCTATACATTTTTAAAGAAATATAACGAGCATCACTTTCTGGAGGACGTGAACTTCTGGTATATGGTGGATAGGCGGCAGGAACCATTGCAGGCTATGCATGAAAAGTGTTTCTTGTTGCAGTTTCCTCATATTCCAAGTCCATGGGGGACTTGTGGGTCTCGAGGCAAGACGCCGGCCTTGGGACAGAGAGGTTGTGGGTTCAAATCTCGGCTACACCAATTGGGATTTTTATTTATGACTTCTCTCTGCGACAACCACCCCTGGTCTCAGCAGCGAGGCCCAGCATGAAACGTCAGTTACTCATCGACGGAAAAAACATGAGTACCTCCGAAGTCTGAGTTATCTGCCTGTGCGGCGAGGGACCTCTGTTCACACAGCTGCCAAGGAAAAATGGATTAACACGCAAAATTCAGTTCCTAGTCTCTAGGGACTTCGTCAGAGTTGAAAGCTGGCGAACGCAACAACAATATCTTAATGTGTGTCTGTCTATATTAGTCATATCTCATATCTTTGTGTGTTTGTGTTTAGTCATATCTCATATCTTTGTGTGTGCATGTCTATGTTAGTCACATCTCCTATCTTTGTGAGTGCATGTTTAAGTTAGTCATGTCTCATATCTTTGTGTGTGCATGACTGTGTTTAGTCATATCTCATATCTTAGTGTGTGTATCTGTGTTAGTCATATCTCATATTTTAGAGTGTGTCTGTGTTAGTCACATCTCATATTTTAGTGTGTGTGTGCATATGTCTGTGTTAGTCATATCTCATATCTTGGTGTGTGTCAGTGTTAGTCATGCCTCATATCGTTGTGTGCATGTCAGTGTTAGTCACATCTCATATCTTTGTGTGTGCATGTCTGTGTTAGTCACCTCTAGTGACTCAGGCAGATGGTGCTCGTAAACCTGGGAGGGCCGACCATCTAAGGGCAGAATCCCCCAACAGAAAAGACAGTATGCTGCCTTGCAGGAAGATTGGGGACAATCAAAGGCTAAGGAAAGCAAACCTGAATAAAATGCTGGCTGAAATCGGATGCACTGGGCCACTGGCGTAGAACGCAGTGCAACGTTTTAACGGGTATTCAATCAGAGTGGATATCTAACAGACTATAATTATGATGTTCTGTCTGTGGGGTGGATCAATTCACTTAAACAGACAGCTGTCTTCATGTGAGAGTCTGGAATTCTACTCTGATTGAGTCTTGATCGCAGATATATATATATATATATATATATATATATATATATATATATATATATATATATATATATATATATATATATATATATTAGGATTAAGCAAATTGCGCTGGCTTGGAACAGGTAGGAAATCTGTTGATAATAAAATAGTAGTTTTTTTTCTGGAAGGGAAGATGGAAAACACCGTGAAAGAGTAGGCATAATGATGACAGACATAGCTGCAAGAAGTTTATTAGAATGGGAACCGGTAAATAGCCGTCTGATACGATCACGCTACAAAACAAAATATGGAAGACTTTCAATTGTTCAATGTTATGCGCCTACAAACGAAGCTGATGATGAAGTTAAGGACGATTTTTATAACCAACTACAACAACTTATAAACAAAATACCAAAACACGATCTTTTAACTGTAATGGGAGATTTCACCGCCAAAGCGGGAAAAGACAACGCAGGAGTGGAACATGTAATGAGGAGAGAAGGTTGTGATACTACAAGTCAGAATGGAGAAAGATTAATAGAATTATGTTTAATAGAAAATTTAGTTACAGGTGGGACATTATTTCCACACAAAAATATTCACAAAACAACATGGATATCTCCTGATGATAGAACCTCAAATCAAATTGACCACCTATGTATTAAACAACAATTCAGATCATCATTGATAGATGTAAGAGCTTACAGAGGTGCTGATGTTAATAGTGACCACAACCTGTGCATTGGGAAAATAAGATTAAAATTTAAAAGCCAACAGAAGAGATCAACTACACATAAAATTGATAGTCATAAACTGAAAGATGAAGCCATAAAGGACAAGTTTAACATAGAGCTAAGTAATTGTTATACAGCACTCGGTGAAATAGATATCAATGAAATGTTGGGCTCACAAAGCAAAATACTAATGACAGCAGCAGAAGCAAGTGCCGGACTGAAGAAAATGGAAAAACGAGCTTGGATTTCAGACACTACATGGAAATACATCAAAGAAAGAAGAGAAGCGAAGAGAGCCATGACTAATGTAAAGACAGATCTTGGAAAGGTTCTGGCAAAAGCAACATACAAAAAATTAGACAACAAAGTGAAAAGTTCAGCAAGAAGAGATACAAGAGCTTATATAGACAATTTGGCAGAGAAAGCAGATACAGCTGCAATTACATGAGACAACAGAACTCTTTATACTGTACAAAAGATACTGACAAACACCTACACATCCAGTGGAACACCAATTCTAGACAAATCTGGATTAATGCTAACAACAAGCGCAGACATAAATACCCGTTGCGCGAAAAACTTCAAAGAAATTCTTAACCGTCCACTACCCCACAGTTAAATAGATTTTGAAGCTGAAACAACAGCAGTAGAATTAGATGTAAATTTAGATGACTTCACCTTGAGTGAAATAGAAAACACCTTTAAGCGTATGACCAAAACAAGGCTGCTGGAGAGGATAAGTCAACAGCTGAGATCCTCAAGACAATTGATAGCCATAATTTAATACATCTCCAGAAAATGTTCAACATCATTTGGAAAGCAGAGAAGACGCATCATAAATGGAAAAAAGGAATCATTGTTAAGATTCCAAAAAAGGGCAATCTTAGAGATTGTAACAACTGGAGAGGCGTGACACTTTTGCCAGTTGCCTCAAAGTTGTTCTGCAAAATCATCCTAAATAGAATAAAGGATTTAACAGATACAGTAATGCGTGAAGAACAGGCTGGGTTTTAAAAAGGGAGAAGCTGCCTTGACCACATTTTTACTCTACGACTTATATTGGAGGAACACGTTGAAAAGCAAAAACCTTTTGTACTTAACTTCATCGACTTCAAAAAAAGCATTTGATAGTATTCATAGAGATTCTTTGTGGAAAATTCTGAAGCAATATGGCTTACCATCAAAAATCATAAATATTATTAAAGACATGTATGATGGTTACACATGTGCAGTTCGAACAGAGGAAGGACTGAGCGAATATTTCCCAATAGAAACCGGGGTTAAACAAGGATGTATTTTATCGCCCTTGTTATTTGGAATTGTTATGGACTTCATAATTAAGAAATACTGCACTGGTAAAAAAGGCATCGAATGGATACAAGGAGACCATTTGGAGGACCTCGACTTTGCTGATGACATAGTTCTCATCAGCAGTCAGATAAAAACGATGCAGGAAACACAAATGAACTATCATCAATAGCCAGCAAAATTGGGCTTGAGATCAGTCATGAAAAGACTAAAGTCATGAAAAGCATAATTCCAACAGACGACAAAATATACATGGAAAACAAACCAGTGGAAGAGATCGATCACTTTATCTATCTTGGAAGTCACATTGATAGAGAAGGGGATACAAGCAAAGAAATTAGAATCAGAATAGCTACAGCAGACACCAGGAACCAGGAGCACAACATAGCGAAGGGGTAGCTATAATGCTATCAAAAAATGCACAGAAGACACTAATAGAATGGGAGGCAGTGGGACCAAGACTGGTGAGAGCAACATTTAGAACAACCAAAAACAAAATAAAATTACACATTATACAATGCTATGCACCAACCAACGATAAAGATGACTCAGTTAAAGATGATTTTTATAAACAGCTACAATGCCAGATGGATGCAAGACGAGCCAAGGATATTATAATCTTGATGGGAGACCTAAATGCTAAGATAGGATCAGACAACAGAGGCTTTGAAGAGATTATGGGAAAACATGGACTTGGAGATATAAACGAGAATGGAGAGATATTTGTGAATTTCTGCGCCCTTAATCAAATGAGCCTAGGAGGAACAATATTCCAACATAAAAGAATACACAAAGCTACATGGGTGTCACCAGATCATAGAACGGAAAATCAAATTGATCACATATGTATTAATAATAAGTTTAAGTCATCCTTACAGGATGTAAAAGTATATAGAGGGGCAGATATAGCTTCTGATCATCATCTTCTGTTAGCCAAACTTAAAATTAAATTAAAAAGGTATACTACAACGAATAAGGGCAGAACGTATTTCAATGTAGGGTTTCTTAAAGAACAAGGAATTAAAGATAAATTCGCAGTCACAATATCAAACAAATACCAAGTCCTCCAACAACTAGAAAATACTATAAATATAGAAGATCATTGGAAACAGGTAAAAAATATATGGAAAGAGACATGCGAAGAAACACTGGGGAAAGAGAACGCCAGAATAAGGCATGGATGACAGCAGAGACCCTGGATAAAATTAAAGAAAGAAAGAACAAGAAAGCAGACATAAATAAAAGCAAAACAAGAAGTAATAAAGCCAAGACACAGGAAGCTTACACAGAGGTGAATAAAGAAGTGAGAAGATGCATTAAAAGGGATAAGAGGAAATATATAGATGAATTAGCTAAAGAGGCAGAAGAAGCAGCAAATAAAGGGAATATGAAAGAACTGTACAACAGCACAAAAAAATTAGGTGGAAAATACAAACAGATCAACGCCTTTATCAAAGATAAGAAAGGAAATCTGCTTAGTAATATAAAGGAACAAATGGAGAGATGGAAGGAGCACTTTGAAGAACTTTTGAACAGACCTGGCTCAAATAATCCTCCAGATATACTACCAGCAGAAGAAGAGTTACACGTTAACTGCGGAAAACCAAGCAAAGAAGAAATAATGAAAGCCATCAAACTGTTAAAAGATGGTAAAGCCACAGGACCAGATGAAATTCCTTCGGAAGCCATCAAAGCAGATATTATCACCTCTACCAAGATGTTACATAATCTATTGGATAAAATTTGGGAGAGGGAAGAAATACCTAAAGACTGGAGAGAAGGTTATATGATCAAACTACCAAAGAAAGGAAGTTTACAGGAGTGCACAAATTATAGGGGAATTATGCTACTATCAGTGCCAGGAAAAATATTAGGCAGAATCATTCTGGAGAGACTAAAAGAGGCTATAGAGAAACACTTGAGAGATGAACAAGCAGGTTTTAGGAAGAACAGATCATGTGCTGATCAAATAACTACTCTACGTATAATAGTTGAACAAAGTTTAGAACTAAAATCCCCACTTTATATTGGATTCATAGATTACGAAAAGGCATTTGATAGTTTAGACAGAAGAATGCTTTGGAAGTTGCTGAGTCATTATGGAATCCCCATAAAGTTTATTAACCTGATAAAAACAATGTATGAAGGAACAAAATGTAGTGTGGTGCATGAAGGACAGCTTACAGAAGCATTTGAAATAAGAACAGGAGTAAGGCAAGGATGCCTTCTGTCTCCATTTCTCTTTCTACTGGCCATAGATTGGATTATGAAAATAACTCAAAACAACAGAAATGGGATCCAGTGGTCACTGACCAAACAACTTGATGATTTAGACTTTGCTGATGACATAGCTCTCCTATCACACAGCCACCAACAGATGCAAGATAAAATGAGTATATTAGATGAGAGATCACAACAGCTAGGACTAAAGATTAATAGAGATAAGACCAACATTATGAGAATTAATGCAGTTGGCAATAACCAAATAAAACTAGGAGAAATACCTCTACTAGACGTACAATCTTATATATATCTGGGCAGTAATATAGATAAAGAGGGAGGAACAGAAAACGATACCAAAATAAGGATATCAAAAGCAAGAGGAGCTTTCATTGCACTGGGAAACATATGGAAATCCAAAGAAATTAGGCTAAATACAAAAATACAAATTTTCAACTCCAATGTTAAGTCGGTTCTATTATATGGCTGTGAAACATGGAGAATAACAAAATTGACAATCACGAAGGTACAGACTTTCATTAATGGATGCTTGCGCAGAATAAAGGGATGGAAATGGCAGGACAAAGTCACAAACGTGGAATTATGGAAATGTACCGGTCAAATACCAGTGGATAAAGAAATACAGCGAAGACGATGGCGATGGATAGGACACACACTACGGAAACCAACTGAGAGTATTACACAACAGGCCCTTTTTTTGAATCCCCAGGGGAAAAGACAAAGAGGAAGACCAAGGAATTCTTGGAGAAGACAGATTGAAGCAGAGATGAAGATGATGGGGAAGACATGGAATGATCTTAAAAGAATTGCAAAAAACAGAACGACTTGGAAAGTGTTTGTTGAAGACCTATGCTCCACTGGGAGCTAAAAGGTAGAAGAAGAAGAGAAAGCAATCCCTCATGTGGGAAACAACAGGTAGGAGAAAAAGAGGAAGACCCAGAGAGACACTGAGAAGAACATTGATGAGAGAGGCAAGAGCAGCAGGAATCTTCTCCCTCAATGAGATAGAGCTGCTTGCACAGGACAGAGACAAATGGCGACATTTGCTAAAATATCTTTAAAATAATTGATAACTGTTAAAACAAAAATTCGGATAAGAGAAGGAGTATCTTGATCTACGTCCTATGGGCCGGCTACGGCTCGAAAGGTCAATAGATAGATAGATTAATCTTTTCCATGCTCGACCCTTGGTTTTAGTAGTCTTAGTGTTCATGTAGCGTTTGTAAGGCTCGTTGTTATATTTTGATTCTTCTTTGTCACATGACTAAACTATTTTATCCGTTATATATTTATGTATTCAATACGGGAATTATGCGTAGCTTTTTTCTCAGCTCTTCACCTCTGGCCTTGTCTCTCAGGCTGTTTCATGTCAAGCGTCTGACACATTTCATCTCGTTAGTGGACATTTTCATGAGCCTAGCGCTAACGGCATTGGTTGTATAAAGTTCGAATGGGCATTGTGTTGTAGGGTTCCCGTTTTGCCTCTGGTATTGCCTTGTTTGGAAAACATAGGTGATAACTGTCCGATGATTTGACAAACGGCGTAAAAACAGAAGAGTCCGTATGCCTCTTCGCACGTTAAAGAACCCTCAGCAGTTTGAAATCGAAAAGAATAGATGACCGTTATCCAGGCAATATTAATAGGGGAATAAGTCTACCCATATGTTAAAACTCTCGACGATGAAAATGCTACCTCTGAAGTCGGAGAATATCTGCTTGTATGGTGTGGGACACCATACCATCCGGTATGAAAAACGGGAAAAAGTTACATTCTCGCAAAATTCAGTCTCTTGAGACTTTGGTAGAGATATAAAGCTGGCGAAGGCAAACAAACACGCATTAAAATGCTTATAGTGCTTTTTTGCATTTGTTAATGAATTAACCGGTAAGCTCGCTGACAGCTTCTGGCACTGAGTGTGGCCTTACTCTCGACAAAGTTACACTGCCACGTTTGTTCCTCATTCCTTAAGAGAAGAGGAAAAGAATGGGTGGGGCAATGATGAGTAAACATTGAGTTATTTGCGGATCATCAACGTTGCACTCCGAACATGTCCTTAGATGCTCAGATCCCCTCCTCAGCAAGTCCCGCAGTGTCCAGCGACTGCGGACTCCAGTTCTGTGTTGGTTGATAAGTCTTCTTATACGCCCCACTAAGTTTCTCGTTTCTGGCTGTGCCCATCTTAACTTCCATTTCTTTCATCCGAAGGAGAGATATGTAATCATGGTTGTCGAAGTCCTGTGCCCTTCCTACATCTCGGAGGGCATTGATGATGTCCGCCCGATCCATTGGTTGACCGTCTTCAACGACAGCGCAGCTAGCCAACCTGTCCGATCTTTCATTTCCCCGTACTCCCGCATGTCCAGGGACGTAGACAAAGGTGGCCCTATGTATTTTTGACTTCTGTAATGACTCTACCCATTGCCTGCGTACAGAGCCCGTCTCCACTTTTCTTATAATGGTCATCGAATCCCTCAGTACGCCGGCGTGAATGTAATCTTGTGGTTCTAGCCAGATGAATGCCCTGGTGACTGCCATCACCTCCATCGTCATGCTACTCGTGGTCATAACGTATGCATCACTGTCTTCTTTGACTATTCTGCCTGCCGAGCGTACTGTAATGCCCATGCACTTCTTTGGTGTCGTATTACAGATTCGTCTGTATAGATGACTGCATCTTTCTCATCGGTGTTATCCCAGATCCCAGATAAGACCGTTGACCTCCGATTTGATCACGACTGAGCTCTATTCCCTACATTTCCTGTCGAGCGTGACATTAAACGAGAGTGTCCCCCTTGAATGACGTAGGCACCGGTATCTCCTCCTCGCCATCGTTGATATTGGTAAGCCCACAATGTTTGAAGACATCTGCTCGGCCCATCCATGATTTACCTCTTTTTAGCCTGACTCCTTTCCCCGTGTTGAGCGCGTGGTGCAATAAATGCTATTTCTATTCGCTTATTTTTAGGTATGCTTGTACCCTCCATATCTTGATTCTGTCATCAATGGTTGGAAAGTCGAGAAGACGCCCTCATTTCTACACAGGGAGCGTCCCTCGTACACCCCAAGATAATGCGCATGGCTTCATTCTGTATTTTCTCCAGCCTGTCAATTTGCATATATATCAATACTGAGGAGTTTAGTCGAAAGTGGAAAAAGTATCTGGTCGTTTCGGAGTGATTATTGGGAAAAGCAGATGTATCTATAACCAACACTTACAAGAACAATTAGTTTGTTACGCTTCAAGAAATGCTGCGACGGGCGGTAAAGCGGATATGGGGGATGCCCAAAATGCACTGAAACTGATTTCATGAATGGAATAGAATCGTCCTGTTTAGTGAGGTAAGAGATTGCAGTATAGAAATACTAATGGACGATTATGCACGAACAATAATAATACAGTGTTTAGTCACAATATGAGTAGATGTGAACAAGTTATCATTATACGCCTCAGAACAAGACACAATCGACTCCACAGTCACAACTATACAACATTCAAGATCGGCACCTCAACTACATATACATGTGGAGAGGCACCCCAGACTGCTGAACACATACTTCAAGATTACACTGAATATAGTAGACTGTGGCAAGTCCATTGGCCTATAGATACAACATTACAGACAAAACTATATGGGTCACTGCAAGAATTACAAAAGACAGTAAAATCTATACAGGAAACAACATTGCAGTTATAGACAATACTTCAGGCGAACGAAAGATAGATAGACAGTGTTTAGCTTCTCTTCAAGCCGAAGACAAAACATAGGGCAGAAAATATAACTCGCCAATGTTTGACGATTCACGACTAGATCTTGTAGGTCTTATTTTGTTTTCAAGTCTATACTTCAGTCATCTCTAATAGCTGTTCTACGTAGACTTTTGATTGACCTTCCTCATTTTTTTTTACCACTCTGTTCAGAGGGTTTTGTTTAATTCATTCGAGCTATGGATAGTTGATAGCAAAACATCTTAGTATTAATGACACAAATGTTGACAATAGCAAACGATATACTTGCTGAGAAGAGAGGGCGGAGAATCTCGTGGGGTCTACGGAGTTCGTGCACTATGCTGAGACTTTTTTCATAAAGTACACGACGGTAGTTTAACGTCAACTTCTAGATACAAGAAAAATTAACAATAATGTCCTATTAAAACACGTTTCTGAGTACACATTATAAAGACTTTGGAAACAAATAAATAAAATATTACCCTAGCTAAATATATCTTCTTCTTCTACCTTTTAGCTCCCAGTGGAGCATAGGTCTTCAACAAACACTTTCCAAGTCGTTCTGTTTTTTTGCAATTCTTTTAAGATCATTCCATGTCTTCCCCATCATCTTCATCTCTGCTTCAATCTGTCTTCTCCAAGAATTCCTTGGTCTTCCTCTTTGTCTTTTCCCCTGGGATTCCAAAAAAGGGCCTGTTGTTAATACTCTCAGTAGCTAAATATATAACAACTTATTAATATTGACTGTAATGACAACACATTCTCTAAGAACTTGACAAAATAAGAAAGCGAATTATATGAATGACGATTTTTCTTAGGTTAAAAAACACACACACAATTTGTAAGATTGTATTGCCAAAATCAACTGATATTTTGTAAGCAAAACTCATCCTTTGACCCACATTATCATTTAGTGTTATAAAATCGAATATAAAAGTTATATATAAATTAATGTAATATTTGACATGAGAGAAAATATTTCTTTACACGTAAATGAGAAATGCTTGATATGTGGAGAAATGTATATGGCCCGTAAATGAGTCAAAGTCTGGCACAGTAGCATGGTGTCCCCACATGTTGATGGACTCTGACTTCTCTTAGTTCACTTTCAACTTGACAACATTCATTGACCTGCTGTAACTGCAATAACAATATTTGCCATTGAAGTACTTTAGTATTCAGTTATGTCGTTTTTTCTCAAATCTCGTAAAAGAAAACAAGGATTTAAGGTAACTGTTTTAGTGTTAAGTAACTTGTGACTGTGGCTACTTTTATTATTATTTTTTTTTTTTTATAATTATTTATAAAGTATTTATACAGTCGAACCTGTCTAAGGCGACCATTCACGGGACTTTCAAAAACTGGTCCCATAGGACAGGTGGTCCTGCCTCACAGGTTTCACATAATAAATAGAGCGATAAAAAAAAATTTTATCCTAAGCACTATGAAAACAACCCTTACGTATGCGTGTGAAAGCTGGAAAACAACAAGAGATATAGAAACAAAGTTGAACGCATTCGAAATAAATGTCTAAGGAAAATACTTGGTATAGAATGGAACGAATTCAAAACAAACGAGGAAATTAGAGAAATCGCCAATCAACACACTAATCTTCAGTAATAAAGAAAAGACGATGGTCATACGTTGGACATGTGATAGAAGAGATAATAATCGAATAGCAAAGCAAGCCTCATATGGAAACAACAGGTAAAAGAAAAAGAGGAAGACCCAGGAGACACTGAGAAGAACATTGATGAGAGAGGCAAGAGCAGCAGGAATCGGCCCCTCAATGAGATAGAACTGCTTGCACAGAACAGAGACAGATGGCGAGATTTGGATAAAATATCTTTAAAAGAAAACTGCTAGAACAAAATTCATATAGGAGAAGGTGTATCTTGGTCTACGCCCTATGGGCCGGTACGGCTCGAAAGGCTTCAACAACACTATGAAAACTAACCTGCAAATCAGCGTAATCCATGAGTAGAACATAGTGCACATGTCGGTCTACAATAGCCACTGTTGGACACTTTTCATAAAACACGATAGTTAAACACACAAAAATAAAACACACATACACAGATTCCACTTATACTGTACATGTATCACTTTTTTGACTTGAAAAAAAAATCCAATATGGTAGTTCTGTGTTTGACAGATGAAATAAACGATAAGTTCAATTTTTCTCTCAGTCCATGATAACGTCTAGTATTCAGATCTCCCGTTTGTTATTGAATAGGTGCGCAGAAGCTCCAAAGCATTATGTGCATCTGCGATAGTGTATGTTTTTCTCAATGTCAGTAGAATCTTGTTCGTTGTCTGATTCACTATTACATCCTCAGCAGCTAAAATTGCAGTGGCAGGAAGATCCCAGTTTGTTTCTATGTGTTGCAAGTTTGGAGCCCTGAATCAATCATGGGATGTCTGTCAATTGGTATCCAAACATTCTTTTGAAGGTTATCCAAAGCAGTAGAAATTGCAGTAGAAACAATTTGCACGTCGGTCTTTGATGCAGATTCCATGTGCGTCGAGAATATGCGTGTGTTTCAGCAGGACAATGAAAACCTGCTTTACAGAAGCACTTAAGGATGGTGAGTTGTCCACTTCTTTCCATGCTGCAGCAATCCAGTAGACTACATCCATAATTGACCTGTTTCATGAGTTCGGTTCCGGAAGCATCCTTGTTTGATTCCATGACTGTGATAAGATGTAGAAGCTGTTTTTGTCTAAACTTTAATTTAATGTCTGAATGACACCCTGGTCTAGGGTTGAACTAATGCAGTTGTGTTGGTGGCAGAAACTGCAGCTTAACATTCTGTAGTTCGATCTTGGGATGACAGTAGCGTTGTCAACAAATAAAATAATGTGGCGCTTTTTTTTCTGCATCTTACGGTCAAAAACTTTTCAGCCAATCTTCAAATATAGCTGCAGTCATCCATGCCTTTTGTTGTTTCTGTAATCACTGGCAGTGTGTTTATGTTGATGTTTTTTAAAAATCCTAGGTTAGCTGCTTTCCCAATCACTAAAGCCGGTTCTCGTTCCCCCAACATGTTAGTGCATAGCATCACTGTTATTCGCTCTTTGCTTTTTTTACCCCCAGCGCATTTTTCTCCTTTGACAAAAAATGTTTTGTCCGTTGTCGCTTTGAAAAATAACCCGGTTTCATCTAAATTAAAAATGTCTTGAGCAGCGTAACCATAGCATATCTCGGATAATTTAGAAGTCCAGTCAGCCGCAGCACTCATATCTGAATCACCGACTTCGCCACATTCTTACCAAACACAAGATTGTGTCTTTTAATGAGGCCTCTAACCAGCCGTTCGATGCTTTAAAGACTGAGTTTTCCAATTCTTTTGCAAACTGTAAAGCTCGTTCTTTGGATCATCGCCCAGATAACGGAATTTTTCGTGCAAGTGCTGATTGACACCATTTCCAACAAAGTGTATTATGTCTTCATTTTCCCGTTTTCCTGCTATTCCTCTTTTCATACTTGGTGCATTATTTTCAAGTCATTCATATACTCGGCTTTTCTCTTTAACGTACGTAAATCTGTGTCTTTCCCACTCCAAACTGTTCTGCCAATAATCGCAACTTTTAACCTTGCTGATTTTGTCGAATCACTGATATTCGTTCTTCCAGCGTTAATGCTTTTGGTTTTAACACTTTTGAACACTGGCCATTTCTATATTGTGTGTAACACTTTTAAAATCCACAAAAATAATTCACTGAGATACTGTACATGTACATGAATACACTCTAAGCGGGCAATGACTAATTCTTTAGTTAATTCCTGTAATTTATACGGGCCACGCAATGGTCTACTCTGGTCTAGACGGAACCGCGAAGTGATGTCACTTCACGAATCATAGATCTGTGTCTGCACCAGTATTGACTGATAAACGTAACACGTCCCACTGTAATCTGGGACTCACTAAATACGGGAAAACATCAACACCTGTAGACACCTGGTCGATCGTTTATAGCTCCCAGCGAGACGAAGGACTGGCTGGTCGTCGTAAACGGGATAAATACATTGCGGCGGTTAATTAGCCTGGTCTCTGGTCGCGTCATACGGTGAGCGCCGTAATCAGTGTTAGCAATAGTAAAAAACTCGGGGAAATTGTAGACCCGGTCCTATAACCAGGGAAACGCTTTAAAACAGGTGGTCCTAAGACCAGGTTCGACTGTATTTATAAGAAGACGAGAAGTAGAAGTCATTATTATTTCGTTAAGTAGAAGTAAAGTCTAGAAGAATAGACTAGACTAGATAGTGTTCAAGTGTTGATACATACAGTGATGGTGTAGTGTAGAGTAGAGTGTAACTCTTGTTTTGTAAACGCAACACTGAAACATTATGATTATGATGGCATATTTTATTTACGATATATTCGGATATTATTATTTTATTTTATCCTTTTATTGAGTTAACAGTTTAAGTTTAGTTAACTCAGTAGTACTGTACTACTGAGTACAATAAACACAACATTGAGTTTGAGTCATACACATTTATTTGATTTATGATTATAAACTTAAACTACTGGGCGGAGACTAGATAAGATTTAGTAGATAGTTAAGATAAGAGAAAACTCAGAACAACACTCGTCATTCACGTCACTGTGGCCATACTGTGAACTACTGAGTCAAGAGTGAAGTTGAAGTTGCAATGGTGTATTATTATATAATTATATTATTATTATTACTATAACCATATCCACTATATATTATTATAATTATCCACAGTGTGTAATATGTGTATTGAATTGTCATGTGTGTAAAACTAGTTTCAGACTTACCGGTACCACTAATTTGTATAATTAATAATAATTTGAAACAGAAAGTAGAAAGTTAGACTATTTACAATTTACACGTTTTAGTTTAGTAGTTAAGTAAGAGGATCTGCAGCTTAGTTTTAGTGAGCGCCACCCATCTCCCCATCGAGGGTTGGCTACCATACCATGGAGCGCCATTCCTCTCTCTCTGTCTCAGTGTCTCTTGCTTTGATTAGTTTGATGGTGCAGGTTGTCATCATAGCCTGACTAAGACTTATCCATCTTTTGATGTTACTATTCGTCCAGTCTTGGTCTACCTCTGCCTCTTTTACCTTGTAATGTATTAATGTATTTCCCTTCCAAGATTACTTAGGTTGTGTCTTTTATTACTTTTAACATTCCCAAAAAATCTCATTTTACAGTTCAACTACTTTACTAAGTTATCACTGTCAGATCATGATCATTAATCTAATCATCTAATCTGTGTAAGTCGCTTTAACACACTTTTTGACATTTGAAATATTGTTTTGTATTGTTTTCTTTGATTACCAGTTAGCGAGTTAGTTTCAGCTTTCAGTAAATCTTGGCGATGCCAGTACCAGCATCTTTGACTAGAGGCCTGAGCCACAAATATTTTTTATATTTCAACAAATATTAGTCACAGTGGTTCTAATAACTTGATAGAAACAAGAAAAAGAGTTCTTAAATGTTATGTAGTACAGTTTTAAAATATGGATGTGAACCATGGACAATAGGACAACAGACAAGACAATCACTGGAGCTGTAGAAATGTGGTTTTACAGAAGAATGTTGAGAATGCCATGGACAGCTAAGAAGAGTAATGAAAATGTTCTGAAAGAGGCTAAAGCAAAATGAGAGCTAATTTCCAATATTAGGAAGAAAATCATAATTTTTTGGCCATGTAATGATCGAGAAGGGGATACAAGCAAAGAAATTAGAATCAGAATAGCTAAAGCCTAAAGCAGCAATGTCTTTCAGAAGCCTTGAAAAGTTGTGAAAATCAAAACTCATCAGCACAAACACAAAACTTAGACTATTCAGATGAAATGTACTATCAACCCTTACGTATGCGTGTGAAAGCTGGAAAACAACGAGATATAGAAACAAAGTTGAACGCATTCGAAAATAAATGTCTAAGGAAAATACTTGGTATAGCGTGGAATGAATTCAAAACAAACGAGGAAATTAGAGAAATCTCCAATCAACCACTAATATCTTCAGTAATAAAGAAAAGACGATGTTCATATGTTGGACATGTGATGAGAAGAGATAATAACCGAATAGCAAAGCAAACCCTCATGTGGGAAACAACAGGTAAGAGAAGAAGAGGAAGACCCAGAGAGACACTGCGAAGAACATTGCTGAGAGAGGCAAAAACAGCAGGAATCTGCTCCCTCAATGAGATAGAGCTGCTTGCACAGAACAGAGACAAATGGCGAGATTTGATAAAATATCTTTAAAAGAAATGAAACTGCTAGAACAAAAATTCAAATAAGAGGAGTATCTTGATCTACGCCCTATGGGCCGGCTACGGCTCGAAAAGTCAATAGATAGATAGATAAAATGAAAAGAGAACAGCTGGAATATATTGTAACAATTGGGAAAATTGAGGGACGAAAAGATAGAGGGAATTAAAGAGAAAAGATACCAGACAACTTAAGAGAATGGCTTGGCAGAAGGTCAACAACAGAAATGATAAACAACTGTCATGATCGAAAGTTGTGGAGAGACATGATCACCTATACTAGCAGGCCTGGTACTTGATGACATTGTGAGCTTTTAAATAATTTAAAATTATACATTTTTTTTGACTCAGTGAGTCAACTTTGTGGTGTCTAGTGACTATGCTAATATGTATGTAATGTCTTATAATTCTTTAACATATGATATCAAATTGTTGCTAGTTGTTTAAGATATTAGTTTAAATTACGAATTGTAGACTATATTTAAGTATTTTGTATATTATAATAAATATATATATATATATATCTATCACTGCTGTAGTTCCATTAAATATGCATTTGCACAACGACAACATTGAGAACATATTTTGGACTCAATAGTAGTAAACCAAAGACAAACAAGGAAATTAGAGTAATCTCCAATCAAGCACTAATATCTTCAGAGTAATCAAGAAAAGACGATGGTCATATGTTGGACATGTGATGAGGAGAGATAATAACAAAGCAAGCCCTCATCATCATCATCATGTTGGAAACAACAGGTAAGAGGAAAAGAGGCTGGCCCAGAGAGACACTGAGGAGAACATTGATCAGAGAGGCAAGAGCAGTAGGAATCGGATCCTTCAATGAGATAGAGTTGCTTGCACAGAACAGACAAATGACGAGATTTGATGAAAGATCTTTATAAGGATTGAAAACTGCTAGAATAAAAATTTAGATAAGAGAAAGAGTTATCTGGGTCTATGCCCTACGGGATGGCTACATCTCGAAAGGTCAATAGACTAGAAGTAAACCTCAGCATTTTAGATTGCTAATGTCCTTCAACTTATTACACTTCCTTTCCCCAAACTAGTCAGGTACCTATAGCTGTTTTCTATTTTATTGAAATGTCTTTCTCAACTTTCTGCTAGTTTGTGGAATTTAGATAAAGAGCCAGATGAGTATATACATTTTCTCATTTGATAAAGTTAATCTATAAAATTGCTCGTTTCATCCAGGATCCTAAGATAAAGAGTGGAAAAGATACTGGGAAAAAGAAGATCAATAAATTAAATGCACTCACAGAAGAGGTTGAAAGTGAATCAGATGTTGACAGGTGACTGGTTATTTCAACTTGTATTTAATATTTAAAAATCTAAAATTGTGTGTTTGTGATTTCTTTTGTGAAATACAATAATAAAAGATGTAAGCTTGAAAAATAGATGCTAATAAAAATGAGACTTAATAAGTTATTAATTATTATGTATGGAGGGGAATACGGTATGGATGTCTATAAATTTAATGTGTAAATCACATCACTGGTGAATAAAAAAAAAACTGTTTATTTGAACTGAATTACCTGACTTAGATAAAGGACTTCGCGCCTTAATAGCAAAAAGACAGAAGTAATGGTAACAACAAAGAAAAAGACATCACCTCAGTGCAGAATAAAGACAAGTGGAACAATGTTAAAACAGGTAAACAAATTTAAATATTTGGTTAATTTGTTAACCTCAGATGGAAGATGTACAACAGAGGTGAGATGCAGAATGGCTCAGGCAAAAGCAACTTTCCAGAAAATGAGGAAGATACTATGCAATCCATTTTTGACAATAGAAACAATAGACAATAGAGTTCTTAAATGTTATGTAGAGCCAGTTTTAACATATGGATGTGAATCATGGACAATAGGACAACAGACAAGAAAATTACTGGAGTCTGTAGAAATGTGGTTTTACATAAGAATGTTGAGAATACCATGGACAGCTAAGAAGAGTAATGAAAATGTTCTGAAAGAGGTCAAAGCAAAAAGAGAGCTGGTTTCCAATATTAGGAAGAAACAATCATCATTTTTTGGCCATGTAATGAGAAGAGAACAACTGGAATATATTGTAACAACTGGAAACATTGAGGGATGAAGAGATAGAGGGAAGCAAAGAGAAAAAAAATGCCAGGCAGCTTAAGAGAATGGCTTGGCAGAAGGTTAACAACAGAAATGATAAAGAACTGTCGAGATCGAAAGTTGTGGAGAGACATGATCACCTACGCCAGTTGGCCCGTTACTTTATGATGATGACCTGACTTAGATTTGTGAAATTCAGTGACCCAATGTCAAAATTCTGCTGACAGTTATGGTTTTAAATAAATCATATCATTTATCAAGTTTAAGATTGAATATTGCGCAAAATGGACATCATTTTTATTTGACATAAAATCATTAAGTTAAAATTGAACGCAAGATAACTTTTGAAATGAAGCTACAAGATTTTGATAGTTTTTTTTTTTATTGATACTATACCATTTGTAAGGATAAGTTCTTTCACACTAAGCTTTTAATTAACTAAAATAAAAATGTTCAACTCCAATGTTAAGTCAGTTTTATTATATGGCTGTGTAACATGGAGAACAACTAAAATGACACCATGAAGATACAGACTTTCATTAATGGATTCTTACACAGAATAAAATGATGGAAATTGCAGGACAAAATCACTAACAAAGAATTATGGAAATGTACCAATCAAATACCAGTGGATAAAGATATACAGTGAAGACGATGGTGCTGGATAGGACACACACTGCGGAAGGCAACTGAGAGTATTACACAACAGGCCCTTTTTTGGAATCCCCAAGGAAAAAGACAAAGAGGAAGACCAAGGAATTCTTCGAGAAGACAGATAGAAGCAGAGATGAAGATGATGGGGAAGAAATGGAACAATCTTAAACGAATGGCAAGAAACAGAATAGCTTGGAAACTGTTTGTTGAAGACCTATGCTCCACAGGGAGCTGAAAGGTAGAAGAAACTTGTAAGTTGAAGGACTACCAAAAAATGTGTAAGCAAAAACATTTCAATGAAAATATAAAAGTATTTCTATTTATTATACACATTTGGAGGCGACGCGCGCCTCCCAGCACCAGAGCTGGAAGTTGTCAGCGACCCACAGCTGGCTTGCGCCAGGATCGGTGAACAAAAACCATCCAGATCCTGCTCCACCTCTCTGTGGTGCCTCCAGTAACAGATTAACCTGTCTAGTCTGGCCAAGCGTGCAGGGATTGAAGAGGGAAGACAACCCGGTACTCAAAAATGTTGTGCTGAAGTCGGATGTGTTGGGCTGAAAGGCGCAAATATAACAGTTATACACGTCCACTATGTCCTTGTAAGGGCGGATGATGAAGAGGAATATTCTAGTCTACCACGATACTCTAGAATACTTTAGTCATCTGACGAACGCAGCCAAACATACACATTTGACAGTTGATAAATGCACGAATGCATTGTAAAATATAGTCGACAGAACCAACATCTTAACTATGATATCCCTCAGCAGTGCAGAGTTCACTGAATCCAGAGACAAGCTGTACAGTTCAGATGAAGAAGAAGAGGAGACAGCTCAACAGAAACGTCTACGCTTGGCCAAGGAGTATCTGTCTAAAATAGAGGCTGAAGGTTAGACACATGTAGTACTTTGTGTATGTGCATTCATTAAATTTTTTTATAATTTAGTGGGACTGTAGACAGTTTGTTCTCCTTTCTCTTGTTCTATGGTATGAAATATAATGTGCATGTGTATTCATTTCATTAATGACTTCACTGCCACAGGCAGCGTGCCCACATTCCTCCTATCCTGTAATCGTCGGAGTCACTGGGGCAGCCAGCTTCCCCCCATCCTCTATATTTGCCAACCTGCATGTTGAGTCAGAGCAAGGCATGCCCATTCTCCTTGATTGTCTTTCATCCTCTCTTATGTCTTTTACATTTTTTTTCATCCATTTACTGCTTCTGTGAGATGGTTTTTCCATGGTAGACAAGATCTCTGAACCTGCAGCCCAAATGTGCATTTTCTCATGGCAGCCAAATCTTTGTAGAGAACTATTTAGTGTTGCCAGATCTTTTTGAATCTCTTCATTGAGGTCATGACACTGCACTTGGACTGAGAGCAGTTATCGACTCACAACTGATTACATGAGTCACTGTTGGTGAACAACATAGCTTATCAGACCATACTCCACCTCCTGATAGTGCTCTGAGAAGAAACTATCCAGTTCGGCCAAGCAAGTATGAATCGAAGACTGAAGGCAGCCTGGTTACCAAAACGATTGCCTTGTTGAAGATGGGTGTGTCTGGCCAAAATGCACTGATACTGGGGCTCACTGTAAACTAGTGACAGAACACATCTGTCTCATCACTTTAAGATAAAGTGATGAATAGTCATCGGGTGGGTACAGCAGAAGAACCTCTTTTGAATTTAACATGGTCCAGGCAGGAGATCTGCATGATTTGTATTTTTATCTGTAATTATTTGTTAGGGTCCAGTTCTTGCATGTGTACAGGAAGAATGATATGTCAATAAAGAACAACTACTCTAATTTTTGCAGCTGATGAGTGATGTTTTTGTCTTTCCTGATTGGCCTTTTTTTTTAAAAGCCTCTTTTGATTTTGCAGCTCTGAAAAATGTTGAAGAATTCAGCCTGGCTGATGTGAAATTGTTGATTGTTTTGAGATTTTGTCCTTTTGTGTCTGTCACCAGCTTAATGCTTTTTTGGGTTGTTAGTCATTAATTCTTACAGAATCCCCATAAAGTTTATTAACCTGATAAAAACAATGTATGAAGGAACGAAATGTAGTGTGGTGCATGAAGGACAGCTTACACAAGCATTTGAAATAAGAACAGGAGTAAGGCAGGGATGCCTTCTGTCTCCATTTCTCTTTCTACTGCATTGGGTTATGAAAATAACTCAAAACAACAGAAATGGTATCCAGTGGTCACTGATCAAACAACTTGATGATTTACACTTTGCTGATGACATAGCTCTCCTATCACACAGCCATCAGCAGATGCAGGATAAAATGAGCATACTTGATGAGAGATCACAACAGCTAGGACTGAAGATTAATAGAGATAAGACCAACATAATGAGAATTAATACAGTTGGCAATAACCAAATAAAACTAGGAGAAATACCTCTCCTAGACGTACAATCTTACATATATCTGGGCAGTAATATAGATAAAGAGGGAGGAACAGAAAATGATACCAAAATAAGGATATCAAAAGCAAGAGGAGCTTTCATTGCACTGGGAAACATGGAAATCCAAAGAAATTAGGTTAAATACAAAAATAAAAATGTTCCAACTCAAATGGTAAGTCGGTCCTATTATATGGCTGTGAAACATGGAGAACAACAAAATTGACAATCACGAAGATACAGACTTTCATTAATGGATGCTTACGCAGAATAAAAGGATGGAAATGGTAGGACAAAATCACTAACATAGAATTATGGAAGTGTACCAGTCAAATGCCAGTGGATAAAGAGATACAGCGAAGACGATGGCGCTGGCTAGACACACACTACGGAAGGCAACTGAGAGTATTACACAACAGTCCCCTTTTTTGGAATCCTCAGTGGAAAAGACAAAGAGGAAGAACAAAGAATTCTTAGAGAAGACAGATAGAAGCAGAGATGAAGATGATGGGGAAGACATGGAATGATCTTAAAAGAATGGCAAAAAACAGAATGACTTGGAAAGTGTTTGTTGAAGATCTATGCTCCACTGGAAGCTAAAAAGGTAGAAGAAGACGTCATTAATTCATTGGACAGTATACCATAGTTTCTTATTTTATGAAGCTTCTTGTAACTCATCTGTGTCTGGTTCACAAAACAAAGAAATGTATTAATATTAAAGAAGAGTACTTGTGTGTGTGAAGATTTCTTGTTAGTTTATATAGAGCTGTGTTATAGTTCATAGTATCTGACAGTCTAAAACATTATTTCAGAGTCTGAGAAGAAAGACGATGAGGAAAATTTGAGGGATGCAGTTGACAGTCGACTTCAGCATGATATTGTAGGTTGTTTGTTATTAGCTGTGTTGATATGATAATGTGACCCACAAATATGATATGACTGACAGCTGGTTGTCATTGTCTTCCTTTTTTGTTCATTTTAACACTAAAACCTGAAACAAATAACTCAAAACAGTAGAGAAGATCGGCTGAATGGATGGGCCATGGGAAAAACAGGGCATGAACTTTTTAAATAGATGTCACGGTCAAACCCCAGTGAAAACATTAACAACCTAAAAAGAAGAGACCAAACTGCTATTTTCAGACAGAACTAGTCATGTACCACTGAACAACCACATCAATAAAATGCAATAAAACCAAACTCCAGCATGCCTACTCTGTGAACACCCACATGCAAGAGTAAAATATTACCTTTTTGACTGTCCAAAGCTCACTGACATCAGAGCAATTCCACTTCCTCAAAGACCTGATAAATGCAACACCTTGTACGGAACTACAAGGGAACTCAGAAATAACTGTAGATATCATTACATGACATTGGGCTGAAGGGTATCAGCTCACAGGTTTCTGGGTGAAGGCAATGAAATAGCCCTTAAGCTCGCTGGCAGCTCTAGCACTGAATGTGGCCTGACTCTAGACAAAGTTGACATCACCAAGTTTGTTCTTTATTCCTTAAGAGAGGAGGAGAATGGAAGGAACAGTGATGTATATATTGAGAGACTGTGGAGTCAAAATGTGGAAAAAGAGATGTATTCGATCTGGAGTGCTTAGTGGGAAAAGCAGATGTATCCACAATCAATGCCTATCAAGAACAGTCAGTCTGCAAACAGTTTGAGAAATGCTGGTTTAGGTGGTGGAGTGGTTATGATGATGCCACGACTGCAATGAAACTGATGCCATACATGGCTAGTGATTCTGCAAGGTAGAGAGATTTTATTGTTCTGCAGGTGTATCAGTTCTTGGTTGCTTTGTCTATTACCAAAGAAAAGAAGAAATATCTTCAGCAGTTGAAATAAGTCAAATATAGACAAGAATTTGAATCACTGTGCTCAAATCATTTTACATAGAGATACAAACTGAAACAAAAGAGTTTCTCATTAATACAGAAATAACCACAGCTTCAAAGTAATGT
Organism: Megaustenia siamemsis; assembly: GCA_032433765.1. Taxonomy (NCBI): domain Eukaryota; kingdom Metazoa; phylum Mollusca; class Gastropoda; order Stylommatophora; family Ariophantidae; genus Megaustenia; species Megaustenia siamemsis. Next base: position 88,068,361 of record JAVIAB010000125.1, on the reverse strand, counting down.
TTTCCATAGCTACATGTCTCATGTAAGCAACATACCAGATTTGCATTATCTGCTGAAATTTTATCTCACTTTTCAGTCTGAGCAAGCTGGCAAGTTAATGAAACAAGTTGCTGACCTGGTAAGCTATTCAGATCTATTTCATGATTATATTTTTGTCTCCTTACTTGAATCAACTATAATAAATCGATGTAACAATTTTCTTATGACTCACTTGAAAACTACTTGAGATTAGTAGTGCTGTTCTCATACTAGAGATTCTGCTTTTGTTGCAGTTAGTTCTCTCTGAGTCTAGCCAAGATGTCTCACTTATATCTCCCTCCATGTCATACAGATCCATAGATGTATAAAATATCATCTTTATCATTGTCATCAGTTACAATATTTTTCATTTTGAGATTTGTTTTCCTGATGTATTATGTTCTAAGTAGGTTGTTTTCTTGTACTGTGTTCTAAGTGGGTTGTTTTCCTGTACCATGTTCTAAGTAGGTTGTTTTCATGTACTGTGTTCTAAGTAGGTTGTTTTCCTGTACTGTGTTCTAAGTACGAGTTGAATATTGAATAACATAGAAATGCTGCATATGTTAAGCTTATCTATCATATGCCATTTTGTGAGCAGTACTTTATAATATTGATTATTTTACCTCTTGTTACTCACTGATTTTTTTGTCTGTTAATTACTTAAAAATATATGTGTGATATGTCTCCACTTAATTTAAACCATAATATGGTGAGTTATAATTTAAAATAAAAATGACATAGTTGCTTTTATTGACAGAAATTAAAATGTATATCTTTATCTAGAGAAGGAAACATTGGTAAATTATTTGAGTCAGGGAGTGGAAATGTTTTTATTGCAGTTTTTTAAATTTTTTATTTCAGTGTTCCTGTCCACAAGAACAAGATTTAAGAATATTTCGAGGACACGGTCTGCCTTTGACTGCCATTGTTATTTCTCCTGATGATAAATTTGTTTTCACTGCAAGTAAAGATTGCAACATTTGCAAATGTAAGGTTTTTCTTTATCATTCGAAGTAATAATAAAAATGATGATAGGTGTCCTATGTCAAGAGATAGATCACTGTGTCATTGTTAGGTTATTCAAGAGCATATATGGCTTTTATTATGATCAAGTAGTCCTATTCTAGAATGAACATCTTGTCAGGTGTATGTAATTATTAGGCAGGTTGGCTGTATCCTGGGCACTCAGCGAGCATGTGGCAGTAATGATGCCAACAGGACATGCTTATGACAGGGAGAATTTAAAACAAATGAACAAAAATGGTGACATTTAAGAAACAATACAGAATGTTCTAATGTTATGGTCTGGGAAAAGTCCACTTCTGTGATACTGAAATTATTCAGAGCTCATGTGCTTGTTTTGAATGCTTCAGTTGTTGGACTTTAGACTGTCACATAAAATGTATTCAAGTAATGTGATACGTTTTTTTCCAGAATTCAAAACTGCAGTTGATGATGAAGAATTTGGATTTAGAGGAATCAAATTGTGCTTGTTTAAAGTAGTACATGGAATGGAAGAAATTAGAACTGAATTATAGCCATATAAGAGGCTGTTGCCCGTGTGTTACCGGGGCCTCATTATGAGGGAGGTAAAGAATAGTGACACTGTGACCTTCCAGGCATGTCGTAAGAGGTGACAAAGGAGGTTGATCGATGGCTTGACAAGCTGTCATTGTGAAAAGTATTGTTATGGAAACAGCGCCATAGATTTTAGAAGCAGCGATCTCTGCAGTATGTGCCATTTTGGCACGCAAGGCTGTGGACACAATGCGTGTCATGCTTTGAAACATCATTTGAGAGTCTGTGATTTTGGTTCTTTCAGATAGCAATCACTAGATTGTATAATGTGTATTGATAGGGTACTCTCTCTCTCTCTCTCTCTCTCTCTCTCTCTCTCTCTCTCTCTCTCTGCGATCAGGACTCAATCAGAGTAGGATTCCAGACACTCACATGAAGTCAGCTGTCAGGTTAAGTGTGTTGATCGCCCCCACAGACTGAACATCACATTTAGAGTCCGCCAGATCCACTCTGACTGAACACCCGTTAAAAACGTTGCACTGTGTTCTTGCGCCAGTGGCCCAGTGCATCCGATTTCAGCCAGCAGGTTTGCTTTCCTTAGCCTTTGATTGTCCCCAATCTTCCTGCAAGGCAGCAGATTGTCTTTTCTGTAGGGGGATTCTGCCCTTAGATGGTCTGCCCTCCCAGGTTTACGAGCACCATCTGCCCGAGTCACTAGAGGTGATTCTGACCGTGCAACCACACTGGATAGGGTACAAGATGCCATATAACATTTAATGTAGTTGGAATGGGAAGTAAAACAATTTACTTGCTAGTCTACTTTGGTTGGTGGAGCCAGTGATCTTTATTGCTGCTAATACCTTCCCCAACCCAGTGGACACGGTATGTCTGTGCTTGCTTGCTTGCATTCGTTCGATGACTAAAGTGTTCTAGTAGACTAAAGAATTACTCTTCATCATCTGCCCTTAAAAGGACGTTAAGTGGGCATGTCTGCGTTGTGTTGTGGTTTACAGTAGAACTGTCATATTTGTGCCTTTCGGCCCAACACATCCAACTTCAGCATGTGTATGTCTGTGAAATTGATACCCCACTGTGGTAGTGGTATTCATTATTTTGTTTCTGTTGTGAAGACTGGGATGTCAGGTCTTAAGTTGAACAACAATCAGTTTAATTCCAAACTAATGCAAACATCTACACTACACATGCAGGGTTTGAAAAATAATTGTAATGTAAATAAGTAGTTTGTTTATTGATTCTTCTAGCACAGTGTTAGAAATGTCAGCAGCTACTGTTTCTATTTTTTATTGTTGACTACACTAACATGAGGGTTCGACGACAACCGACGGTTTCCAGGTTCTATCTATTGTCCTTTCGAGCCGAAGACGGCACATAGGGCAGAACCACAATCTCAAAAACAGAAACCTTGCATGCCAAAATGGCACATATTGCAGAGATCACTGCTTACTAAAATCTATGGTTCTGTTTCCATAACAATGTTTTTTACAATAACAGCTTGTCAAGCCATCGATCAACCTCCTTAGTTGCCTCTTACGACATGCCTGGAAGGTCACAGTGTCACTATTCTTTACTTCCTACATAATGAGGCCCTCGTAACACACGTGAGAATGTTCCAGGTTCACCCACCCTTTAATGGGTACCAGATTTTTTTCTGGGAAAGTTAAGTGGCACGGGCGTAATACTGACCACATTACCCCAAAAATCACGTGCCGAAGGTCTGTAAAATTTATGGTCACTAACACCATATTCCCTATATGCCACTTGGCGTGACGGGGGTACTTTACTTTTTTTTTTTTACTTACACTAACATGGGAAGAGAGGAGTAAAGAACCATTGAGGAAGTTACTTGAGTCTGGAAGAGCTCAGAACATCCCAAACTGGAAAGAATTGTGCTGTCATATATTCTACCTGTTACTGTGACCCCAAATCGATAACTCATTATGCACCAAATCAGGTTACAATTATTTTCTATCAGGGGTAAATAAGAACTCAGCCCCGAACACATCATGGTGACAGTTCAGGAAAAACGGCCTTTACTCTCCTGTCCTATATATGTCTCTCTCTTCCCCCTCCCCCCCAAAAAATAATGGGATAATGACGGTAAAGATAGATATTTACTGTGACCATTTTAAATAGCACCATTCATTTTTTTTTTTTAATTTGTGAACAGGGTGTGTTGATACGGGTTTAAAGGTGAAAACTATCAAAGGAGGCCGGAAGGGAACTGAAGATGTCCATATAGGACATACGGACAATATTTTGTGCTTGGCCATATCATCAGATGGGAAGTTCTTGGTAAGTTTAATGCTTTCTTATAAATTACTGGCATTTTAGTCTTTTCCCCTGTTTCTACCCCCAAGGTCAACTCAGTCGCTGCCAGAAATGCGTACCAGGGTAGTAATCTAGGAAGGCGAGGAATGCCGCCTAGCATCGTGAATTTTGATGCTTGAAGTGACAATATCCTGAAGTCTCCAAACGCCTCTGGATAGGCAGCTGAGCACATATGGGTGAAAACCTGCGTACTAAGACGCCGATTCAAGTTTCATACTTTACCTTTACCTACTATATACACATAGATCTTTGTGAATCTATCGAATGAACATCATCTTTTTAAATGTTGAGCAGAAGATGATTGTAGGGAGATTCCGTTTTCTTCATCCAGTGATAGAGAACAATACAACAGACACTTGCAGATACCAAATTTGGAGTCAAGATGTTCTATAATTTTTAAACCCTAGATTATGATAACCACCCATGATGGACTTTGTTACATTCTGTAGTACAAATTACTACCACTTAATTGTAACATCAGAGGAGCACTGAAAATAGTATTTTCTTTGAACTTTTGACACACAACTGTGTATTTACCAAATAGACAATAAGGGGACTCGGATGTCCAGTCTCAGGTTGTTTTATGATCCAAAATTTACCACTTGGACCGGATGTATTATTTGTATATCCAGATGGTTGCTGTAAGTTCATCAGTATGTTCGGCTACCTCAAAGCGTTATTCACTGTGTTTCCACAGTCACAAAAGGTTGTTTGATGTTGCAGACGACCAAGGAAATTTCCCTGGTCACAGGAGGGACAAAAATGAAAAACACCAATTTGTTGAAATTTGGTGAATTTTTTTTTTATAGGATTGTGTTTGAAGAAATGGGGGGGGGGGGGAAATCCTAATCAATAGAAACAAATTAAACACTCAGCGGTCACCGGAAGTAGTAATTAGGAAGGTACGCGAAGTGGGGTAATGTTTGAACATGGCAAACTATTAAATTTGGAAGAATTTGTATTTTGATGCTGCAATTTTTACCATGGTATCCTGATCTGTGATTAAATGCCTACCTTTTCTGTGCTAATTGTAAAGTAATTCAATGCTAACAACTGATATAGCTGAACATTCGTGTCACATATTTCATAGTAATCTGTCCCCTTTCTACCGCAAAATTGTCATGTACTTGCAGTGTATTTTCTTTAAGCAAAACCTGCTTTATCAGTATATAATTAAATGTCGTGTGTTGCAGCTGCGGACTTTTATGTTGCAATATTCTTATATCTATCATTAGGCAGCTGGTGATATGGCTAGCATGATCAAGCTATGGAACCCAGATGACTGCAGTTTCATTCACAAGTTCAAAGGTCACAGAGGCCCTATAACTGTAAGTGAAAATTACAAAAGATGGCTTGGAGCTGCATTTATTGTGTTATTAATTTGAAGATTTGTAAAGAACGTAAATGTATTTGGAGATGCAGGAAATAATCTGACAAGATGATAAAATACAAATTCTCAATAGTTAGTCGTGTAGTAGAAGAGTGAAAGCAAGCAGTAATAAACTTGATTGTTCAAAGCCAAGATGCTTCTAGTTAACTGAACAAGACAGGATCACCAAACATTTATATTTTATAGAGAAAATGTGAACAGGGCAGAATTGTAGTTTTCAAATATTTTGTTGAGTTGGCATCCTCTTAGTTTTCTCTGCAGCTGATATCAGCTACACATGATCTGTTCATTGTTGTTAGAGCTGATATCAGCTACACATGATCTGTTCATTGTTGTTAGAGTTACTCATGATCTTTTCTTTGTTGTTAGAGTTGATATCATTACTCATGATCTTTTCATTGTTGTTAGAGTTGATATCAGCTACTCATGATCTTTTCATTGTTGTTAGAGTTGATATCAGTTACTCATGATCTTTTCATTTGTTGTTAGAGTTGATAGAGTTGATATCAGTTACTCATGATCTTTTCATTGTTGTTAGAGTTATCAGCTACTCATGATCTTTTCATTGTTGTTAGAGTTGATATCAGTTACTCATGATCTTTTCATTGTTGTTAGAGTTGATATCAGTTACTCATGATCTTTTCATTGTTGTTAGAGTTGATATCGGCTACTCATGATCTTTTCATTGTTGTTAGAGTTGATATCGGCTACTCATGATCTTTTCATTGTTGTTAGAGCTGCTATCAGTTACTCATGATCTTTTCTTTGTTGTTAGAGTTGATATCAGCTACTCATGATCTTTTCATTGTTGTTAGAGTTGATATCAGCTACTCATGATCTTTTCATTGTTGTTAGAGTTGATATCAGCTACTCATGATCTTTTCATTGTTGTTAGAGTTGATATCGGCTACTCATGATCTTTTCATTGTTGTTAGAGTTGATATCGGCTACTCATGATCTTTTCATTGTTGTTAGAGCTGCTATCAGCTACTCATGATCTGTTCATTTAGTATCACACATTCAGCTCACTCTTGTTGTCTATTGCTCCTATTTGTTCAATATTGTATTTCCAAAATATTAATCTTAGGAATTCATACTCATCTATATCTGTATTGATATCTAACAGAAATTGTTGAGAAACTTCATATTTGTGTCTGTTGTGTCAGGAGCACCTGAGGCTAGCCAACCAACATCTACATGGCTTGAGTGCCATAGCAATATGTTTATTACAATTAAGGTTTCAAACTTGCTAGTGTTTATATATCTCTTATGTCAGAGACATTTCTGAACTTTCAGAAGTTTTGGATGAAAAGAAGCAAACATCAAAGCTACCTATTCAGTTACATGTTTAGCAGGGGATAGGCAAATAATAAACTCTCCTCCGATCCACTTTTCCAATGCCTGATTCTTTCCTTTCTTATTCTCCCGTTTCATTTCTCTTCCTCGTATTAGTATTTCCTCCCTCTCCCTACCTCTCTATTCTCTCCGATCCCTCTATTTGGTAAAGGCGCCACCCTGTGTTAGGCTCCTGTAGTTTTATGATACCTATTATCTTCTCCTTCTTCCGCGCATTGTCATGCCTTACCCGAGCTTTTGTTTGGGTTTCTATTTATCTAGACCGGTGTTTTGACACTGGTCTGGCGTACCCGCTTTCTTCTCCCCCCCCCCCCCCCCTCCCAATTTGTTTCCCACAATTCCTGTATCCCATTCTTCCGCCACACGGTGTCCTTCATGTGGTCATTCTTTTGTTTCGTTCCCGGCGGACAGACAAGTTATTTGAGCTAAGTGAAATAATTTTGTATGTATATATATATATATATATATATATTATATATATATATATTATATATATATATATATTCTCCTATTCTTTCTAATTTATACATCTTAATACTCATCCTACCTCCCCTCATGTAGCTTTCTTCTTTTTTCATTTTTCAACATCCTACTTTCTTCTTTTCTGTCCACCTCTCCATTCTTATGATCATGTAGTTATAGATAATTGTGTTTCACCGTTTGTTGTCGTTGTCCGTGTACTCTGAAGAAGGCCACAGGCCGAAACATCAGTATTGTGTTGTGTTCCTCCCTTGTAAAGCTGTCTTCATACCTTGGAGTGTTTTACACTCCCCACCACTGGCTCCCTACATGTTTAGCAACTCACTTAACACTTCTTTATTTCCTAGAAGCTTACATATTTTACAGCTGAGATCTGTTATCATCATTATAAACTTTATAGCCGACATATGTTATCTCGATTATAAACTTTATAGCTAATATCTGTTATCGCCATTATAAACTTTATAGCCAATATCTGTTATTACTGTTATCAACTTTGTATCTGTCATTGCCATTATAAACTTTAGGTATTCCAGTACACACTCTTGTAAAAATTAGTTTGAACCTAGGACTTGTCAGGTTGGTAGACAAGAGAACTAACCAATCAGTTATCAGAACTTTGTGTATATATAAATGGCTGTTGGAATTGATGCAAGATGAATGGAAGCATAAATGTTTAGTACATAAAAAAAAGATGAGAAATTCTTAAGAAATTTTTTAAACACTTTTCTCTGAGGAAAGATGTGCAAAGTTTTAGGTGAATTTTTTAAGTTATTGCATTTTTCAACAACAGCTGGCATCAGCTCCCTCACCGAAATTAAGAACTCGCTCAGAACAGAAGCATGTGGCAAGATAAAATGTGGGTCTTTGTAAGGTCTGGTGCTTGATAGCAAAGATCGTAGAACACAGAGACTCTAGAATTTCTTCCCTATGTGCTGTGTTTGGTTCAAATGGACAATAAATAGATATAACATTTTTAGTGCTTAAGTAAAATAAAGTTGTTTCTTTAAATGTTTTACAAATGTTTATGTTTCAGGGTGTTGCATTTCGTAAAGGCACACACACTCTGTTCAGTTGTTCCAAAGACAGAGTGGTAAAAGTGTGGAGTGTTGATGATCGGGCATATGTAGAAACACTGTGAGTGCTCATTGTTCAAACCTTTGATGTTGTGTGATAATTCTTTTTGTGGACTCACAAAATAATCAGTTATAAATAAGCTTCACTGCTTCTGCCGTAAATGGTTCTTTTCAACAATTAGATTTTTAAAAATCATTTGCCACCATTTTGATGTTTTGGTATTATTGACCAATGAAGTCAAAGTAAATATTGAAAGTTTAGCATTTTCTTAATTCTTGGATGTCTGAAATCTCCAAACGTCTTTCTGTTTGCAATCTGCATGTTTTTGTTGATTTCTTTACTGACAGAATTCTGTAATACAATCTTATCTCAAGTTGTCCTATTAACTCTAGATTACGACATCTATCTCGTCACGTTTTTATGATAAGTTCGTCAAAATGACAAACACTAATTGTTACATTTGGAGTTTGGAAAATAGTATTTTCTTTGAACTTTTGACACAAAGCTATGTGTTTACCTTAGAAGAGACAATGGAATCAGATGTGGTAATCATTTCCTGACTTAGGTTCGATTTATGGCATAAAATTTGGCCAAATGATACCATGGCTACCGGGAGTGTTATGTTGTATATTGACACGTTGGTTGTCAGTCTGTCATTCCAGCTGTTATGTTTGATTCTAATTACTCCACCACCAAGACTCCATTCAATAACAAAAATTAATTTAATGAAAATGAGTGCTTTTGCAAGGTAAGGTGTTTAAAAGGTATGCAGATATCTCAACATTAAAACTTCACGTTTCTCAACATGTATACCCGTTATATATCTGTGGTTTAGATTTGGACACAACTCTCCCATCACTGGCATTGACAGCTTGTCAAGGGACAGAGCTATAACATCAGGTGGTTCAGACAAATCAGTTCATATTTGGAAGATAACTGAAGATTCACAGTTGCTCTTCCATGGACATGGGTGAGTCCATTGTTCAGTAATTAAAGTTCATCTCTAAAGTTGTTTCTTCTTTGTTCTATAAAAAAAAAAAAGCTCTTTTGACTGTGATATCAAGACTTCTCTGTTTGAAACTTCCTATATTATTTGTTTGGTCTGAAGAGGGTACCAGTTCCCACTCAAAGCGTACTTTAATTGCCAGATAGGACATGCAGGTGAAATTTAAACTGGGGGGGAAGATGGGGTGGGTCAGAGAGATTAAGTTGTTTGATTCAAAAAAGCATCGCTCTGTTACTATTGCAAGATCACATTTACCTACACGAAGCTTGATTCTGGTTAAGGTTTGCACTGTTTTTCCTGCCCTTGAATACAAAATATTTGCTAAATTTGTTCTTCTTAATATGCCATTATTTCCTCATATGGATAATGTTGAAATATGACTGAGAATGAAGAATTGAACAAATTAGTGTTTGACTTCAGAAGATCTAAGATTGATTTTTATGTAAATCTTGATCAATGGACAAACAACCAGAATAACACCATAGATGTAGCTTCTGAGATCAATATTCAATCAAAGATACTAAAATAATTACAACTGATTTATAACAAAATGCAAAATTAATTTCAGGCCATAAATTGGGCATAAGCAGACAAACGATTATGGCGTCCGATTACGGCAGCTTTACATGACTAAATACAATGATTTGTAGCAAAAGTTCAGTGGAAATATTATTTTCTCCAAATTACAAAGGGTGTTGGCAAGTTTTGCGAAGATTTCTCACAAATAGTTCTTATAATCACTTGTAGTGTGACAGGTTGAAATACCCAGGAATTATATTTGATAGCAGCTTTTTAGACATCACATATAACGATGTCAGTGAGGTCTATAGGTGATACAAATGATGATACTATCATTTGATCCTGCTTGTGATGGCTTATCTGGCCATACTTATGCTGTATATCAGTGTCTGCCCTGGGAGCTGAATGGTTAGTGCTAGCACTACTTATCAAAAGCATCAGTTCCCACATGTGGCTACATATTTTTCCCTGACAGAGGGATCACCAAGCCTCTGAAAATGGGTACCAGAGCTTTTCTGGTTGCATATGCAGTGTGTTACCAAAAACACACCTTGATTTCAAGTAGTTATAAGATCAAGACTCAGTGGAATATTTGTATATAACAGTTGCATCAACTCATAGGGTTCTTGTGATATCACATATGATGTGCACCCACCATCAGTTTGCCTAAATAAACATCAGTGTGATTCATTCAGCACATGCATAGAAAAAAAAAATCTAAAGTTTATTCAATGATAGCCCAGTTTAATGTAATTTTCATTTACTATCAAACATTTTTAGTTGAAGATTAGTACAGATAAAGAGCATCCATTGCACCCCGTGCTCAACACAGGGAAAGGTGCTAGGCTAAAAAGAGGCAAATCATGGGTGGGCAGGGCAGATGTCATCAAATAGGTCTGTGGGCTTACCAATATCAGCGTTGGTGAGGAGTGGATACCGGTGCCAACGTCATTCAAGGGGACTTTTTCGTGTACTGTCACACTCGACAGGAAAAGTAGGGAACAGAACCCAGTCATGGTTAATGCTGAGGTAAACGGTCTCATCTGCGATAATACCGATGAGAAAGATGCAGTCATGTATACAGACGGATCTGTAAGACGACACCAAAGAAGTGCATGGGCATTTACAGCACGCTCGGCAGGCAGAATAGTCAAAGAAGACAGTGGTGCATACGTCATGACCATGAGTAGCATGACAATGGAGGTGATGGCAGTGACCAAGGCATTCATATGGTTAGAGTCACAAGACTACACCCATGCATGTATACTGAGTGATTCGATGAGCATGATAAAAAAAGTGGAGACAGGCTCTGTACACATGCAATGGGTAGTCATTGCAGAAGTCCAAAACATGTAAGGTCACCTTTGTCTATGTTCCTGGACATGCAGGAGTACGGGGAAATGAAAGAGCGGACAGGTTGGCTAGCTGTGCTGTCGTTGAGGATGGACAAACAATGGATCGGTCGGACATTATCAATGCCCTCTGAGATGTGGGACGAGCACAGGATTTTGACAAACACAGATCCACGCCACTTCTTCGGATGATGGAAATGGGAGTTAAGATGGGTACAGCCAGAAATGAGAAACTTAGTGACCGCATAAGAAGACTTATCAACCAACATAGTACTGGAGTCGTCAGTCGCTGGACACCGCGGGACTTGCTGAAGAGGGGATCTGAGCACCTATGGACATGTTCGGAGTGCAATGATGATGACCTGCAAATAACTCAATAACCCAATTTTTTTGGATGAGCATTTATATTTTACAAGAGCAACAATATATGAGAGAATGTTAATATGACCTCACATATAGCCAAACGTGAAATATCTCTACGTTTGCAGTCATTACTCATAAGAAGTTAATAGATTTTTTACGTCTGTATTTGTAACATTGTGTTGTTTTTATTTCATTAGGGGCTCTATTGAATGTGTTTCACTTATCAATGAGAGTAATTTTGTAACCGGAGGTGATGACAAGTAAGTATACCAATTGTAACCATTTACTGTATTTATCTCTCCACACATTCCAATTCTGGGCTAACCTCTCAACAAGGAAGCTGATGCCTGATGTTTTTGCCTCTCACCACATTGTTTTTCTTACTGTATCTCAGGTCACCCCTTTTCTTCTGTCCACTATTTCCCATTTGGGACAGATTATATGGATGTCATCATCATCAAGTACCGGGCCTGGTGGCATAGGTGATCATGTCTCTCCACAACTTTCGATCTTGACAGTTATTTATCATTTCTGTTGTTGACCTTCTGCCAAGCCATTCTCTTAAGCTGTCTAGTATTTTTTCTCTTTGCTTCCCTATATCTCTTCGTCCCTCAATTTTTCCAGTTGTTACAATATATTCCAATTGTTCTCTTCTCATTACATGGCCAAAAAATGATGATTGTTTCTTCCTAATATTGGATATTAGCTCTCTTTTTGCTTTGACCTCTTTCAGAACATTTTCGTTACTCTTCTTAGCTGTCCATGGTATTCTCAACATTCTTCTGTAAAACCACATTTCTAGACTCCAGTGATTATATGGATGTACTTAAAATATTTTCTTGAAAACATTACACCAAGTACAATGGATAAATTGTCTTTGAAATGTAACTGATTACAGTTTTGTTGTCAGGCATTTTTTACAGCTTCAAATACAGAGCACCAATCTTTGTGTTTGTTTTTATTATTTAAGTCACCAAAAAAACACCACTCTACAGAGGAAATTAAAATGCTATAGCCATGTCAATAGACACAGTGAAATGGAAAGAACAATAATGGAAGGCATGTTTCTTGGGCGACGCATCAGGGGCAGACCAAGAAGAAGGTGGTTTCGAGACATCGAGGAGATCTTGAACGCGACAATAGAAAATGAGTGGGATCTGGCGAGAGAGAGAGATTCTTTTAGATGACCTGTAGTGAAAGCAACGTTCTGCAAAGGACATGCTACACAATGATAATTATTTAAAGTGAAGGAACTGAGTCAAAGAAAGGGTTGGGAAATGTCTGTCCTGCTGTCTGAAGAAGATACTCGTTGCACTTAATGCAGGTGTTGTACATAGAGATGCCACAGTTTACACAGTACCCATCAAAGAGGGATTTACCCCAGTGAAGGTCTCACCAACAGTTCAAAGAAAAGAGCTCGTTGATGATTGTTCAGTATTCAAGTAGGTGTGAATCAAATGACACCTACGGGAGATTGGTTGGTGTCGAGGCAAGACACCAGTCTCAAGACAGGTGTGGGTTCAAATCCCGCCGGCACCAGTTGGGATTTTTATTTATGATTTCTCTCTGCTGCAACCAACCCTGATTTCAGCAGCGAGGCCTGGCTTGAAATATCAATTACTCATGAAAGGAAACATTATGAGTACCTCTGAAGATGGAGAGAAGCTTGTGCAGCGAGGGAACCCTGTGCACGTGACTGCCAGGGAAAAACAGATCAACACACAAAATTCAGTTCCTAGTCTCTACACCTACAAAGCTATATCTTTCACTCGCCATGACTGATCGTGCAGCCTTCTTTGACTCAGCACTTTGGTGCAGTGACCAGGATTTGTTTCTCTCCTATTAATATTGACAGTCTGGTTACTATTATCAATATTATCATGGTAATGTCCTTCCACCATGACAAAACCACTTGTCATGAAATGTTTGAGATAGCGAGCCAGTTTTTATTTCATGGGGTGTTTACTTTCAGCCACTAAGAAAAGAGCTTGAAACTGTAAAATTATGTTCCTAATTTCTTCCTTTCTATTTTTTCACCAATCCCAGTTTTTAAAAAGAAGGTGGATGTGAAATGAAAATCACAACTTTGGACTGTAGCAGATTTAGCAAAATAGATTCCTTTAGTGGGACTCTTCAAGCAGGAAATTATTAGAACCATACAAAAAAAATTGTAAGTTTTTGATGATCTTTATACAGAGCTTCGTTGCACTATTGTTAGGTTATATTTTAACTGAACAAATAGTTAGTTCATGTGTTTGTCTTTTTTTAGTGCTCTGTGTTTGTGGAGTGTCTTAAAGAAGAAACCGCTGGTCACCGTAAAAAATGCTCATGGTCAGACCACAAAGATTGGGGAAGAAAACTGGATTACAGCAGTATCAGCTCTACAGTACACAGATTTGGTTGCATCAGGTAGGATTACATCATACATCTAGTGATCACTGTCTCTCTGTATTGTGTTGTGAAAATAACTTTTTAACAGATATCAATAAAAGGCATATTTGAATCTTGTTTGTCTAATCTACATTCTCTCTATTGGTTTTTTAAATATATATATATGAATGAAGAGCAAGAAATATCAATTCATTTTTTTAGTTATGTTCATGAGTAGTTTTTTTTTTAAAACTAACTATAGCTAAAATGGTGTCAATTTATTTTTCTTGTTCAGTTACTTTAATTTCCAACTGAAATAACAGCAAGATGGCAATTCTCCATCATTAAGATGGCTAGTCAGAATGATCTGTTTTTATAGCATACATCCTGATGTGTCGTGTACATCAATCATACATGCTGTATATTTATTATTTCTATAAGGATTAGCTAGAGCCATTTAGATATCTGTATTTATTATGGCTGTTGGATTTATCATCAGGTTCTAAGGATGGCTATGTGCGTGTATGGAAATGTGCAGCAGATTTCAAATCTCTCACTCCTGTTTTCAGTGTCCCAGTGGTAAGTTTTCTGCTAATTTTTTTGTAAGTTGCTTTCTGCAAAGTTGTCTTTTTGATGAATCATTGGTAAGTAATGTAGAGCATTAGGTGTCATTTTATAGCCTTATACTATTGAAGGACTGACATGTCTCACTAGAGACACTAATTGTGGCAGTAGCTATTCTGTTGTTCATACACAGATGTTTTTAGCCCAAATTGCTGTTTTGTTGAACAACTTCCCAGTGAGGATTTATCCTGTTCATTTGAAGTGCGGAAAGTGTTAACCCTATAGATTGTGATGCCATTTTAAAAAAATACGCTCTGCACAAAGTTCTTAGAATTTGACAGTTTGTCACAAACATTTTTTTCCCCTCCTAATTATTCCCACTGGTGGCCCCTGACACAAGTCATTGGTGGCAGATTTTTTTTTTCAAACACCACACACATTTAGTAAAAATACAATATTAAAAAAAAATATTTGCGCATATTGCAAAAGTGCAGCTGCCCCCTTTGTTTTTTTTTTTAAAAAAGTATAAATTTGGCCATAAGTGCAGTAAACATTACCCCAAAAATCATGTGCTGAAGGTCTGTACAATTTATGGTCACTAACACCATATTCTATGTACTATCAACCCTTACGTATGCATGTGAAAGCTGGAAAACAACAAGAGATATAGAAACAAAGTTGAACGCATTTGAAAATGAATGTCTAAGGAAAATACTTGGTATAGCGTGGAACGAATTCAAAACAAACGAGGAAATTAGAGAAATCGCCTATCAACCACTAATATCTTCAGTAATAAAGAAAAGACGATGGTCATATGTTGGACATGTGATGAGAAGAGATAATAACCGAATAGCAAAGCAAGCCCTCATATGGGAAACAACAGGTAAGAGAAAAAGAGGAAGACCCAGAGAGACACTGAGAAGAACATTGATGAGAGAGGCAAGAGCAGCAGGATTCGGCTCCCTCAATGAGATAGAGTTGCTTGCACAGAACAGAGACAAATGGCGAGATTTGATAAAATATCTTTAAAAGAATTGAAAACTACTAGAATTAAAATTCAGATAGAAGGAGTATCTTGGTCTACACCCTATGGGCCGGCTACGGCTCAAAAGATCAATAGATAGATAGATGGAACACCATATTCCCTATAAGCCACTTGGCGTGACGGAGGTACTTTACTTTTTATATATATATATATAAGTGCAATAACATTTTTTTTTTATTCAAACAAAACGTTTTAAACATTGTATGGGCAATGAAAGACCAATAAGAAAAAGACTAATGTACTGACAGACCTACGTGTCAATAAAGTGCTGTAAATAGTCACAGCACTACAAGTTCATTCAAATTCCGGGCCATAAATTGGGTCTTGGCAGGCAAACGTAGGTGGCCCTATGTAGGTAGGCGCGATTTACAGCAAAAGTTCAATGAAAATATTTATTTCTCCAGTTTACAAAGGGTGTTGGCAAGTTTTACGAACATATCTCATAGATAGATATCGCAATCTAGGGTTAAAGGGTGTAGCAGGTTGAAATACACAGGAATTATATTTGATAGCAGCTTTTCTGACAATTATGTTAGACATCATAAGGATGTCAGTGAGGTCTATGGGTGATACAATGACAGGCTACTTGTTCTGTTATACTATCATTTGATCCTGCACTTAGAAAATAGAGCAAAAAAAACTATTTCATGGAGAATTTAGATTGTGTTCTACTTTATAATTAAATTGCAGTTGTATCTTTTAATTTTTACATTTTGTGTGTTCTACTTTATAATTAAATTGCAGTTGTATCTTTTAATTTTTACATTTTGTGTGTTCTACTTTATAATTAAATTGCAGTTGTATCTTTTAATTTGTACATTCTGTGTGTTCTACTTTATAATTAAATTGCAGTTGTATCTTTTAATTTGTACATTTTGTGTGTTCTACTTTATAATTAAATTGCAGTTGTATCTTTTAATTTTTACATTTTGTGTGTTCTACTTTATAATTAAATTGCAGTTGTATCTTTTAATTTGTACATTTTGTGTGTTCTACTTTATAATTAAATTGCAGTTGTATCTTTTAATTTGTACATTTTGTGTGTTCTACTTTATAATTAAATTGCAGTTGTATCTTTTAATTTGTACATTTTGTGTGTTCTACTTTATAATTAAATTGCAGTTGTATCTTTTAATTTGTACATTTTGTGTGTTCTACTTTATAATTAAATTGCAGTTGTATCTTTTAATTTGTACATTTTGTTTGCAGAAAGGATTTGTAAATGGTTTAAAGTTCTCAAGCAATGGAGAATTCTTGGTGGCTGCAGTTGGCTCAGAGCACAGACTTGGGCGCTGGTGGAAGTTAAAGGATGCGAAGAATGGATGGATGATCATTCCTCTTAGGCCAAAATCTATAGTTAGCAGTTAGACTTTGGTATTTAGACTCTGTTGTTTGGAAAAATGTTGATACCTGGACTGTAGGCACTGTTTCTTAATTAATATGATAATGTTATGTGTGGGGCTGTTGGAAAGTGCCAGGATTAGGCCTAGAAAAAATTATATGTTTGCCTTATTTAAACTTAGCTACCATTATCTTCAAAATGGTCCCCTTGCAAATGTATTCGGCAATGCCAATGTTTATTCCATGATGCTTGTTGTTATGGATACAGAAGCCTGTAAACTGATGTCCATTGGCCCAATGCCATGTAATATCTGCAGGTATTTATGAGTTCCCTTGTAGTTCCATACAAGGTGTTCCATTTATCAGGTCTTTGAGGAAGTTGAGTTGCTCTGATGTTAGTAAGCTTTGGACAGTTAAACAAGTGATGTTCTACTGTTTCGTGTGGGTGCTCACACATACTGGAGTGGTTATGTTGTAGTCTATCAATTCCATGCTTCAACAACATTGTGGAAGCCTGCTCAAGCAACCTGTGATGCCAATATATTGTCATCTACATTGTTAAAGCAGCACCAGGCCAGTTTCAAGCTAGAGAACAATGTGAAGTCACTGTGTTTGTTCAGGTAAATATGAAGAGTATGGGAACACTGGCATATTGTTGGTTATCAAAAGTTGTGCCATTGAGTGAGGTGTACGCTGACGTGTTGTGGCACTACAGCAATTGTATTTGTAGCACATACTATCAAGTACCACAAAATTCAGCATCATGATAACTGTGCTCTCTAGACCTGCTGCACCATCTTTGGTCTTGGTGACTGTGGACTCTTCCACTGCAATGACTGTTATGACTCTGGATCAAAGCTGTAAATACCATTTTCATCGCCCTTGTGATTCTAGAGATGAAAGCTTTCTTGGATAAACAGCGAATGACACTAGTAGGATGCCTAGCAGGCCAGGCTGGCGTGTGAATAGACAAAGTAACACATCCAGAGAGCTTCAGGTCATAAATTGAACCTAAGCCAGAGAATGACATCATCAGATTCCCACATCTCTCCTGGTGTACACACACATAGCTGTGGGAGCTAAAGTTAAAAGACAATACTATTTGACAAACTCCAAATGTAACAATTAGTGGTTGTTATTCTTATGAAGGTATCATAGAGGCAGTTTTTAGAAGCAGTGACCTCTGCAATATGTGTCATTTTGGCACGCAAGGTTTCTGTTTTAGAGATTGTGGTTATGTCCCATGTGCCATCTTCGGCTCGAAAGGACAATAGATAGATAGATCATAGAGGCATGACTCATGGATAGGTATCAGATTTAGGGTTAAATCTGCATTGATGCAGTGACACAGACTGGTAGTGCCTATTTTGAGTTTGGGGTACAAGTGGTGCCTTACCTTTTGTGTGTGGCCAGTGTGGAGGCGGAGTATGGTCTATCCTTGAGAGCTTATATTATCTCCTTTCCCCCACCCTTTTTTTTTTCACCGGAATGTATTTTTCAACCATCATACTGATTGCAAAG
Organism: Megaustenia siamemsis; assembly: GCA_032433765.1. Taxonomy (NCBI): domain Eukaryota; kingdom Metazoa; phylum Mollusca; class Gastropoda; order Stylommatophora; family Ariophantidae; genus Megaustenia; species Megaustenia siamemsis. Next base: position 88,050,092 of record JAVIAB010000125.1, on the reverse strand, counting down.
CAGCCCATACACAGGTTGGTGGGATATTGGCAAGAGCTGGTGGTATCTAATAAATTAATGCTTGCTGCATTTAAGAGACATTTAAACTTATTGATACTTATTAGACACCACCTGGATACAAAATGTTTGTTCCTTTTATTATGTTGTTATGGTCTTGTGCTGCTTCAACAGGGTGTAGCCAGTACCACAGCTACATCATTAAATAACACACCCCTTGAATCTGTGAGAAAGTTCACCTATCTCAGTTCTATGGTCACAACCAATGTCTCCCTTGAAGAAGAAATAAACTCCTGAATCAGAAAGGCAGCTTCCACATTTGGTAAACTTAAAGATAGAGCATGGGCCAACACCAATTTAACACTCCGGACTAAGATTCAAATTTACCAAAGCTGTGTGCTTATTACACTTCTATACAGATCAGAAACTTGGATTACCTATGCAGGGCAGGAGAAAAGGTTAAACAGCTTTCACATGCGTTATCTTCGAAAGATTATGAACATCAAATGACAGGACAAAGTAACCAACTCCCATCCATCAAGGCAACACATAGGAGTCATAGACTAAGGTGGCTGAGTCATGTAAGAAGTATGGCGAACTTAAGGATGGAAAGAGACCAAATGACAGACCAGTGCTGAGATATAAGGATGTTTGCAGGGCTTCCTTGGGTGAATTCTCTATCCGTGAAAGAAACTGGGATAATCAGACTGCAGATCATAGCACATGGAAAACAAAAATCAAAAATTGCACAGCAACTTTCGAGGTAGTGCTGATATCAAGTTCAGAAGAAAAAAAGGAGATTAGGCATCACAAATACATCTTGTTTGTGCTGTGGACGGATCTATCTATCCAATATTGGCAGATTCAACCACGAGAGAAGCTATTCAGCAAAAGCAGCATCAAGCATAGGACATTTTAATATTTGCTTCTACTCTTTCACAGTCCCTTTCTTTTATTATATGTGTAATTATTTGCCTGTTCCCTTTTATGTTTTAGTTTGTGAACAACAAATATTGTCACAGAAATGATACTTAATGGGAATGCTTGACTTGCATTAGGTTGAGGTATGTTATTGTGAGGTCTAGGCTAGATTACGACATCTTCGTAATTTTAAAAAACTCAAAATACAAATTCTTGTAATTCAAGTTTTTGTCGTGTGCAAACATTCCCCCTGCCCTATTGCTTCCGGTGACTCCTGGGTGTTGGATTTCCTTTGATGCTGAATTTTTTTTTTCAAACACCACATACACTTTGTAAAAATTATGATGTAAAAGGGTTTCTTTTTTTTTTTAATAAATTTGGCCAATTTTCGTGAAATTCCTTTTTTTTTTCCCCCCATGAATGAATATCTTTTCGGCTGTTGGCAAGACATCAAATAAACCTTTGTAACATGGGATAGGCAGCGAACGGCAGTAAGAGGAAGTCGAACATATGGCTGAAATGATGGCCGACATGTCAATAAACAATGTAACAGTCAAATTTCTGATCATAAATGGTGGCTGGTTGGTTGCGTTCGACCGATGACTAAAGTATTCTAGAGTATCGTGGTGGACTAGAATATTCCTCTTCATCATCCGCCCTTACAAGGACGTAGTGGACGTGTCTGCATTGTGTTGTGGTTTGCTGTATAACTGTTATATTTGCGCCTTTCGGTCCAACACATTCGACGTCAGCACAACATTTTTGAGTACCGGGTTGTCTTCCCTCATCGATCCCTGCACGCTTGGCCAGACTAGACAGGTTAGTCTGTTACTGGAGGCACCGTGGAGAGGTGGAGCAGGGTCTGGATGGTTTCCGATCCTGGCGCAAGCCATCAGCTGTGGGTCGCTGACAACTTCCAGCTCTGCTGGGAGATGCGCCTTCGCCTCCTGATCATAAATTGATCCCAAGCTAGGAAATGATTACCGCATCGGATTCCCATGTCTCGTCTTGGGTACACACAAAGCTGTGTAGCCAAAGTTAAAGAAAATCTTATTTTCTGATCTCCAAATGTAATTAACCAAGAGCAGCAGGAATCGGCTCCCTCAATGAGATAGAACTGCTTGCACAGAACAGAGACAGATGGCGAGATTTAATAAAATATCTTTAAAAGAAAACTGCTAGAACAAAAATTCATATAGGAGAAGGTGTATCTTGGTCTACGCCCTATGGGCCGGTTACGGCTCGAAAGGTCAATAGATAGAAATGTAATTAACAATTAGTGTTAGTAATTTTTGTGAAGGTGTCGTAAAAATGTGACTCACGGATGGAGATAGTCATCTAGAGTTAAAGATGTCAGGTGTTGTGGAGCATGTTTACAATAATGAAATATTTGTGAATAAATTGTTTTAAATGTTGAACATAACAAGGAAACAAATTACCATAGCAGATCATGTTACAGGTTTTCTAATTCTGGTTAATATGAGTTCATGTCCTATGTTGTAAGGTGGTTGTGTTTGAATGTATTTGAGTTTGTGAGTATCTTTGTGTTTGTTACATTAATTGTTTACAAAACTAATAATCTATGAGTGTTCATAATGTAGATATTATTAATGTAACATTTACAAGATGAAATATATGCTGTGGCAAATGAAATATAACTACATGTTAATATTTTTATTTTGTGCAGAAATAATGACAAAACATACATATGCAATTAATATTTTGTTGTTCAATAATTTATATATTAAATTACTGTTTTTGTAAATGCTAAATAAGATATGCTATTATAGAAATCTGTTTCTAAAATGTCAATGGTAGGATCTGGTGATGTAGAAGACCCAGTATTGCATTTCTTGCTAGGATGAACTAGACCTAAAATCTGTGGCTCATCAGCCCCATGGCATTAACTTATATCGTCCCACTCACCACATTATAGACACAGTTAGAGTATACCAATATTCTCTTGATCTATTATGTTTTTATAGTTGAGTCTTAATTCAGAGTTTCTACCTGCAAATAAGATTTCTGTAATGTTTTCAATTTGTTATCCCACATAATACTTCTGAGTCTTTCTTTTCTTATACCACTTTTATTTCTCCTTGATCTAGTAATTCAGCACATTCTAGAACATGTAGTAGAGTTTATTTTCCATTCCATTGTCTCTTTGTGTTCTTGTTTTCTGAAAAAGACCGGATGTAGGCAGAAACGTCATGATTTTATTGTTCTTTTTTCATAAAGCTGTCACCATCTTATGTAAGAGTGTATGTTACAGCCCACCATTTGCTCCATACTGAAGTTAGATCTCAGGTTATGAAACAGTGCAATATTACTCAATGACTGAACAAGGGAGAAGAGAATAGGATTCAAACTTGAACAAGTGATGCGTATAGAAACATCAGTCGTTCAAAACCTGAAGATATTAAATGGAAAAGATGCAGCATGTCCTGTAACATATGGTGATGCTGTAGTAGAAAACTTCATGTGGGCAGCACTACTTCAGACAGAAAACAAAGTAGATGAATGAAGCAAGGTAGAAGTTGAGTTTTTTTTTTAATAAATTGGCAAATTTCAACAAAGTTGAGAGATGAGTTTTAAAAAAAAAAAAGATAAAGAAAATGTATAACTGAATTCATAACAAAATCATGATATGAAGTCACAATTTTATTCATGAACATGATGAAACACTAAGGATAGTCAATCACACATAAAAACTGGGATTTAACATATATTTGGGGGAAAACACATACAAAACAATATACTATTAGATTGTCTGGCCTGTGTGGGCCAGGAGACATGCTACTCTAACCAAGAGATAAGGTCTGGAAACATGGTCTCAGCCATGGACCAGGTTAGTTGGGATGTGTCTGTGTTGGAATTACTTGTACATGATGTATCATTGTAAACTTAGTACATGGAATATTATGTGATCACACAATTATGTGATGACAACTATGAAGAATGCATTCAATGTCAAGTGTCCTGAGATTCAGTCAATTGTTCAACCAGACAGAAACTGGTGCTAATGACCAGCTTGCACAATGTGATGACAGACTACTAGAGAATATATTGACCAGGAAGTGGTGTCTCATCTTGAAGTTACACTCTTTGTAGCCACAAACTACACGTTTACAAAGTGTCAATTTACACACAATGCAAAATGCTGTGTGATGATGAATGCAGATAACAAAGCCCCTTCATCTGTGCGGGTCTGGCCAACAATACAACATGCTGTCACCAGACAAGACTGTTGTGTTGTGGCTGACATATTAATCAAACCTTCCTGCTCACATCGGATGTGCTGGACCGAGAGGTTCCTAGGTGAATAAATAAATACATTTCTGTGACTTGACCATATTGTTATATTTATTATCATTGTTGAGGGGCTGTTAAATAATTCATGATCTACTAGCCTCACCAAATTTGAGTTGATAAATTAACTCCACGTAATCATTTGCATGTCTCTCAACCACTTTCTGCATCCTCATCTTAACCGGTGATTAGTGGATTCTCTTAACCAGTTATTGGGGGACTGGTTGGTGAACAGTTGTGTCCAGCTGCAAGTTGCAGCTTGTTGTAAACTACCAACACAGCATACTCACGACCACTTAGTGGGTGAACGCAGAAGAAGATTCAGTTGTTAGTGGTACCTTTCTTAAACACTTTAAAACTGGTGATTAGTTGGCCCTCTTGTTCTTATTTTAAACTGGTGATTAGTTGGCCCTCTTGTAATTATTTTAATCTAGTGATTAGTGGGCCCTCTTGTTCTTATTTTAAACTAGTGATTAGTGGGCCCTCTTGTTCTTATTTTAAACTAGTGATTAGTGGGCCCTCTTGTTCTTATTTTAAACTAGTGATTAGTGGGCCCTCTTGTTCTTATTTTAAACTGGTGATTAGTGGGCCCTCTTGTTCTTATTTTAAACTAGTGATTAGTGGGCCCTCTTGTTCTTATTTTAAACTGGTGATTAGTGGGCCCTCTTGTTCTTATTTTAAACTGGTGATTAGTTGGCCCTCTTGTTCTTATTTTAATCTAGTGATTAGTTGGCCCTCTTGTTCTTATTTTAAACTAGTGATTAGTGGGCCCTCTTGTTCTTATTTTAAACTGGTGATTAGTTGGCCCTCTTGTTCTTATTTTAATCTAATGATTAGTGGGCCCTCTTGTTCTTATTTTAAACTGGTGATTAGTGGGCCCTCTTGTTCTTATTTTAAACTGGTGATTAGTGGGCCCTCTTGTTCTTATTTTAAACTGGTGATTAGTGGGCCCTCTTGTTCTTATTTTAAACTGGTGATTAGTGGGCCCTCTTGTTCTTATTTTAATCTGGTGATTAGTCGGCCCTCTTGTTCTTATTTTAATCTGGTGATTAGTAGGCCCTCTTGTTCTTATTTTAATCTGGTGATTAGTGGGCCCTCTTGTTCTTATTTTAATCTGGTGATTAGTCGGCCCTCTTGTTCTTATTTTAATCTGGTGATTAGTAGGCCCTCTTGTTCTTATTTTAAACTGGTGATTAGTGGGCCCTCTTGTTCTTATTTTAATCTTTTAAAGATGGCGGATCTAGTCCACGTTCTCTCAATCACTGCAGAAAGTGCATTCGATGTCTGATTAATTTCGGTTCTAATTTGCACTCCTATGCATTAAAATCAAGATGATGATCTATTTATTACATCTGCGCCGATAAAATCACAATGTCGTACGCTGGCAATATTACATTTTCGACATATCAAGTGTTGTCAATGTGACCTTCCATCTTCTAGGCTTTTTCTGCGCTTTACGTCACATTGGTGCTGTTCATGACCGTTGATGGATTTGCTTGACACAAGTTATTTATATGTTCTCATTAAATGTGAACTGCTTCGTCAGCCGCAGTTTTATCTCTTTAGAGAATTCGTAGGCTGCATTCACTATAGTAATTAAGAATCTATAGGGCGCGTTATTGCTGTGCTTACATTGTTATGTGTGTGTCAAGTCATCGTAATGGCCCATCGTAAATCCCTAGACCGCCCGTACGATAATCTGACGACTATAGCTCGTTTCAAATCATGTGCCCAACTTCAAAACGCTATTACTCTCTAACCATTTGTTTAAAACTTTTGAAATTTTCCAAATGTTATTAGAATGCAAAAGACCCTTTAAATGTATATTTAACAAATATCTTGCAGCTGCAGTTTTCTTAATGCGTCGAATTTTTTGATGTTTGTCACAATTGTAAATTGTGAAGCCCTAAATAATAGAAATTACCGTAGTTGCTGGTCTATGATTAATTTTCACTAGGTAAAGGCGTGGCCGTAATGGGGAAATAACTGTATAAGACAAAACACCAGGAGAATTATTGTCTTCTCAGTTCGAGGACGGACGATAATATCAAGGTATACCTGTATGTCCAATTTTCATAGTTGTGTGGTCATGATAAGGACCGTTTGTTGAACTAATTTAAGGTAATATAGGGGCCAACATTGTGGGGGCTATATACTTTCATTCTGAATCAGACGAGTCTAAAAGATTAATAACTGTTTGGGGTTGAACATTCCACAAACCATCATTTTTCCAATATTCCTCTTCCTGTTTTAAGACGTGATCTTCACATTTAGCCCAATAATCTTTGTCTATATTTAATAAAGCGAGATTAGCAAGAGTCTTTACATCGCATATTTTGAATGTTGTATTTTCATCTGCCACTTGTCCTTTTAATTTTGCCCAGATTAGTTCTATTGGATTTAAATGAGCATGGTAAGGTGGCAGCCTCAAACTTATATGACCGTGCTCTTGGATAATCTTATCTATTTGAAAAATCTTTGTCCTCTGTTTTTGCTTTACTAGAGATAGTAATTCAGGTTTTAAGTACATGTTATTAAATTGTATGTGCTCCTTTGTGAGCCATATCTTAATAGCATCTTTTGTACTGGATGACGTCAGGACTTTATCTTCAAGTGCAACAATGTTGTGGTACGCTGCATTGTCTATTATTAGGCAAGATGGTCGATCTAGTGATGGGAGAGCAGAATTTTCAATCCAATGTCTAAATATGTGACCATTCATCTCAGAGTGATAATCCCGATTGTCTATGGATTTTGAAAGAAAAATGAGCTCTGCATTCTGTATTAGTCCATGTTGTCGACTACCTGCATGAGCAATTATCAAGCGCTGTCCTTTGCTGCTAGGTATTAATCTCTTAATCTTTCCATCTGATGACTGCCATTCCCTTTGGTTAGTGTGGTGAGCATTGATCCATGTTTCATCCAAGTACACAATATCATAACCTTGCTTGCGCACCTCTTTTACTTCACGTAAGTACTTGCTTCTCATGACTACTATATGTGGCTTCTCACAGATGATGTTTCGTCCATTGGAATACTTTCTGAATGTAAAGCCTGCAGCTCTCACATTCCTCCATAATGTAGACTTTGATATTTCAATACTGTTGTTCTTTTTCAGCGATACTTTTAATTTTCTTATTGTAACAGTTTCATTCATACCCAACATTTTGCGAATTTCACTTCTAATAAGTTCACTGTCGAAATTATCCAACATTTTTGCTCTTCCTTGTGATTTTGTATATTTTGAACATTGATGGTCACGTGCTTGAATCCAGTGATTAAACGACCATTTAGATAAATCCAAAATGTGTCTTGTCCTATTCTCAGGGTTTTCTAAAGAATGAAATAATCTTCCTCGTTTAGCCTCTTTGCAAAAATAGTCATACATTTTTATTGCGATGTTTTGTAAACTGCAGAATTTCATTTTAAGACTCATGATAAATGTTATTGTTCCACGTCTCCACCTATGAATGAACGGAAATGGAACACACAATGTCTCGTGTTTTCTACAAGTGTCTAATTGTGTCAGAAAGCCCACGTGGAAAGTGTGCAAAAACGTCAATTGTACCGTGTATGGATTTTTAATCGCTATTTTTAACTTAAAATACTGTAAACATTAAGTTTTGACTACATCAATGGGTCGTTATAAATTTATATAAATCAAATAAGCAATAATAATAACCAAATGTTTTTTTTTTAATGAAATTAATTCCCTGTTGGGTTCTAATCATTATAACTTTACATGCAAATTTTGAAAAAATTACAAAAAGGGGTTTAAAAGGTATCGATTTTAAAATATGGGCACCAGTTATGAAACGGACTATAATTGTGTGTTTATATGTTCGAAATTGGAGTCAACAACGATGGCCTAACATCATCAAGCGCTATACATTTTTAAAGAAATATGACGATCATCACTTTCTGGAGGACGTGAACTTCTGGTATATAGTGGATAGGCGGCAGTAACCATTGCAGGCTATGCATGAAAAGTGTTCCTTGTTGCAGTTTCCTCATATTCCAAGTCCATTGGGGACTGGTTAGTCTCAAGGCAAGACGCCGGCCTCGGGACAGAGAGGTTGTGGGTTCAAATCTCGGCTACACTGGTTGGGATTTTTATTTATGATTTCTCTCTGCGACAACCACCCCTGGTCTCAGCAGCGAGGCCCGGCTTGAAACGTCAGTTGCTCATCGACGGAAAAAACATGAGTACCTCCGAAGTCGGAGTTATCCGCCTGTGCGGCGAGGGACCCATGTGCACGCGGCTGCCAGTGAAAAATGGATTAACACGCAAAACTCAGTTCCTAGTCTCTAGGGACTTGGTCAGAGTTGAAAGCTGGCGAACGCAACAACCTGAGGTCGGTAGGCCAGCACCGTCTTATCTTAACCAGCGAACTGTTAATGTATCTTCTATTCTAGACCTGGAAGGTGGTAATATAGTAGTTGATGTTATCTACGTCCCTGGCTGGGAGTACGGGGACAGAGCGGATAGGTTGGATAGCTGTGCTGTCGCCGAAAACTATGGATCGGGTGGACGTCATCAATGTTCTCTGAGGTGCGGGAAGGGCACATGACTTCGAGAACCATTTGTCAACGTCACTGCTTCTGATGAAAGAGATGGGAGTTAAGATGGGCACAGCCAGAAACTAGAAACTTAGTGGCCGTGTAAGAAGACTTATCAACCAACACAGAACTGGAGTCGTCAGTCGCTGGACACTGCGGGACTTGATGAGAAGGGGATCTGAGCACATATTGACATGTTCGGAGTGCAATGATGATGACCTGCAAATAACTCGGTAACTTTATCCTAGAGAGTCGAGTGTTTCGGAGTACCCACGGCATACCACAACTACTCGTCTTCGCCTGTCCTTAAAATGACGTAGATGCGTTGCATCGTTAGTTTATGGGAAGCCGCAATATCTGCGCCTCTCGGTCCGGCATATCCACTTACTCTACATTCAAACAGTCGGTGGTAAACGTCAGGAGATAAGAGATGACATGAGTTGCCATGGCAATCACAAGTTATGATCGACACCGTGCTGTCAGTCCGACTTGTTTCTTGGTCTAAGGAAATATATTCTACTGCTGTCGGTATCAATATCGTTGTTAGAAGCTGCCTGCTGGAATTGTCGGTGTGCTCCGTCCATGCTGAACACTTTGATCGGACTGCAAGCAGCATCTTGAACAGCCATAGGTGTAGTTTGTGAACTCGTTGAAACCATGTGTTTCCTTGCCGTGCCGGCCTCCTTATGCACGCAATCACTGAGGTTATCAGGAGATAACCTACTAACCACATCTGTGTTAACATTGTAACGTTCAGCACAGTCCAGACTTACTTCACAAGCAGTCGGGTATCTGTTAGTCTGAGTATCTGTAATATCTAGACCGTGGACTTGTTTATCTTGAGTAAAATATGTGCTGGGTGGACGTGTTTCTGTGCTGGAGATACTCGCAGCCGGTGTATATAGAATAGCGTTATCGGCTTCCACTGGTGAGGTAGCTCCAGTGACCTCTTTACCTGAAGTGCGTATGGGGACACAACTGTCGACCTTTTCTTCGGCTGGTGAACGAGTTGTTCTCTCGGCACGTTTCCGCTCCGTGGAATCACAAAGGTAAGTCTGTGATGTCTGAGCAGATTTTGTTGAGAACTTCTGGTGATAAGAACAGGAATCAGTTAATGTGTGCGCATACAACTACCCGTGATTATATGTCATTAGATCTGTGAATCAAGGGGAGGGAAGTCATGACAAGCTGAACACGTGCTTCATTCACAGCTATCTACACATACAAATGGCCGTGCTTCATTGTTGCGGTTGCTCGTCAATGTTGTGTTTTTCCCTCTGTTATTTTGTTTGTTTGTATTTGGTGAAATATAGAGTTTGATGACCCTGTTTTAGTCTAGCCCATCAGTTATCAAACCCTCCTTCACCATGGACCCCCATTAAATACATTTGTTGTTGCCGCCGACCTCCAGGATCTACATTTTTGTTTGCTACTTTCATTCATTCTCTCTTTCCATTTAGATACAAAATATCAGACAATCCTTCGCAGACCCCAAGTGATGCCCTGGGGGGGGGGGGGGGGGGGGGAAAAGCGGGCCACAGCTTGAGAAACACTGTCTAATCTATTTTCTCGCTTTTATTGCTTATCTCTTGGGTTCCGTTCATTACATACACACTTCTTTAAATGATAACAATATAAGCTACCATGTAAGACCCATTACCTAGACCTTGAACTGTAGCGTTGCATCATTCTTCGTTGCAGCTTGTACATCTACATTGGACAGCATGGAATGCAACAATCAGTTGTCTCTAACATTTCCGGAAGGCCACCCATAGAACATTTCTCTAGGCCTCCCCCCAATAGTAGTCTCCCCTGGATGCACACATGAGAACTACATGTATCAATAATTCACGAGAAGACTTGCGTTCTTTCTTCATTTCTATCATCGAAATCATTTAAGGAGACGAATGGATGGATGGAGAGAGAGAGAGAGAGAGAGAGAGAGAGAACTAAACTATATATGAGCTGGTTTTCTAGACGATTGTTCAGACTGTCTAATATAGCAAACAAGGCAGTTTGTAGGTGCTGGGTCAGTTCTTGTTAATCGATGCCAACATCAGCTCATCATGCTGGTTATCTTCAGCTTTTCTGACATCGTTGCTCGTCCATCATTGTTGATTCTACAACGTTTTGAACGTCACTTATTCTCGTATTTATTGTACTTGAGCTCGTACCCTATTATAGTGGAGTTCAAACTGCATCTTCTTGTAGCACATCAAAGGATAGTCATTCCGGTACTTAACTATGTCTTTAAATATGGCTTCCCATTTGTTTCAATCTTCTTCATTTTTCCTTCCTCCTTTCTCTTTCAGCGTCGAAGGAGATATAATTTGCAATATTCTGCCATCTGTTGGCCTCTACTGATGTTATGTTGTTTCACTACTTACTATTAGTTTGCATCTTATTTCATTGTAAAACAGAAGTCATGGATATCGAAAAATCGAAACAGAACATCAATATAACGATAGATAGTAGACATTAACAAACAAGTGGAGGAATTTAAATACCTAGGAAGTCTAGAGCTAAACAATATACAAGCAGCAGAAATAGACTCAGGATACAACAAAGCTTGTCAAATCATTGAACAGCTATCACCACTATTGTCCAACAAGGAAATAACCAAGGTAAAACGGGCACTCTACAATACAATCTTCATCCTAACGTTGTGCTACCAATGCCAGACCTGGACCCTAGATGTAAGAACTTTAAGAAAAATAACCTCTATTGAGATGAAATGTGTTAGACGAATGATGAGAAACAGCCTGAGAGATAAGATCAGAAATGAAGAACTGAGAAAAAATGCTATAGTTTGTTTCAGATTGTTTGCCTCCCTAATTCCAGTAATATCTCGAAAACCGTCTGATGGAATACCATGATTTTTTGCATGCGACCTTAGATTTTCAATGACGTAACGAATTTATCATTAAATTATCGTATGTGTTACCGTTTCCTCAAAGCGGCAACTTCCTTTGATCTCCTTCATATTTGTATTTATTTTGACACAAAAAACAGAATGTACGGTAAATGAAGATCTTTTACACTTTTTAGAGGAAAAGGCGTAACTTTTATTTTTATATAAGGGACATTATTACTTTATAATAAGAGAGTAAGTAAGTAAGTGTTCCTGTCATGCCTGAAGGTGTATAGGGGAATAAACCGCCACAATTGCACTTTTTCACAACATGCTACCCATTTGGATTGGGCTCTTTTAATTATACAACTAATATTGAATCAAATCAAAATAGGCCGAACATTCACCGAATAGAAATTATTTATTTTAAGAACACAGAATACATCGTCAACTCACTAAAAAAACAGTTCCTGAAGTGGTCCGTATCCAGAGTTTCCAACTCCAACAAAGTCACTTCAGTAAGTTCAAACAAATGAGTTTTATTCAGAATCTGCCGAATCTAATAGACGTATTACCATTTTTGGTTGAATAACCCACAGACCATCTTTCTCCAATACTTATCTTCCTCAACCATAACATGGTCTTCACAACTAGCCCAATAATCTTTGTCTATGTTTGAAATAGCAACATTGGTAAGCTCTTTAACATCAGATAATTTGAAAGTTTTATTTTCGGATGCTACTTGCCCTTTGATCTTTGCCCAAACTAATTCAATAGGATTTAGGTGTGAGTGATATGGAGGCAGCCTCAAACATCTATGACCATGTTCTTCAATTAATTTATCTATTTGAAATATCTTTGGCCGTTGTATCTGTTTTACAAGTGAAAGTAATTCAGGCTTGAGATACATATCATTAAATGGTATTTGTTCCCTTGTCAGCCATGTCTTTATTTCAGCTTTAGTGCTTGATGATGTTGGAACTTTATCTTCTTGTGCCACTTTGTTATGGTAAGATGCATTATCCATGATCAAACAAGATGGTCGATCTAATAAAGGCAAAAGAGTGTCTTTAATCCAATCTCTGAACATATGACTGTTCATCTCTGAATGATAATCCTGGTTATCAGTTGACTTTGCAATAAAAACAAGTTCAGCATTCTCCACCAGGCCATTATTTTTGCTCCCAGCATGTGCCACTATAAGGCGCTTCCTTTGCTGCTAGGTACATACCTTTTAATAGTCCCATCTAATGACTGCCATTCTTTTTCATTGTGTGGTGGGCATTAATCCATGTTTCGTCCAAGTACACAATGTCATAATCTTCATTACGCATTTGTCTAACTTCACGTAAATATTTGCTTCTTGCAGCTACTAAATGAGGTTTCTCGCAAATGATGTTTCTTCCACAAGAATATTTTCTAAAAGTGAAGCCTAAACTCCGCACACTTCTCCATAGTGTAGTTTTTGATACATCAATACTGGTGTTCTTTTTAAGCCAAATCTTAAGTTTCCTTATGGTAACTTCTTCCCTAAGTCAAACATTTTACAAATCTCTCTGCGGACAAGTTCTCTGTCAAAACTGTCTAACAAATGTTTTCTTCCTCGACTTCTTTCTTTCCTTGAACATTCACATTGAACATTTTTCACTGATCTATGAAACGACCGTTTACTTAAACCTAACACGTGCATCGTTCTCTTTTCAGGATTTGATATGCTGTGATATAGACTCCCTCGTTTTGCCTCTCTACAAAAATATAAATATAATTTCTTTGTAATATTTTGTTCAGTAACAAATTTCAACTTTAAACTCATTGTTAAGGGCACAACTCACAAAACACGCCTATGTAAATAATTTGATTTTGTATTTTTTGGTGACGTTATACTAATGACGTGATACAAAAAGTTGACAATTTTAATCCAGTAAGTGCAAAACCAGAATTGCGCACGAATATAAGAGAAATTTGCTACACATATGTGCAAATATTGACAAAAATCTGACATTTGCAATTCAATAGTGTAAACCGGTGCCTTTACCACCAACATATAAAGGAAATTCCCAAATGAAGATGTTTAAATCATTCTTGAAGTGATATGGAAGGGGTAAATACTCTTAAATTTTGATTCAAATGTGCCCAAGTTTAATCATACTTTTATCCTCCTGGTAAGCAAGCGCACAAGAAAAACCAGCAGTTTGTTTGCAATGAATTTATTTTTTCTATTACGTTATGAGATTCAGTAGGTTACATGCAAAATATCAGCACTGTAGCACAAATGGTTGCTGAGCTGTGGTTTTTTGAAGTGAGGCAAAAAATCTGAAGCGAACTATAGGAATAATCCCCGCCGTAGAATATATAAAGAGACAACAAATAAAATGGTTTGGCCATGTGGTAAGGCAGAAAGATCAAACACAACACACCGGACCTCCAATAAATGTTGCGAGAACATCATACCCAAGGGTCGACCACGAAACAGATGGATTGATGGAATATTAAAAACACTAGGAAACATAACAGTAGAAAAACAAAAGACCACAAATGATACATCCCTCGACGCTGAAAGGCGAATGAGGAAGATGAATGGTAAAACACATGTCATTTATTCACAACTTCTAGTACATTTGTTTTCATCATCATGTGCTATACCGGTTGGCGCAGGCATTCATGCCACTCCACAAATTTCTATCAACAATGCATCATATCAATTCTGTTGTTGACTGTTTTCAATGCCAATGATGACTATCTATAGTTCGTTCACAAATTCGTGCCCACAGAGTTGATCAATTATCTCGGAAGCTGTTTGATGAATTTCTGTAATTCTTTTTCATGAAATCTTATTTTTTCACCGACCTTCAGATTTTATAACATTTAAGTACAAAGGTTGTCTGAATTTTGCACAAATCGTTGTTTGTTTTATAATTTTAGGAAAATATCAAACCGCGTGCTCTAAACATTAGATTTTACTGTAAATTATGTTAATTTTCTAACAATGCAAGCCAAAGACGTATCCGTATTACATTGAATAGTAATATAACCGACTCCTTTTAGATTCCAGGCAAACGTGCCTGTACAATAACACAGTTACCTTTTGCATAGTGATGAATTTACACTTTAAACTCTTCATGGTTTTAAAAAATCAAGTAGTCACTTCACAACAGCTTACAAATTATCATTGTATGTATGGCCCTTTTCATCTTGTCAGACGGTCTAGTGGAGGATATTGTGTATTTTTTTAGGTATTGTTTTTGTCGTACAGCTTCTCTCGTGGCTAATTTTACCAATGTTTGAGAAACACACGCGGTCACATAATGAACAAGTCAGGCTCGCTGGTATACAGGGTAAGCAATATCAACATGTAGCCTACTTAGTTCTTTGTCTATTAGGGATGTTGTTCTAATTTGTCCTTTCAGTGTGTTTGCTTTAGCAAGTCCAGGGCACATGGTCCTTACGTTCCATGTGCCAAGTTTAAACATTGGTGATTTCTTCTTCATTTCACTTTACCTACTCTGTCTGGGCACGGAATATGGAGATAGTGCTTTACCCAGTCGCACTATCCCCCTCTCGACTTCGTTTCAAGGATTTCCAAAGGAGGGACAAAGTCCATACGTTCGGAATTGAGAGAAGGTGCAGGGGATGCCAGAAAGACGGTTAACGCCGTCTACTGCCTTAGGGTCCCTCCCTCCGGATTTTGACTCTGGGTGTACTTCCATAACCTTCGATCCTAACTAGAACCTAGTCCACAAGGTAGTGGAGGGTTTTGTGGTCGAAGTTTCTTCTTCTAGACGGGTTACCAACCAAGGTTTACGAGTCCCGTCTACCCGGAGCGATATCTAAAGATACGCCTTTGACAGGCTCAGGTGCCCGGACGTCCGAGTACGGTCCGAGAATACACGTTGCCGGTCAATGCTAGGCTAGAAATTACTTTCAAATTACTCCAATGCACAAGTACCAAATCCGTGAAAAACACATCACCGAAACAGTACATAATCCATTTAATGAATTACACATCCATAGAATGAATTGTCGGCATAGGACTTTTCCACACGATAGAATTTTACTGCGTTTTATTCATCATCATCATTGAGTGCCGTCTCCGCAACGAAGGTTGGCTACCATGGAGCGCCATTTTGCTCTATCTCTTGCTTTGATGGTGCAGGTTGTCATCGGTTGGTTTGTCCATCTTTTGATGTTATTCGTCCATGTTAATCTTGGTCTGCCTCTGCCTCTTTTACCTTGTATTTTCCCCTCCAGGATCACTTTCAGTAGGCTGTTGTGTCTTTTAACATGGCCTAAGAATCGCATTTGTCTTGTTCTAATTGTGTTCAGAAGTTCTCTTTTCATTTTTAGTTGTTTTAAGACTTTGTCATTTGTTTTCTTTTCCTTCCATCCAATTCTACCTATTCTTCTATATATCCACATTTCAAAGGCTTCAATTCTCTGTTCTGTTTTCTTATCTAATGTCCATGTTTCAGCACCATATAGGAATATTGAGAAGATGTAACATTTTGCTATTCTTAGTTTTAGCTCTGGTGTTATTTGTTTTGATGTTAGTATGTCCTTCATGACATTAAAATTACTTTTTGCCATTCCTATTCTTTTGTTTATTTCAGTTGTACATTTTCCATCACTGGTTATAGTATGTCCGAGGTAGTTATAGTTCTGAACTGTCTCAAGGTCTATTCCTTCAATTTTGATATCCACTTGTGGGTTTTGAGTATTTTCTTTGTTTATGATCATAGTTTTAGTCTTTTTGATATTCATATCTAGTCCATATTTTTGCTTGTCGTGTTTATTTCATTAAGTAATTGTTGTAGGTCTTTAGGATTTTCTGCTAGTAGTACAGTATCGTCAGCATATCTTAGGTTATTGATTATCTTTCCATTAATTTGTAGGCCTGGCATCTCTATGATGTTTTTAAAGATTTGCTCAGTGTATAGATTGAACAAGCTTGGTGATAGGATGCATCCTTGTCTTACTCCTCTTTTTATATCAATGGGTGTAGAGAACTCTTTGTTATATTTTATTATTGCTGTTTGCTCCCAGTATAGATTGCATATTAGTCGTATATCCATGTCATCTAGATGTATCTCTTTTAGGCATTCTATAAGTTGTTTGTGGTGTACTCTATCAAAAGCTTTGGTGTAGTCTATGAAGCAGGCATATATTGGTTTGTTTACTTCTGTGTATTTTTCGATTAATGTTCTCATGCAGAATATGGCTTCTTTTGTCCCGCTATTTTCCTAAATCCAAATTGCTGCTCATCTAATTCAGTATTGATTTTATTCTGAATCCTTCCTTGTATAACTTTTAGCAAGATTTTTGTAACATGGCTCATTAGGCTTATTGTTCTAAAGTCACTGCATTCAACTGCACCATTCTTTTTAGGCAATGCAATGAAAGTTGATGTTTTTAGTTCATTTGGTATGTATCCTGTGTGGTATATGTCGTTGCATATGTCTGTAATCACTTCAATGCCAAAATCTTCAAGTGCCTGTATCATCTCTATCTGTATGCTTTCAGGTCCTGCTGCTTTTCCCCTTTTCATTGTTTTATAGCTTTTTCCACCTCAGATTTTAAGATTTTATAGCCTGATGTACATTTTATAACTGGTTTCTTGTCCCTTTGATCATGAAATAGTTCTGTTATATATTCCTGCCATCTATCTATGATATCCTTATTGTCTATTAGCATTTTTCCTTTTTGCGTTTTATTATATATTAATATAATATAATATATATGATATTTTGTCGAAATACGGCTCTGGACCAATTTA
Source organism: Megaustenia siamemsis (assembly GCA_032433765.1). Lineage (NCBI taxonomy): Eukaryota > Metazoa > Mollusca > Gastropoda > Stylommatophora > Ariophantidae > Megaustenia > Megaustenia siamemsis. Next base: position 88,032,684 of record JAVIAB010000125.1, on the reverse strand, counting down.
AAAAAGAAACCGGAAATGAAATTACCCCCAAAAAAACTTCGGAGTGGCATGCATCTTACAAGTTAAGAGTGCGAAACGGTGCAAAGATTGTATGATGTGCACGTGAAATTTGCCTTTTTAATTGGTGAGTTTGTAATTGGTGAGTGGCAGTGTTCCCTAGCGTTTGGCTTTTCGTGGCAAGGCGCTGTGCCACTGAGTACGGGTTCGATCCTGCCTTGGTCCATATTTTTTTCTGTTGATTATTTGTCATTTTTTTCCGAGTGCTGTAAACATACCTCATCCTCTGAATTGATTCACTCCCAATACTAATCAGCCAACACAGAACTGAAGTCGTCAGTCGTTGGACGCTTCGAGACTTGCTGAGGAGGGTATCTGAGCACATATGGACATGTTCGGAGTGCAATGATGACGACCCGCTAATAACTCAATAACTCCCAATATTCTTCTACTAAACAACATTGATGAGGCCTCCTATAATTTCCTTGCCTATTGTCCTACTGTCCCAGGTTCGCCGTCAAGACTAGCTCCCCATAATATTAAAGACATCTCTTTTCGTATTTCTATTGGTGACAAAAACGTATATTGCATAATATTCTTCTTACTTTTCTGTATCTCCTCTGATCGAACAGTCTATTCCACACCCAAGCATCATTTGCTTAAATTCATACAATGTACATACAATCATTATTTGTTTCTATCTGTGGTTACACATCCCGACCAGTCAGCTAAAATGTTAAGAGAATTATCCTCACACTGATGACGTCACACGATGACAAGCTTCATATGTCATTGTCTGTTTTTCTCAAAGATTTCCATCAACATAAAGACATTGAAAATATGCAGCTCTTAACAACTGTCATATAGGCTCTGTGTAAAAGAATCCTCCTTCTGCCTGTACGTCTTGTTGAAGGTTCATCTAGTTAAAGTCTAATTTTTAGCTTGGTTAGTTAATGAGGTCAATTCCAAAACATGCTCTTCTATGGGAAACATCAGGTTACAGAAAAGAGAAAGACCCAGAGAGACCCTAAAAATAACACTTATAAGAGAAACAAAGTTGGTAGGCATAGACTCATTAGATAAGATCAAACATATTGCTATGAATAGAGATGGGTGGCAAAAAACACTACAAGCGCTATGTGACGTCTAGATTGGTGGGAATAATCAAAATCAATGTCTATATAACAATTTACAGGACTATTGTGTAACAAAAACAAATACTGTATTTACTCTTACTCAGCGGTGACGTCTTTTTCTCTCATTCTGCTTCGTTTTTTCTTCCTTCTCCTTCTAAATTTGCCTTACAACCACCTCACTTCATCATCCACACATTTACCAGATACAACTCCCTTGTATTGTTGCTAGCTGCAATATTCTGTACCCTTCGACCAAGTACATTGTACCAGCTGCAATATTCTGTACCCTTTGACAAAGTACATTCCACCAGCTGCAATATTCTGTACCCTTTGACCAAGTACATTCCACCAGCTGCAATATTTTGTACCCTTTGACCAAATACATTCCACCAGCTGCAATATTCTGTACCCTTTGACCAAGTACATTGTACCAGCTGTAATATTCTGTACCCTTTGACCAAGTACATTCCACCAGCTGTAATATTCTGTACCCTTTGACCAAGCACATTGGACCAGCTGCAATATTTTGTACCCTTTGACCAAATACATTCCACCAGCTGCAATATTCTGTACCCTTTGACCAAGTACATTGTACCAGCTGTAATATTCTGTACCCTTTGACCAAGTACATTCCACCAGCTGCAATATTCTGTACCCTTTGACCAAGTACATTGTACCAGCTGTAATATTCTGTACCCTTTGACCAAGTACATTCCACCAGCTGCAATATTCTGTACCCTTTGACCAAGTACATTGTACCAGCTGTAATATTCTGTACCCTTTGACCAAGTACATTCCACCAGCTGCAATATTCTGTACCCTTTGACCAAGTACATTCCACCAGCTGCAATATTCTGTACCCTTTGACCAAGTACATTGTACCAGCTGTAATATTCTGTACCCTTTGACCAAGTACATTCCACCAGCTGCAATATTCTGTACCCTTTGACCAAGTACATTCCACCAGCTGCAATATTCTGTACCCTTTGACCAAGTACATTCCACCAGCTGCAATATTCTGTACCCTTTGACCAAGTACATTGTACCAGCTGTGATATTGTATACCCTTTGAACAAGTACATTCCACCGGCTGCAATATTCTGTACCCTTTGACCAAGTACATTCCACCAGCTGCAATATTCTGTACACTTTGACCAAGTACATTCCACCAGCTGCAATATTCTGTACACTTTGACCAAGTACATTCCAGTAGCTGTAATATTCTGTACCTTTGACCAAGTACATTCCACCAGCTGTAATATTCTGTACCCTTTGACCAAGTACATTCCACCAGCTGCAATATTCTGTACACTTTGACCAAGTACATTCCACCAGCTGCAATATTCTGTACCCTTTGACCAAGTACATTCCACCAGCTGTAATATTCTGTACCCTTTGACCAAGTACATTGTACCAGCTGTAATATTCTGTACCTTTTGACCAAGTACATTGTACTTGCTGTAATATTCTGTACCCTTTGACCAAGTACATTCCACCAGCTGTAATATTCTGTACCCTTTGACCAAGCACATTGGACCCGCTGTAATATTTTGTACCCTTTGACCAAGTACATTCCACCAGCTGTAATATTCTGTACCCTTTGACCAAGCACATTGGACCAGCTGTAATATTTTGTACCCTTTGACCAAGTACATTCCACCAGCTGTAATATTCTGTACCCTTTGACCAAGCACATTGGACCAGCTGTAATATTCTGTACCCTTTGACCAAGCACATTGGACCAGCTGTGACATTTTGTACCCTTTTACCAAGAACATTGGATTTCAGCAAAGTCATTTTTTGGTTAGAGGGTTGCCTTCCCCTTTGTTCCACTTCAGACTTGGTGAGACTGGTTAGTCTATTTCAAGGTCCACCATGGAGAGGTGTTGCAGGGTCTCAATCAATTCTCGTTCGCTGACTCTTATTACAAGCAGTCTGCTAGAAGTCGCCAACTGCTTTGTCGAGGTGCTAGTGGTTGTCTTTGTTCCCAGCCAGTGCTGTAACTACCAAATACAGGATCAGAAACTCAAACAACTGGTTTCTTCTTCTTCTTAGCGTTCACCCATTAAGTCGGCATGTATGAGTTGTATCGCTAGTTTATGGCACCGATATGATATCTCCACTTTTCAGCCAGAAACATCCATCTTTGGCTTTGATGAGTAGATTTACTTTGTCTACTATTTTCCGTTTTGAACTGATAAAAGGTTCTTTAATTTACTGAGTGCACACTGGACCTCCTGTATTTCATTATTTTCCTAGATGGCTAGAATATCACTACCCAGAGACCAGGGGAGGGTAAAGCCACAAACAAGCCACAACAAATTAGATTTTAAAAAATATTCCCTCTGCTTGTGGTGGAATATATCTTGTCCCTCTTGTCCAGAGACCAACAACTTACCTCTAGACCACCAGTTCGCCCAAACAAGTGATCAAAAGGTTGATATTTTAGAGATTGATGCAAATAACTTTTTCAAACACAAACAGCCTGTGTTGAACATATAGTTTCTCTTTATGTAACAAAAACAGTTATGGTGCAGCTAGAATGCAACATGAGGACAACAACATCTGGGAGTTATGGTCCAACTAAAATGCAACATGAGGACAACAGCATCTGGGAGTTATGGTCCAACTAGAATGCAACATGAGGACAACAACATCTGGGAGTTATAGTCCAACTAGTATGCAACATGAGGACAACAACATCTGGGAGTTATGGTCCAACTAGAATGCAACATGAGGACAACAACATCTGGGTGTTATGGTCCAACTAGTATGCAACATGAGGACAACAACATCTGGGAGTTATGGTCCAACTAGAATGCAACATGAGGACAACAACATCTGGGAGTTATGGTCCAACTAGAATGCAACATGAGGACAACAACATCTGGGAGTTATGGTCCAACTAGAATGCAACATGAGGACAACAACATCTGGGAGTTATGGTCCAACTAGAATGCAACATGAGGACAACAACATCTGGGAGTTATGGTCCAACTAGAATGCAACATGAGGACAACAACATATGGGAGTTATGGTCCAACTAGAATGCAACATGAGGACAACAACATCTGGGAGTTATGGTCCAACTAGAATGCAACATGAGGACAACAGCATCTGGGAGTTACAGTCCAACTAGTATGCAACATGAGGACAACAACATATGGGAGTTATGGTCCAACTAGAATGCAACATGAGGACAACAACATCTGGGTGTTATGGTCCAACTAGAATGCAACATGAGGACAACAACATCTGGAAGTTATGGTCCAACTAGAATGCAACATGAGGACAACAACATCTGGAAGTTATGGTCCAACTAGAATGCAACATGAGGACAACAACATCTGGGTGTTATGGTCCAACTAGAATGCAACATGAGGACAACAACATCTGGGAGTTATGGTCCAACTAGAATGCAACATGAGGACAACAACATCTGGAAGTTATGGTCCAACTAGAATGCAACATGAGGACAACATCTGGGAGTTATGGTCCAGCTAGAATGCAACATGAGGACAACAACATCTGGGAGTTATGGTCCAACTAGAATGCAACATGAGGACAACAACATCTGGGAGTTACAGTCCAACTAGTATGCAACATGAGGACAACAACATCTGGGTGTTATGGTCCAACTAGAATGCAACATGAGGACAACAGCATCTGGGAGTTACAGTCCAACTAGTATGCAACATGAGGACAACAACATCTGGGTGTTATGGTCCAACTAGAATGCAACATGAGGACAACAACATCTGGGAGTTATGGTCCAACTAGAATGCAACATGAGGACAACAACATCTGGGAGTTATGGTCCAACTAGAATGCAACATGAGGACAACAACATCTGGGTGTTATGGTCCAACTAGAATGCAACATGAGGACAACAACATCTGGGTGTTATGGTCCAACTAGAATGCAACATGAGGACAACAACATCTGGAAGTTATGGTCCAACTAGAATGCAACATGAGGACAACAACGTCTGGAAGTTATGGTCCAACTAGAATGCAACATGAGGACAACAACATCTGGGAGTTATGGTCCAACTAGAATGCAACATGAGGACAACAACATCTGGGAGTTACAGTCCAACTAGTATGCAACATGAGGACAACAACATCTGGGTGTTATGGTCCAACTAGAATGCAACATGAGGACAACAGCATCTGGGTGTTATGGTCCAACTAGAATGCAACATGAGGACAACAACATCTGGGTGTTATGGTCCAACTAGAATGCAACATGAGGACAACAACATCTGGGAGTTATGGTCCAACTAGAATGCAACATGAGGACAACAACATCTGGGAGTTATGACCCAACTCACCCACCTTGAATGCAAGGTTGCTAGACCAAAACATTTGATTGATAATGTGGCTTCTCAGATTATAAATAAAAAATATAAATATTTCAAGAAAACAAAATTGAAAATCAATGAATATAAAAATGCAAAGAAGACAAAATTCAACAGATATGTATTCTTTAGAAGGCTTCAAAAAACCTAGTGACAATATGAAAGATATAGGATAAGAGAAGTGAAACCAGTCAAACAATTATGATATGTGATTGTACAAGATAGTGACTGGAAAAACAGAGGCCATGTGAAGTAGTGAAGTGATCAAATAACAGATGGTTGTGAAGAAAGTGATCATCAACACCACAAGGCGAAACACATAAGATCATTTGACAAGCTGGCAGAAGAATGGAGAGGTGTGAGTTTGTCTAAACATGAACAAAGCCCCAAAGGGACAGACATATAAACAAATGGAACATAGTATAAGTGTGTCACTAAAAGAAGCAATTAATATTACCAGCTCAGCAGAAAAAAATAAGAACTCATAATATGACCCAAGAGGCTGTATCATAAAGTGTCACCTGTTTAACATTTCTAGATGAACACCTCAGACCATCATTACATCACTGATAGCCTAATTTGCAATATCTAATGCTCATGCATTCAACATATGAGGGATGTAGAATGTTGATAAGGTTGTCAACAGCAATATTCTTGTATAATTTGATGGATACCAATTTCAGGATCACCATGAAATAAAGGTAAATGAATGAGATGTGAATCAATGCTATAGCATCAGTCACAGCCCAGACAGTGCTTGACCAGAAGCTCCTAACTGGCATATCATTTAACACAAACACTTTTGTGATGTCAACAGCCCTTGACCTACCCAATGTAAAACTTGTGGTCCCCATTTTTTCTGCTGGCTGGATGGACTACAGAAGTTATTTTCAAACCTCAGGTATTCTGAGTGGTAATCTGTCTAGTCGGTGGGCTAGTGCTTTCACAACACTCTGGCTCCACTAAATATCTTGTAGGAAAATGTGCAGATGTCACACACAACCTGTGTACTGTGCTGCAGAGGTCTATAATCAGGCATGAGATCTAATTGCTAACAATATACATTGTCCAAATGATGATTCTCATTTCTATTTACAAGAGACCAATAACAAGGCAAAGGGAAGTATCACAAACTGTAAACTCTCCATAAATAAGGCCCTATTTGAAGACAATAAATGTAGTTAGGCATGCATGTCCCATAACATGGTATATGGGAGAAAAAAAACATTTCAGTTAAAAGTGAGGGCATGCAATGAATGAAAGTCATTTGTTCATGACATTTGTCAGACTTTGAAATCAGTAATACAGCTATTGACCTAACAACTTTTTGAACACGCAGTCTTAGTAAGAGGATCTGAAAATTATGTTCATGTATCTTTTGTGTACTAAATGTGATGTTTGAAAATGAAGCTCTAAACAAGTTTGTATTGTCTCTTCTTATGGTCAAATTGAGAGAGAGAAAATAAATGTTCAAGCTTCAGTTGTAGTTTCATCAACTAAAAGGATTATGGCTTTACTATATATATCACACACACATACACACATGCGCGCACACACAGGCACACACACACACATGAATACACAAGCACACACACACAGGCACACCATACATACACACACACAGGTGCACACACAGGTGCGCACGCACGCACACACACACACACACACAGAGAGGGAGAGAGAGAGAGAGAGAGAGAGAGAGAGAGAGAGAGAGAGAGAGACAGACTTACTATTTGGAGTGTAGACTGCAAGTCTGATACAACATTCTGAGCAGAGGTAGCAAGAGTAGGGTTGCTAACAAATGCTTCACACTCCCTCTGTTTCTCCAAAATGCTCATCTGTACAGAAATAATGTTACTACAGGTTGTTTCTAGATATTGAACATTAGCCATTCAACCATGAATATCCTTGTACACTGCAGGTTATATTGTCACAGACTAGCCATATATTCTTCTTCTTCAGTGCATATGTCTTAACCATACTTTTGTTCTGAACTGTTTCTCTAGTTTCTGGGTTTCTATGACTTTCCTCTCCTGTGTCTTCTAATAAAGCAGTTGTGTTGGACTAAGACATTTTTCCTACCAGGGTTTGTTGTGAGAATTACTGTAGGCACTCAAACACCAGGGTTTGTTGTGAGAATTACTGTAGGCACTCAAACACCAGGGTTTGTTGTGAGAATTACTGTAGGCACTCAAACACCAGGGTTTGTTGTGAGAATTACTGTAGGCACTCAAACACCAGGGTTTGTTGTGAGAATTACTGTAGGCACTCAAACACCAGGGTTTGTTGTGAGAATTACTGTAGGCACTCAAACACCAGGGTTTGTTATGAAAATTACTGTAGGCACTCAAACACCAGGGTTTGCTGTGAGTATTACTGTAGGCACTCAAACACCAGGGTTTGCTGTGAGTATTACTGTAGGCACTCAAACACCAGGGTTTGTTGTGAGAATTACTGTAGGCACTCAAACACCAGGGTTTGTTGTGAGAATTACTGTAGGCACTCAAACACCAGGGTTTGTTGTGAGAATTACTGTAGGCACTCAAACACCAGGGTTTGTTGCAAGCATTACTGCAGGTACTTTATTATGGCTATCTCTGCATGGAGAATATCAAATCCAGGAATCAACAAAGTTATGCTCTATTTTATTTTCAGTTTATTTACTAGTATGTGTATGACTAGAGAGTTAATTTCCAATACCAGGAAGAAACAATTATCATTTTTTGACCATGTAATGAGAAGGGAACAGCTGGGATATACTGTAACAACTGAGAAAATTGAGGGACGAAGAGATAGAGGGAAGCAAAGAGAAAAGACACCAGACAGCTTAGGAGAATGGCTTTGCAGAAGGTTAACAACAGAAATGATAAATAACTATCAAGATCGAAAGTTGTGGAGAGACATGATCACTTATGCCAGCAGACCCGGTACTTGATGATGATGATGTATGACTGCATACAGACATATTGTCCACAATTAGCTTTGGCACACACTTTAACAATGATATGATCAGCTTGGCATACATACTTATCAAGGTTTAAGATCCTCACTACAAACAAGTGAGAACCATAAATGTGTCAATAAAAAAAAAGCTGTTTGAACTAGTCTAATTTCCCACTAGCAAGATTAATCATGTGTGATAAAGACTAGGTCAATAGTAGCAGTTTCCAAAGAGTCACTACTTAATGTCACATAAAACTAGGTCACAGTCCTGGACAGTAATTTCTTGTTTCGCTTGTGTGCTGTTTATTGTATAAGTGTTCAGAGTATGTATAAAATGACAAGTCATTTCCTTGTAATATTTACCTTTCACTAACTTTTAGACCCCAGATAACAGAATATCTCATGAAAGCTAACAAGTTGTTTACTAATTTAAAAATAAAATAATGGTTTATTCAATTTTTATTGTTATTATAATATATTATTTGGTGTCCAATGAACTATCTCAAAATGGTTGTATTTTAAATATATGGCCTTTGGCATCTTGACAGACAGTTGGTGGCAAGCAATCATGATAAGTCAGTATTTTGGTAAAATGTTAGTCTTACGCTGGATGCTGCTTTGCTGAACCTGCCAATATTGGATAGACAGATCCATTCGCAGAATGAACAAGATGTATTTGTGGTACATGGCCTCGTCTCATTTCTCCTGCGCCTTTTGTCTTCTGAATTTGACATCAGCACTGCCTGAAAAGTTGCTGTGCCATTTTTTAATTTGTGTTCTGCATATGCTACAATCTGCAGCCAGATTTTCCCAGTTTCTTTCACTGTTAGAGAATTCACTCAAGGAAGCCCTGCAAACACATAGCTAATAAGCTAGCAAGAAAAGTACTGGAGGCCACAGAGCTGTAGTTTTACTTTATTTCTAATTCCTTGAAGAGTTAAGATTACCAGTAAGAACATTCTAAGAAAATTCAAAGGTCAACAGGTATTACATTGATATCTCAGGTAAAAAATTGTTGACAAAATGTAGTTTATCAAGGACTGACTTTAATCCTGTCATATGAACTAATGCATGAGAGTACAAGAATCAAAACAATGTAGACAATATAGATAAATGAATGGCTCACTGTGTTAAGATATTTTCTTTATTATGGTGATATTGAGCTGATCTGTTGGGAGTAGAGGTGTCTGATAAACAGAGCTGAATGTTGTCAGTGACCTACTATAGCTGATAGCTTGTACCAGGATCAGTGAACCAGAACTATCCTGACCCTACATCATGGTGCCCCTAGTAACAGACTAACAAGCCTTGTCTGGCCAAGTGAATACAGATCAAGAGGGAAGACAAGTCTGTACTAAAAATGCCATGCTGAAGTTAGATGTTTTAGGCAGAAAAACACAAATACATGTTCTACTGCAAACCACAACACATGTACACCCACTTCTTTTAAGGGTGGAGGAGAAAGAGGTTATAACTATTCCTGTTGTCACCAGGTGAACGAATGAACTGGCAATGTGCTTGTTACATGGAAATCTAGTAAGCCATCACCAAGAGACAGTATATTCAACAGTATATGATATCTGTAATTAATGACCTGTCACTAATTCACACAAGAACTGTATGCTGTGGACTTTGACAAAAGAAAGACAGATTAAGGATACAAGAATGATAAATCAATGACAACCCAGTGATGAACAGTGTGGGCCAGACCTGAAGGCCATGAATCATGCATAATGAAGTAATTTTGTTGATACAATGTAAGATGCCAAACATGAATGTGTGTGTAAAGAGGTGATACGCACCAAATAGAATTACAAAATGTAGGGTATGAACAAGAAGTCTTACCTCTAACAGTACTTCTGAGGCTGAACTGGTCTTGATGTTTCTGGTCAATAGCAAGAAGAATAACTCAGTCAAATATTCTGTGGTCTGAGTATTTGTGTGTGCTATGTAGTTTGGTAAGAAATAGAAGCTTTATATACTGTTTCTCAAGTGAGAAACTGGTGGACTTAAGCTGAGCAACTATGTAAGAAATCATTTTTATTTTGCTTACATTCACACTTTAAACCTTATAACTTTTATATATTTATTATAGAAAAGTACGCAAAAAAAAAAAAAAAAAAACAGAGTCTGACAGTGTTCTGAAACAATGAGGAAAACAATAGAGTAAGGTAGCAGTAAACACAGATGTGTGCATGAGACAAAACAACGAATACAGATGGTGATTAAAGAACTAGAGTATACACACAACACACTATTATGAAACAATTATGCAGTAGATATGTAACTTGTTGATAGCTATGTCCATACATCTGTCTGTCAGTCAATCCACCATCCTACCAAGCCACCCACCCACCCACCCACCCATCCACCCACACACCACCCACCCATCCACCCACCCACCCATCCACCCACCCATCCATCCATCCATCCATCCATCCACCCACCCATCCATCCATCCAGCCACCCACCCACCCATACATCCATCCATCCACTTTTGACCATGATCATATATTTACACAAGTTTATCAAAGTTAGTTTGATGTTTTGTACATGTCACACACACGCTGAAGACATCAGTTGTGCACCTGTCAAGGCATTAGCTGAGCATCCATTGCAGTAATTGTCCCTGTTCAATTTTATTCTTGACAACTCACATTAAAGCAGCAGTAACTGCTTCAATCCCCACTTCCATAATAAAGCTTGTTGACAGAGTAAGCTCAGCTATGAACTATCTAATTTCAGTCTGTAGACCTTCAGCACTTTCTGCTGAGAATAACTGCAACATTTTGATAGTTTGTCATCTCTTAGAAGATAATCCAGCCTTTCCCTTTGAGTATCATCTCAACATGTGCTATCTGCTGATAGTCATTTGTGCCTATGCCATCATAACATTCAAAGATTTGATTCTTGAGTAACTGATAACATGGATATATCTTTGATATTAATGTACACAGACCATATATGTAATTTAGCAAATGTGAACATAACACTTTAAATGAGCTGCACATTGCAGATCAAGGTTGTAGTGACAAATTTACAAAATGAATTATAACACCATCTTAAATAAGTGAATAGAGCCTGCAAGAAAGATCATAACAAAATGAACACATAGAGGTCAGAAACATGATCATTAGCAGAAAGAGAACAAAAAATATCACATGTTAGCATTGAGAACAAAGAGTTCAGACAAGTAAATGATTGCAAATACTTTGAAAGTACCGTAGCAGCAAATGTAAAAATATAGATCAAAATTGGAAACAGATGCAGCAATGTAAATCAAATAATCAGATAAATAACATCCATTATAAATAAACAAATATATGACAATGAGTACAAAAGGAGGAATGTTGCACTATAGTGAAAACATAATACGGGGCAAAATAGGAAATGTAGAAATGAGAAAAAAAGTGAGAGTAACACCTGTGCTCAGCCTTATGCAGAGACAACATATTAAATGGTTTGGAGAAGTAATGAGGAGTTACCAGCATTCCATAACAAGCATTAACAACTACAGAAGAGATAGAGGAAGACACAGCCCTTCCCACAAGGAATAGACTAGTGAAATATCTGAGGTCACACAAGCACCTTTTGTGAGGTGGATGAAAACAGCACAGTCAAGAACAGTAAATTTTCCCTCACTGATGACAGACTAAAAAGGATACCTTTAATGCAAGTAATAACTAACTATTGTAGTGAACATGATACCTTTAATACATGTAACAACTAATCCAAAAATAAACAGAACATCAACATAACTTTAGAAGGCAGACAACTAAAACAAGTAGAGGAATTCAAATACCTAGGAAGTCTAATGACAAACGATAATTCTCAAACAGCAGAGATAGAATCAAGATGCAACAAAGCTTGTCAAATCATTGGACAGTTATCACCACTAATGTCCAACAAGGAAATAACTCTGGAGGCAAAACGAGCACTATACAATACAATCTTCATCCCAATGTTGTGCTACCAATGCCAAACCTGGACCCTAGATGCAAGAACATTAAGAAAAATAACCTCTACAGAGATGAAATGTGTTAGACGAATGACAGGAAACAGTCTGAGAGATAAGATTAGAAATGAAGAACTGAGAAAAAAGTTAGGAATAGCCCCCGCCATAGAATATATAAGGAAACAACAGATAAAATGGTTTGGCCACGTGACAAGGCAGAAAGAACAAAACACAACACAACGGGCCTTCAACAAATGTTGTGAGAACACCAGACCCAATGGTCGACCACGAAAAAGATGGGTCGATGGAATATTAGAAGCACTAGGAATTATAACAGCAGCAGAGGTGAATAGAAGAGTAAAAGACCGCAAATTATATCTGCCCTTGACGCTGAAAGGCAGATGAGGAAGGAAAGAAGAAGAGGAAGAACAACAACAGCTAATTATTGTAGTGAACATGATATCTTTAATACACGTAACAACTAATTATTGCAGTGAACATGATATCTTTAATACATGTAACAACTAATTATTGCAGTGAACATGATATCTTTAATACACGTAACAACTAATTATTGCAGTGAACATGATATCTTTAATACACGTAACAACTAATTATTGCAGTGAACATGATATCTTTAATACATGTAACAACTAATTATTGCAGTGAACATGATATCTTTAATACACGTAACAACTAATTATTGCAGTGAACACGATATCTTTAATAAACGTAACAACTAATTATTGAGTCTAGTTGACACAAAGGCAACATTAAGTATTGCTTAAGAATATACAGAAGATAAGGCTTGTTTTATACCTGAGGTCCCTAGTATGTTCAGTTGACATGAGCTGATGGTTGTGTGCACTACTTGTCTCAGTAAATGGTAGATTACAGGGAGTTGAAGTCATTAGTGGACCTGTTAACAGTAAATTGTTGCTGTTAGCTCCTGATGGTTAACTCAAACAACTGCGTTCACAGGGAAGAGTGAAAAAAAAAAGGGGGGGGGAATGGGGTGTTGTGTGTGTGATAGAGATAGAAGTTTTATATATAAGGGTCTCAACAGTACATGAACATTTTTTTGCTTTTTTTAATGACTATAACAAAACACAGGAAGCAGCAAGCATGCAGCGCACGCATGCAGACATACACACAACACAAACTACAAAATATAAAAAGAATTATATACTATGAAGATGTGAACCTCATAATTTAACACCCTTTTCCTTCAAACACAAAGATGTTAGAGAAGTTTTTGACCAAAACAGCACTTTAATAAAAAGCAGCCAAAAATTCAAATGTAATATGCCTACCATCATTGTTAACCATTGCTTAAGATTTCGTGTTAACAATTATTGCATCAAACAAAATACATTTGTGGAATTTGACAGTTTCTCATGTGCAAACATTTACCCTTCCCTAATTACCACTTATCCCGTGTGTTACCAGGCTTCATTATGAGGGATGTAGAGAATAGTGACACTGTGACCTTCCAGGCATGTCGTAAGAGGCGACTAAGGAGGTTGATCGATGGCTTGACAAGTTGTCATTGTAAAAAGTATTGTTATGGAAACAGAGCCATAGATTTTAGAAGTGGTGATCTCTGCAATATGTGCCATTTTGGCATGCAAGGTTTCTGCTTTTGAGATTGTGGTTCTGCCCTATGTGCCGTCTTCAGCTCGAAAGGACAATAGATAGATAGAATTATCACTTAGAGCTGCTTGCACAGAACAGAGACAAATGGCAAGATTTGATAAAAGATCTTTACAAGGATTGAAAACTGCTAGAATAAAAATTGAGATAAGAGAAAGGGTATCTGGGTCTATGCCCTATGGGCTGGCTACGGCTTGAAAGACCAACAGATAGATAAATAGATAATTATCACTTCTGGTGACCCTGAGTGTTTGATTTATTTCCTTTGATGTTGAATTTTTTTTTCATTCATGTGGTAAAAAGTTCTAGGGTATCATAAACACACACGTTTTTTTAATCAGAAAATTTTCAAAAATTCATTTTTTTTTCTCATGACGGGGAAAATCTTCTCGGCCATCAGCATGACACCAAAGAAACCTCTGTAACATAGGAAAGTCAGTACAACAATGCAAAGAGGGCACCGAACATATAGGCTAAAATTACGGTTGATGGTGGCCATGTGAATAGACAAAGGGAGCAGGGGAGCATGTGGTCGAGTTTCAGGTTAATAATCTATCGTAAATCAGGAAATGACTATATCATATGATCCCCATTTCTCGTCTTGTGTAAACACGCTACAGTGTAGCAAAAGTTCAAAGAAAGTTTGATAAACTCAAAATGTTACATTTAAGTAGTAGTCATTTTTACTACATAATTGTAACAACATGAGTCACAGGTATATGAACTGTAATCTGGGATTAATGTGGGGCAGTGAATGTTGAGTATTAGGAATTTAGGGGTTCACTGCCTTAATGCATTTTATCCATTTGAATAATTGAATATAAACATATCACTAGCATTGTAGCTAGTACACTGGCTTGCAAATATCAAAACAGTGGTTTTAAAAAAAACAGAATAGGCACTATCTTGTTGAGTGTAGGAAAGTGTTAATAGTGAAGATAAACACTGGCCCTTCTAACATACAAATACTGTGGCCTATGATGTTTAATACTTCACTATGGAAAACAAACAGAAAATTTTATAGAGCAGCTAAATGGCAGCTTATAGAGCATGGCTAAATTTTGAAAAAATGTTCAACATCATTTGGAAAACAGAGAAGACGCCTCATAAATGGAAAAAAGGAATCATTGTTAAGATCCCAAAAAAGGGCAATCTTAGAGATTGTAACAACTGGAGAGGCGTGACACTTTTGTCAGTTGCCTCAAAGTTATTCTGTAAAATCATCCTAAATAGAATAAAGGATTCAATAGGTACAGTGATGCGTGAAGAACAGGCTGGGTTTAGAAAAGGGAGAAGCTGTCTTGACCACATTTTCACTCTACGACTTATATTGGAGGAACACATTGAAAAGCAAAAACCTTTTGTACTTAACTTCATCGACTTCAAAAAGCATTTGATAGTATTCATAGAGATTCTTTGTGGAAAATTCTGAAGCAATATGGCTTACCATCAAAAATCATAAATATTATCAAAGACATGTATGATGGTTACACATGTGCAGTTCGAACAGAGGAAGGACTGAGCGAATGTTTCCCAATAGAAACTGGGGTTAAACAAGGATGTATTTTATCGCCCTTGTTATTTGGAATTGTTATGGACTTCATAATGAAGAAATGCTGCACTGGTAATAAAGGCATCGAATGGATACAAGGAGACCATTTGGAGGACCTCGACTTTGCTGATGACATAGTTCTCATCAGCAGTCAGATAAAAACGATGCAGGAAAACACAAATGAACTATCATCAATAGCCAGCAAAATTGGGCTTGAGGTCAATCATGAAAAGACTAAAGTCATGAAAAGTTTAATTCCAACAAGTGACAAAATATACATGGAAAACAAACCAGTAGAAGAGATCGAGCACTTTATCTATCTTGGAAGTCACATTGATCGAGAAGGGGATACGAGCAAAGAAATTAGAATCAGACTGGCTAAAGCAGCAATGTCTTTCAGAAGCCTTGAAAAGTTGTGGAAATCAAAACTCATTAGCACAAACACAAAACTTAGGCTATTCAAATCAAATGTACTATCAACCCTTACGTATGCGTGTGAAAGCTGGAAAACAACAAGAGATATAGAAACAAAGTTGAACGCATTCGAAAATAAATGTCTAAGGAAAATACTTTGTATAGAATGGAACGAATTCAAAACAAACGAGGAAATTAGAGAAATCGCCAATCAACCACTAATATCTTCAGTAATAAAGAAAAGACGATGGTCATACGTTGGACATGTGATGAGAAGAGATAATAATCGAATAGCAAAGCAAGCCCTCATATGGGAAACAACAGGTAAAAGAAAAAGAGGAAGACCCAGGGAGACACTGAGAAGAACATTGATGAGAGAGGCAAGAGCAGCAGGAATCGGCTCCCTCAATGAGATAGAACTGCTTGCACAGAACAGAGACAGATGGCGAGATTTGATAAAATATCTTTAAAAGAAAACTGCTAGAACAAAAATTCATATAGGAGAAGGTGTATCTTGGTCTACGCCCTATGGGCCGGTTACGGCTCGAAAGGTCAATAGATAGATAGATAAATGGCAGACAAAACAAACTACTAAGTCAGACAAAACAAACTACGTTTCAGCAAAAGCCTTTATCAGGTACAAAACAAAAAAACATACAAAGATCAACATGATAGGTAAATGATATTCTAAAATCTGCCATTAATACTTCATTACCCTACAACAGTAAATGCTGTGGCAGAATCTTTGCTTAACTACAAGAACCTAGACAATGTCACTCCAAATTCATTAATTAATTAAGATCTATTACAGTCTGTGTTAGTTGTGCAGAGATAAAGTGTTAACAGATACATGGAGTGTTATCATTTAATATAAATTCTTCATCATTCCTGCTCCGCTTGACATCGCATAAGGCTTGTAGTATTTTTTGCCATCCATCTCTATTCTCGATGAGATGTTCAATCTTATTTAATGAGTCTATACTTGCCAACTTTGCTTCTCTTATAACTGTACTTTTTAATGTCTCTCTAAGTCTTTCTCTTTTTTCTGTATCCTGGTGTTTCCCATAGAAGAGCCTATTTTGGCATTGACCTCATTAACTAACCAAGCTATAAAAACATGTTTTGGCAAGATGAACCTTTATCGAATTGTACAGATTGTCCCATGATAATATAAGGTAGGAAAATGTTGATAGTTCTAAGATGCAACACATAGATGTGAGCTGTCATTTCTTGTTTTTTGCTATTTTTTTTTCTTTTTTAACTCTGATCTTTTACTCATTTTTAGAACTGAGTTGATAGGAAAGTGTTAAACATGGAGATAACTAATGACTGTTGGAGTGTGAAGACAGCATGCTAATTACTGCAATAGATTCACATCTTGACTTGGCAGTGAAACTGTCACTCTCAGAATTTCTTGATGTAAATACTAATGTTTCATTTAACTATTGCGTTACGATTATTGTAACTGCAACAGTGCTGGCTAAACTAATCAAATATTATATTGTGTGGTCTTTGGTGTCTTGACAGATGGTTGGCAGCAAGCAAACATAAGTCAGTAGTTGGTAAAATATTAGTGTCTTATGCTGGATGCTATTTTTTCTGAACAGCTTCTCTAGTGGCTTAATATGCTAATATTGGATTGACAGATTCGACTGCAGAATGAGCAAGATGTATTTGTGGTGCTTGGCCTCATCTCCTTTCTCTTGCGTCTTTTGTCTTTTGAATTTGATATCAACGCTGCCTTGAATGTTGCTGTGCTGTTTTTACTTTTGTTCTCCATATGCTACAATCTGCAGCTAGATCCTCCCAGTTTCTCTCACTGTTAGAGAATTCACTCAAGGAAGCCCTGCAAACATCCTTATATCTCAGGACTGGTTTACCCTTAGGTCTCTTTCCATCCCTAAAGTTCACCATACAACATCTGTTTGGGAATATAATTGTTTGTTATTCTTCTTACATGACCCAGCCACCTTTGTCTCAAACTCCTAAGTGTAGCCATGATGGTTGAGAGTTTGGCTCATTGTAAGATATTAGAGTAGGTTGCTTTGTGCTGCCATCTGTTTATAATCTTTTGAAGACAACGCACATGAAAGTTGTTTAATCTTTACTCCTGCCCTGCATAGGTAGTCCAAGTTTCTGATCCGTATGGAAGTGTATTAAGCACACAACTTTAGTAAATCAAATATTATTACATGCATGATAACAAACTTTGGTGTACATGAGATTATAACTTCTCCAACATTTCAACCAGCCCAAGAATTATAAATATTTTTTTTTCTTGTATTCAGATACAACAAAACTCATTCAATTATACACCATTCAAACAATGTCATTCATTCTTCAATTTTTGACTCTTTCTCTATATTTCTATGAAACAAACACACTGACCTGAGAGCCATTCAATTACTCTAGACTGATCCATTTGGTATGCACCCCTTTTTGTATCTTTACTTTGGCTGTCTTGGGAACAGAAATCTTTTCCCACTTGGAGAGGGCTAAAGAAATAGCAAATATACAGAAGAGATGCAAACAATTTCTTTACTCTACTTGCCCTAACAACAAGGAAATAAGGCAAGCAGAAGTGTCAAAGAGAAATAATACAAACCAATCAAAGAATATAGGTAGGATTTCCCAAAAGAATTAATATAAAAAGCTTGCAATAAATACATAATTGTGTAGATCTGTTACATAAACACTTGTGTTGATCAGAAAATATATGATGGCATAAACTATTTGCATAAAGCTGTATATTTAGTTGCAGAGATGTGTTTTTTCTAAAAGAATGGGAACTGTGGTAAAGCAGTGGTTCATGTTCATTGACTGCAAAATAAACATAATGTGGTATTTAGCAGCTAAACTTGTAGAGAGGTGAAATAAAATATGATGTTTTGACAGAAGCCTTCATCAGGGACATGAACTTGTTTGTTGTGGAAAATGGATTGGATTGGAGCCTGTCTAACAGCTTTTAGGTTCACTCAGCTTAGATGTGGATGCCATAGATTTTTTCTCGGGGGCAAAAGTGACTCAGCACCAGGGCTGAAAGCAGTCAGTGACCCATAGTTGACATCATGTGCCAGGATAGGTAAACCAGAATTATCCAGATCTTACTGCACCTCTTTGTGGTGCTCCTAATAATAGATTAACCAGTCTGGACAAGCAATCAATTCCTTCTAAATCTCCTAGCTGGCTAGACAGACTAGTCGTTAGTGATGTAAATGGCAGATAGTAGTGACAGGGTTACAGCTAGTGTCATAGTATAGTTGAAACTAGAGAGATCTACGTTGTCATCGGAGTAAAAGTTATATGTGTTCTAGTACAACAGAGTCTAGATAAAAGATATCATTGTTGTAGTCAAATAGTGAAGTGTGTACAGATTTTATGTGAGAATGTTAATACAATGAGACAGACAGAATGAGAATCTAGATAGACAAGCAATAATGTTGAGATATGATAATGCCTATGTTGTGAATTCAACCATTCAAGATCAACTCACAAACATGCCTCATATCATTAGCAACCATTCAAGATCAACTCACAAACATGCCTCATATCATTAGCAGCCATTCAAGATCAACTCACAAACATGTCTCATATCATTAGCAACCATTCATGATCAACTCACAAACATGCCTCATATCATTAGCAACCATTCAAGATCAACTCACAAACATGTCTCATATCATTAGCAACCATTCAAGATCAACTCACAAACATGTCTCATATAATTAGCAACCATTCAAGATCAACTCACAAACATGCCTCATATCATTAGCAACCATTCATGATCAACTCACAAACATGCCTCATATCATTAGCAACCATTCATGATCAACTCACAAACATGCCTCACATCACTGACAACCACTCATAATCAACTCACAAACATGTCTCATATCATTAGCAACCATTCAAGATCAACTCACAAACATGCCTCATATCACTGACAACCACTCATAATCAACTCACAAACATGTCTCATATCATTAGCAACCATTCAAGATCAACTCACAAACATGCCTCATATCACTGACAACCACTCATAATCAACTCACAAACATGTCTCATATCATTAGCAACCATTCAAGATCAACTCACAAACATGCCTCATATAATTGACAACCACTCATGATCAACTCACAAACATGTCTCATATAATTGACAACCACTCATGATCAACTCACAAACATGTCTCATACTATTGACAACCACTCATGATCAACTCACAAACATGCCTCATATTATTGACAACCATTCATGATCAACTCACAAACATGCCTCATACCATTGACAATCTTTCAAGATCAACTCACAAACATGCCTCATATTATTGACAACCATTCATGATCAACTCATAAACATGCCTTATATCATTGACAACCATTCATCTTTTGATTATTTCACTATTTCATATTTCCATTGTCTTATCAACCACTTTGTTAATCCATATTTTATTTCTCCCTATTTCCAGTTCTTTTCTCCTACCTTAGGGCCAACAAATCCCATCTACATATGTGCACAATGCAGTATGACTAATGTCTTTATTTTACTTATCATTATTCTAAAGCTGACATTTTATTGCAATATTTCTTCATTAGACAGCTACCTAAGGCATTCACTTCATTCTTCCTAGAGCATTCTATTGGATAAAAAAGGAAAGAACACCGTCACATCTTGAGTGTGTTTTCAGAGAGTACCATTGTCATCCACACTTGATGGATCTTGTGCTTCTTCTACAAGTTCTTCAAACTTAGATCTAAGAATGTCTTTGTTTGATGAGATTTTAGTCGCTGTGATGTTGATCTTGGTCGCTGAAGACTCTCTTGATTTGTAAATGACCTCACTTCTAGCTTTAATCTTATTGATGATGAGAGCATGGTCTAATTCTTTATCTATGAGGGCTGTTGTTCTAATTTGTCCTTCTTTCAGGGTGATTGCTTTAACAAGTCCAGGGCACATGGTCCTTACGTTCCATGTGCCAAGTTTAAACATTGGTGCTTTCTTCCTCATTTCACTTTGCCTACTCTGCATGGATGCTGAATTATACAAGCAAACAAAGGATTGAAAAACAATGTCAGAGGAGAGTTCTGACCATTAGATGATAGGACATGAGCAGAAATGAGGATATTATGAAATGAACAAAATCATCATCATCAAGTACCATGCCTACTGGTGTAGGTGATCATGTCTCTCCACAACTTTCGATCTCGACAGTTCTTTATCATTTCTGTTGTTGACCTTCTGCCAAGCCATTCTCTTAAGCTGTCTGGTATCTTTTCTCTTTGCTTCCCTCTATCTCTTCGTCCCTCAATTTTTCAAATTGTTACAATATATTCTAGTTGTTCTCTTCTCATTACATGATGATTGTTTCTTCCTAATATTGGAAATTAGCTCTCTTTTTTTAACAGAAAATGAACAGAATACATAAAATAAAATAAAATAAACATTTATTGTAAAGATGCAGTTTAAAAAATAGTTTTTATTACACAAATTCTATTCCATCATAAGCTTTACAGATGGAAACAAAGAAAAACAGCAATAACAAATACTTACCTTGTTTGTGTGTTGTTGTATGAAGTAGTGAGGTCATTGCATGCTACTGACCATCCATCAGCTTTAATAGAATGTGATATGGGTTTCTTAGATATAAAAGATTTTCTTTCATTACACACAGTGGAAGAAAATGTGGAGGCCCTCCTTTTATCATTGCAGTCTTCATTTTGGGTTGAATCAAACATCTCATGTTGTGAAAGTGAACCTCTTATATTACCACTACTATCTTTTAAGTGGCCAGATTGTCCATCATTGGGTGTACAGTCCAACCCACAAGAAACTAAATATATTTGTTGATCTTTCTTTGCAAACAGGTTGTCTTTATAAAAATCACTTACACGCTGGTCACCTTCCATAAGGCTGAAACCATCTGTGTTACCATCCAAGCAGACTGCCTGTTCTTCATTTGCAGATCCAGCATTGTATATTTCTTTTAGACCAGATCCACGTTGATTCAAAAAGTGTACAGGCTCACTAAAGTGTTCCAAACAACTTGCCTGTTGACTTTTTAATGAATTATTTGATTTAGCATAAACAATTTTTTTGCAAGTTGGCTTCTGACATCTCGTGGAGAATAAATATCCATATTGTGTGGCAGAAAGATAGATTTAGGGGGTGAATGAGGAGAAGATGCAAACATTACTTCTTCTTGTTCATTAGCAATACCTTCTCTGCAAAATGTACCTTCATTTATTATGTTGTCAGTGAATGGTATATTCTGAATTGTACTGCTTCTAATGTTAACTGGGAAACCTTGACAGTTCATATTACAATTATTTACTGTATTTATGTGCACATTGTTGCCTGACTGCAACTGGCTCATCAGATCTACATTTCTGTACTCACTGGACTCATCTTGACTGATTTGGTAATTTTTCTTGCAATGAGGTGAGTTAACAAGATTAACTTTGAATGTATCCCTGTTTCTTTCCATTATTAAAGCATTGTCAGATATATCTGAAACTGGTACTTCTGAGACATCAGCAAATGAGGGGATATATTGCATGTCATGGTGTGTATTATAGGCAGAGTCTGATACAGAGAGCCATTGTTCATGGCTTAATGCACTGAAGGCTGGGACAGAACTGCATTCCATTCTACAATTGACATCCACATTTGGCATAAGTGTAAAATTAGCAGCAGATTTCTGGTTTATAATAGTAGGATTTGTAAATAGAAAAGATTCAAAGTTGTTAGAAGCCAGAGTATTATTGCTGCATGTATCTGTAGTCATGATCATCCTTGTGTTATCTTGCTGGCTCATATCTGGTAGTGTTGGTGTCAAACCGCTTGATTCTTTTGTGCACGAAGGCTGGAACAAGGGGAGATAATGTAGAAGCTGATTAACATGTTTGTTTGTTAGTGATTATTTAAAATAATATAATTCAGCATAGTTATAGTTTTGAATGTTAAATAAAACTGTATGTAACACACTGACCAGCAGAGAGTGTCCCTCTTTTAATTGCCAGTCAGAATATCTGTCACTGTCTAGCTATTTTATATGCTTCAGTTTTAAGTTACTTCAGTGAGAGCAAGTGGTGGGGTGTAACGTACACTCATACAAAGTATAGTGACAGCTCTATAAAAAAGTAACACAACAAAATACGGACATTTTGGCCTGCATGTGGAAAATAAATAGGGAACAGGCAAATAATTGCAGTGCTGTGGTAAAGCAGCATGTAGAATGTCAGTATCTTGTGTTACTTTTTTGTAAAGCTGTTACCATACCTTTTAAGAGGGTATGTTACACCCCACCACTTGCTACCAGCTTTACCACAGCACTGCTATTATTTTCCTGCTCCCTACTTCCGTGAGTGTAGTAAGGAAAGTGTACTTATGTCTAGAGTCCATTATATTCTGGGCTATCCCATCTCCACTTTTCAAGAACTATACTTTCCATTATTGTTCTATTAATATAAAGCTTGTTATGTAGAGCCAGTCTTAACATATGGATGTGAATCATGGATAATAGGACAACCGACAAGAAAATCACTGGAGTCTGTAGAAATGTGGTTTTACAGAAGAATGTTGAGAATACCATGGACAGCTAAGAAAAGTAATGAAAATGTTCTGAGAGAGGTCAAAGCAAAAAGAGAGCTAATTTCCAATATTAGGAAGAAACAATCATCATTTTTTGGCCACGTAATGAGAAGAGAACAACTGGAATATATTGTAACAACTGGAAAAATTGAGGGACGAAGAGATAGAGGGAAGCAAAGAGAAAAAATACCAGACAGCTTAAGAGAATGTCTTGGCAGAAGGTCAACAACAGAAATGAAAAGAACTGTCGAGATCAAAAGTTGTGGAGAGATATGATCACCTACGCCAGTAGGCCCGGTACTTGATGATGATGATGATGAATATAAAGCTGGCATACACAAACAACAACATTGATAGTTCACATATATAACTTGTTGCAGTTAGCTTTTAATTGACAAAGTGGATGAAGATATATAACGACAGTACCTTTCTACAAGCTATGTTGCTGCTAACAGAATAATGATGTTTCTGTTCTGCTGTTGGCACAGTTTTCTGACTTCTTACTGGTTTTTCTATGGGCATTCCAAACAAGTGGATAAATGTAGAGCTGCCTGTATTGTGTTCACTGAGTGAGCTGTTCTTGTTGTTCGTAAACTGGTTATAAGGCACAACTGCTTTTGAAGTTGCTTCATTATTTCCAAAGGATGTAAGGTTAGGTATATTCTTGTTGCAGGAACTAAAGTGACAAAATCATTAATAATGAATACAAGATATCAGCAATGATATTTCATTTACTATAAGCTACCTCTCTCATTATATTTGCTGTGGCAGTGAAAAATATATTTGTGTGTTTGTGTAGTATAAATGTAAAAAATATATATATATAAATATATATACATATATATATGATCAATGGCTTGACAAGCTGTCATTGTAAAACGTATTGTTATGGAAACAGGCCACAGATTTTAGAAGCAGTGATTCCTGCAATATGTACCATTTTGGCACGCAGGGTTTCTGTTTTTGAGATTGTGGTTCTGCCCTATTCTGCCGTCTTCGGCTCGAAAGGACAATAGATAGATAGATATATATATTTCACAAGTAATCATAAGTCATAGCAAGCAAACAACAATCATAAGTCATAGCAAGCAAACAACAATCATAAGTCATAGCAAGCAAACAACAATCATAAGTCATAGCAAGCAAACAACAATCATAAGTCATAGCAAGCAAACAACAATCATAAGTCATAGCAAGCAAACAACAATCATAAGTCATAGCAAGCAAACAACAATCATAAGTCATAGCAAGCAAACAACAATCATAAGTCAATAGTATTTTGAGATGAGATGCAGCTTTCATTCCTGAGTGCTGACCTTTCAGCCCAACTGAAATATTTCCACACTTATTCTCTGACAGCAAAAGTTAAACTCTGGTCTTAGGGTGAGACAACTCTGGTCTTATTTTGTAGGAAAGGCTGTAGACAACCATCAGCTATGTAGGGCAACAATAGATTAGTTGATTTCTTTTATTGTGCTAGGCCAAACAAATATAGTTAATATTAACAAATAATACACTATGAGAAACCAGAAATGCAAAAGAAGAAAGAGGATAATGAAAAATAAATGAAGAAGTATTGCTTTTCTAATTCTGTGGGTCAAATAATCACTTATAACTTGTCAAAGACTTCATATTTACATAAATATTTCACTTGGAAATAGTAAACCATAATTCATAGGTCAAAAAGTTAGATATTATCTAAGTGAATATCATGTTGATTATGCTTAGTGTGCACTGTTTGCAACAACTGTTAATATTAATGATTGTTGTGTTATTATCTCACCTAGCTGGAGAGCCTGAAAGATTTAGAGTGGATGGTGTCTCTATAGGTGACACAGGTAAGTGCACAATTTCAACACCTCTAGGCCTGTTCTTATTAAGATAAATACCTGAAACAGATGAGGCAATTAAAACAAAACTATGTGCCAACACTGAACTGACAGGTAAATAAATTATTCTCAGAATGTGAACAGTAATTATTTATCCACAAAGAAACACATTAGTTGTATATATGTGAATTAGGCCATTAGCTCTGGCAAAAGTAACAATAACTATATTTTCATTACAATTATTAATCATTTTCCATCCAATTCTCTCTCTCATATCTCCAGCTACTATTTTTTCGTCCACTACTTTAACATGCACACATCCTTCTAGACAAGCAGCTGTAACTACTGTTGCTGCTACTGCTGTTATCACTATTTAAACTACCATCTTTACAATATAATTTCCATTACTTTCAGTGCTACTGCAACAACATGAGCTATTATTACTACCTCCACCACCACTACAACAACTAGAACAACTACTGTTAATACAACTATTAATGCTGCTACAACTAGAACTATTACAACAACTACAATTATAATTACTACTGCTAATACAATAGAAATATTATTACTACTACTACTAATACAACTGCTTCTGTAAAATTACAATAACTACTAAGCCCAGAACTAGTACTACTCATTACTACAGCTACTCCTTCCATTGATTTTAATACTTATAATACTACTATTATTACTGCAACTACTACTATTGCTATATTTTACAACTAAAACTGCTACTGCTATTAAAATGTAACAGTTATAATGACCACTACTATCTTCATGGCTAGAAATATTACTAATACTACCTCTAAACTTAAACAATTACTACCTCTGTACCTATAAAAACAACATCAACATTTTTATTTTTGTTCTCCATGTGCTACGATCTGCAGCCAGATTTTCCCAATTTATGTCACTGATAGAGAATTCATTCAAGGAAACCCTGCAAACAACCTTATATCTCAGCAAACATCCTTATATCTCAGCACGGATATTTAATATATACTGTCCAAATGACAAATTACTGAAGCTGGAGTCAATGGAAATAACACCATCAAAGTGTCTGGTAGTAGGAGACTTTAACAGCCACTCTGAAAGATGGGGATATAAGGAGTCCAAAGTTTGAGGTGAGGAAGTGGAAGAATGGGAAATAGACAACAACCTATTCCTCATAAACTCTAGGGAGGACCCCCCAACCTTCTACTCAAGAAGATGGAAAACAACTTCCACTCCCGACTTAGCATTTGCAACTGGAGACATATATATCAAAATAACCAGAAAAGTGCTGAACCAACTTGGAGATAGTGACCAAGACCAGTCAAACTTTCAGTGGCTCTTGCTCACAAACAGGAGTTGCAAATACCTCTTCCACGCTGGAACTATAAGAGAGCAGATTGGGCAAAGTTTGAAAGGCTCACTGATGCATATACTGCGCCTATCAACACCCACGAAAAGAAGGTCAATAATATAGAGCGGTTAACAAATGGAATCCTGAGAGCTGCTAAAGAATCCATTCCTAGAGGAGCAAGAAGAAATTACAAGCCATACTGGAGCAAGGAAATACAAAGACTAGAAGAGGAACTGGGCTCTGCCAGAAAACTAGCTGAAACATCACACAGCACAGAGAGCAACATTGCCTACAAAGCAACTTCGGCCAAATATACACGTGAGGTCATGATATCAGCAAGACAGAGCTGGATAGACAAAACAGAGAGCCTTAATCTAGACAAAAATGGTCATAAACTATGGAAACTTGCGAAAGCTCTGAGCGACGAAAACAACTGCTGACCTCCAATATCATTAGCTCACAATCAGAACATCCTCACAGGCAAAAGGGCAGCAAATCTACTGATAAAGACTTACAAAAACATTAGTAGAATAAACATTCCAATAGACAAACAGAAAGCTGCAAGACGGGAAAACAAAGATGCAAAACACGTGCCTTTAGCACCAGAAGAGCATCAGACGACCATCTTTGCTGGATAACCTTTCGAGCCATAGTCGGCCCATAGGGTGTAGACCAAGATACTCCTTCTCTTATCTGAATTTTTGTTCTAGCAGTTTCTAATTCTTTTAAAAACCATCTTTACCCCAACCAACTGAATTAGATGTTGCCCTCAAAGGATTGAAGCTCAAAAGTTCCCCTGGTAAAGAGGGAATCTCCAACGAAATGCTCCTAAATCTGGGACAGAAAGCCAAGAGCTAGCTTCTAAGGATAATAAATGCTAGCTGAAAGAGAGGTCATGTGCCGGCAGTCTGGAAAGAAGCTATTATGGTGCCCATCCTCAAGCGTGGAAAAGACCCACTAGACCCAAGTAGCTATCGGCCAATTAGCCTACTGAGCTGCCTGAATAAACTCATGGAAAGGCTGATTAACATAAGACTTATGTGGCATTTGGAGACAAAACAACAAATCGTACCACAACAAAGTGGCTTCCATCAGCACAGATCAACTGAAGACCTGGTCACCTACATTGCACAGGAAATAGAGGGTGCTCTACAAGAAAAGAAACACACACTGGCAGTGTGGGTCGACATTTGATAGGGTATGGCGAGAGGGTTTAAAGAACAACAAGCTTTTTAGACTTGGCATCCAGGGTCATTTATTCAATTGGGTCTCTCAATACCTTCAGGATAGAACGGCCAATAAATGACATCATAATGGCCATTCAACCCAGAATACACTCAGCAATATACACAGATGATCTGGCATTATGGGCTCGCGAGGAAAGTATGTCAG
Organism: Megaustenia siamemsis; assembly: GCA_032433765.1. Lineage (NCBI taxonomy): Eukaryota > Metazoa > Mollusca > Gastropoda > Stylommatophora > Ariophantidae > Megaustenia > Megaustenia siamemsis. The sequence continues at coordinate 88,004,515 of JAVIAB010000125.1, read as the reverse complement.
TGGCTGGACCCAGGATGCAAGATGCCCTAGGTGAACTTGAAAAATTGAAGAACATCTGGTTCTTACCAATCAACGAAAAAAAAACTACATCTAGAATTTCCAGCCTATCAAGTAACACACTCTCTGTAAACTTGAAGATAAAAGACCATACACTCCCTATTGACCAAAATCCAACATATCTTGGCGTCGTCACCATGAATCGCAGAATGACTTGGAAAAATCAGATAGACAGAGCAAGGAAAAAAGCCAGAAAACGAACAAATATTATGAAGAAATTGGCAGGAACGGACTGGGGGGCAGACAGCAATATTTTGAAAAGGCTATACGCAGGAAGTGTCAGACCAGTTCTAGAATATGGAATCACAGCCTGGGCTATGGCTTCCAAATCACACCTTAGCAAAATTAACAGAACACAGAACCAAGCTGCCCGTATCATCACTGGTGCTATGAAATCTACACCTATCAAGACTCTAGAAATAGTAACAGGTTTACAACCCTTAGATGACAGATGGGTCACTAAAGTATTACAACAAGTGGAGAAATATAGAAGGCTCCTTAGCCACGCAAAGAAAACAAAAGAATAACTGGTTCCGGAATTGTACGACTAAAGAGGAGCAACTTCGCTGCAATTGCCAATGAACTAACTACTGGAGACCCAGTACTTTCCCAAACAATATCAAAACCCTTGGGCCCATCTGATATGTCTCCTCATGGAAAACATACCAGTACTTAAGGAAAATATAACAGGAATCATGAAAAAAGGCACCCAATCAGACACAGAAAGAAAACATGTAGCAGAAAAACACATACACGATACCTACCCACAGGACTCTTGGTCCCACATATACACAGATGGCTCTGCTACAAATGCCACTAGAAATGGAGGGGAGGTGTGTTCTTGACGCTGAATAATCAGGATGAGATCACCAAGTCAATAGCTACTGGAAAATTCTCAAACAACTTTAAAGCAGAAACTGAGGCCATCAGAGATGCTGCAACGCTGGCTACTCAACACAAAAATAACATGCACAATAAAGTGGTGATTCTGACTGATGCACTGTCAGTACTATCAGCTCTAAAAAGCCCCAAGAACAATGAACTAGATGACTTGAGAACAACTCTGGACCAACTATGCAATAACTTCCAGAGAGTAGTCATTCAGTGGATACCATCACACTGTAATATACACGGGAACGAACGCGCAGACAAATTAGCTAAAGAGGGAGGGAGATTACCACAAGAGAACCATCCACTCAGTTATGATGAAGCCAAATCCATCCTCAAAGGTCAGTTCCATGAAAAATGGAAACGAGAACACCCAAAGCATAAGAGAACACCCAAAGCATAACGAGAGTGATGGATACCACCAACTATCAAGGAGGGATCAAGTCATCATACTTCTCCTACGTACTGGCCACAATAGAATGTGAAATCACATGTTCACCAAATTCAAAATAGGTACAACCAGCCTATGCTACTGTACACTGGACAATATGACTACAAAACATGTTCTACAGGATTGCCCCCAGTACACAGACCTGAGAAGAGCAATGTGGTCTACGCCAACCTCCCTGGAAGAGAAACTATATGGGGCAATCGATTCGCTTAAACAGACAGCTGACTTCATGAGAGAGTCTGGAATCCAACTCTTATTGAGTCTTGATCGCAGAGAGAGAGAGAGAGATATCTCAGCACTGGTCTGCCCTTTGGTCTTTTTCAGTGTCTAAGTTCACCATATAATATTTGTTTGGGAATTCCATTGTTTGTCATTCTTCTTACATGACCCAGCCACCTTAGTCTCTGACTCCAAGAGTTGCCATGACAGATGGGAGTTTGGCTTGTTGTAAGACATGAGAGTTGGTTACTTTGTCCTGCTATTTGATGTTCATAATCTTTTGAAGACAACGCACATGAAAGCTGTCTAACCTTTTCTCCTGCCCTGCATAGGTAGACCAAGTTTCCAATCCGTATAGAAGTATATTAAGTACACAACTTTGGTAAATGTGAATCTTAGTCCTGAGTGTTAGTTTGATGTTGGCCTAGAATACTATTACCACTATCAATACTACTTCCTTCTCTGTTCTTTTCTATTTTAGTTCTTACGATGACAATGTTTCTTAGATAATGATAACTGCTATTGTAAAATAATAAATTGCTATTTAATTATAAAAACTGTCTCAAAAGAAACAGCACACTGACCTCTTTTTGTAGCCTGTACCTGTCTTGTAGAACCTAGGTTAACCACACGGACGTTGTGACTGTAATCACTGATATCTGAAATTTTAACAATTTAAAAATAACACAGAATGCAACTTACAGCAGTACAGGAATGACAATTATTAGCATTCACACATTATAAGTGTCAAAATTAATGGAATGACAAATCATATATAAACAATGGCAGGATGCTAAGATGACATCATCATCATAAGGTGCTATGCAGATGAGTGTAGGTGATCATGACCTCCACATATTCCTAGCCAGTGTTTATAAACAGTTGTTCTGCTAATTCCATGCCAGACTGCTAAATTGTCTACTATTTTCTTCATCATCTCATTTTCCTTATATCTTATCTATAGTTATAATATATTCAAGCATTCTTTCTCTCTTGACATGACTAAAGAATACTCTCTGCTCTCTATTATGCTTTAAAATGTCTCCTTTGTGCACTGGCATCATTCAAGATGATTTCTTACTCATTATTGATGTCATCATCTTTCAGTATTGCACACTAAGGAACACTGGGGTTGCCTTTAACAGAGCTATTCTACATTTATTTTTGAACTGCATTTTCTTAAACAGTTATTATTGAGTCAAAATATTTCAATTCCTTGACTTGTTTCAGTGCTGTTCCTTCTATTTTTGACTCTCATTTCAGTTGATCCTTTTCTTTGTGACAAACATAACATCTGTTCTCTTGAGAAAGTAGAAAATAGTAATTATTACATAAAACTAATTATGCAAAAGGTACATGTCCAATATACATTTGTGTAAAATTTTACCCAGTTTCAAATATTCTTACACATTGTCTTATTACATGACTTATCTCAAACAATAGAAAGAAGGAAGTATCAACTGAAAAAAGCTGTAGTAATTATTAACAACTCATTGAAGCTTCTATAATCATAAACATAATACAATATCATCATCAACATCGAGTGCCATCTCTGCAATGAAGGTTCGCTACCATGGATCGCCATTCCACTGTTTCTTGCTTTGATGGTGCAGGTTGTCATAGATTGACTTGTCCATCTTTTGGTGTTACTCGTCCATGTTAGTCTTGGTCTGCCTCTTTTACCTTGTATTTTCCCTTCCAATATTACTCTTAGTAGGCTGTTCTGTCTTTTAACGTGTCCCAAAAATTTCATTTGTCTTGTCTTAATTGTATTTAGTAGTTCTCTTTTTATTTTTAGTTGTTTTAAAACTTCATATTTGTTTTCTTTTCTTTCTATCCAAAAATTCTACCTATTCTTCTGTAAATCCACATTTCAAAGGCTTCAATTTTCTGTTCTGCTTTCTTGTCTAATCAATGTCCATGTTTCTGCACCATACAGAAATACTGAGAAGATGTAACATTTTGCTATTCTTAGTTTCAGCCCTGCTGTTATTTGTTTTGTTCTTAGTATATTTTTCATGGCATTAAAATTACTTTTTCCCATACCCATTCTTTTGTTTATTTCAATTTTACATTTTCCATCATTGGTATAGTATGTCCAAGGTAGTTGTAGCTCTGAACTGTTTCCAGATGTATTCCTTCAACTGTGATATTTATTTGTAGGTCTTGAGAATTGTATTTGTTTATGATCATAGTTTATACACAGCAGTATATAATACAACATAGTTATTAAAATTCATAATGTAGCATACTGTCATTTGACATGCTGACAGGCCTTTTGACAAGACTTAATTAAGAATGGTAACACAATTTGATGAAAGAAAAGGGGAGAATACTCTGATTGAATGCTAATAATATTATCATCAAATACTATGCCAGTTGGTGTAGGTGATCATGTCTTTCCACAACTTTCGATCGCGACAGTTATTTATCATTTCTGTTGTTGACCTTCTGCCAAGCCATTCTAATAATAAGCTGTCTGTTATCTTTTCTCTTTGCTTCCCTCTATTTCTTCATCTCTCAATTTTTCCAGTTGTTACAATATATTCCAGCTGTTCCCTCCTCATTACATGGCCAAAAAATGATGATACATTACAATACAACACAACACAACACAACACAATATAATAACAAAGAACTTAAATCATCTCCCATCACCATTTTCTATATACCTGCATCCATGTGACCCTGCATTTATTCAACTATAACATGACAAGTAAGTAAGCATATATGGGAGAAGAGAGACTGAGACTTGCATAAAATGTGAATAGGATGTGTAAACTTACCATTTTTAGAGTTGATTTCTCTTTGCATCTTAAAGGACAGTATGTCCTGGCTTATGCAATGTTTTCTACCTTGTTTAGAGATCTTGACATCACTGGGACGTCTCCTTGCTAATGTAGAGGATGATCTTTCATTCAGCATTCTTTCACAGCTCATCTGTGCAATTTCAATGTTTGTATTTTTTTTTGACCACGAAAAAGATGGGTTGATGGAATATTAGAAATGCTAAGAAACACAACAGCAGCAGGGGTGAACAGACGGGCAAAAGACAGCAAATTATATCTCCCCTCGACATTGAAAGGCAAATGAGGAAGGGAAGAAGAAGTGGTGTTGTCTCTGTTTACTTTGAGTTCTATATATAGATAGTCATGACCAGGAACTTTTCAATCTGTTGATTATTTTCATGATTTATTTTTTGTCTGCAGTGTTTATATGAAATATAAATAATAATAAAAAAGAGCAATGAAGACATTTTAAAAGATTGAAACACTAAAAGAACTGGCATATAGACACCATTCGACAGAGGAAATTGAAATACTATTGCCACGTCAAAAGATATTTGTTTTCTGGGCATCAGGGCCAGATCAAGAAGGCAGTTTCAAGACATCAAGAAGACCTTGAACATGACAATAGAAGATGTGGGAGATCTGGCAAAGAGGCAGAGATTTTTTTCGGACAGGCTGTGATAAATGCAACATTCTGCAAAGGACATGCATACATCATGAGTATTTATATATGCCAAAATATATTTAAATTTTGGGGATATTTGGCAACACCTGTAGTGATTTTTCCTCGGGAACTATTTATATGATAAGTGCTCCTCATTAGTCTTCTACTTGTTTGATGCTTGCACACTGCTTTCTGCTGACAATTTTTGTTGTTTAATACACTATTCTTTGCTCATTTTTCTGTATTGGTTCTTCTGCTTGTCTTACAAGGTTACAAATGAATCTGTCTCCATTATCTGAAATCAGACATTTTATTTCTATTAAAAACTTCATGAATGGACTACAATGTCCATTTTATTATTCCTTTAGTCTAGGGAACCTTGTATCCATTTTTTTCTTTCTTTAGTAAATATTCTCTTATCTATGGTCTTCAGTGTCACTCTTTCCTGGAATTTCAAATGTTTCAATTTATCTGTAAATAGATGGAATATTTTCAGATTTCTGACTGGCATCTCCTCAATTAAGCTCCCTTTTCCTTTAGCTCTATGGTGATATCTTCTATTTATATCTATTATATAAAAAAAAAAAAACAGCAGCTCTAATGGTGGGCCTTTCAGTTTTTACTAAATATATTTTTTAAAATTGATTGACTTCAAAATATTGATGTTGTTGCTGTTCTCTATCCTCTTTTGCCTATCAATGCTGAGAGAAAATGGAGTATTATTGGCAGTGTTCTTTAAAGACAAGTGGAACAATATTAAAACAGGTAAATGAATTTAAATATTTGGAACTTTGTTTACCTCAGACGGAAGTTGTACAAAAAAGGTGAGATGCAGAATGGCTCAGGCAAAAGCAGCTTTCCAAAAAATGAGGAAGATACTATGCAATCCATTTTTGACAATAGAAACAAGAAAAAGAGTTCTTAATGTTACGTAGAGCCAGTCTTAACATATGGATTATGGATGCGAATCATGAATAATAGGACAACAGACAAGAAAATCACTGGAGTCTGTAGAAATGTGGTTTTACAGAAGAATGTTGAGAGTACCGTGAACAGCTAAGAAGAGTAATGAAGATGTTATGAGAGAGGTCAAAGCAAAAAGAGAGCTAATATCCAATATTAGGAAGAAACAATCATCATTTTTTGGCCATGTTATGAGAAGAGAACAACTAGAATATATTGTAACAATTGGAAAAATTGAGGGATGTAGAGATAGAGGGAAGCAAAGAGAAAAAATAACAGACAGCTTAAGAGAATGGCTTGGCAGAAGGTCAACAACAGAAATGATAAATAGCTGCCGAGATCGAAAGTTGTGGAGAGACATGATCACCTACGCCAGCAGGCCCGGTACTTGATGATGATGATTCTTTTGTTTATTTCAGTTGTACATTTTCCATCACTGGTTATACAGGGTGTTTATAAAGTCTCACTACACTTGGTATCTAGGTCATTTGAAAAAAAATGTTTATGACGTCATCACAATATGTGCTCCCACTGTCAATGAAATTTGTTGAATAAGTTTATTGCTACTGGAATGTGGAAGATGCTCCACGATCTGGTAGGCCTGCTGTGAATGATGAAATATGTTTAGAGATCCAAGACAGAATCCTTAAAAGTCCAGACAAGTCATTAAGAAAACTGTCGCAACAAGTGAACTTACCATTGAGCACATATTGTGATGACGTCATAAACATTTTTTTCAAATTGACCTAGATACCAAGTGTAGTGAGACTTTATAAACACCCTATAGTTAGTATGTCCAAGGTAGTTTGTAGTTCTGAACTATCTCCAGGTCTATTCCTTCAATTTTGATATCCACTTGTGGGTTTTGAGTATTTTCTTTGTTTATGATCATAGTTTTAGTCTTTTTTATATTCATATCTATTCCATATTTTTTGCTTGTCATGTTTATTTCATTAAGTAATTGTTGTAGATCTTTAGGATTTTCTGCTAGTAGTACAGTATCGTCAGCATATCTTAGGTTATTGATTATCTTTCCATTAATTTGTAGGCCTGGCATCTCTATGATGTTTTTAAAGATTTGCTCAATGTATAGATTGAACAAGCTTGGTGATAGGATGCATCCCTGTCTTACTCCTCTTTTTATATCAATGGGTGTAGAGTTCTCTTTGTTATATTTTATTATTGCTGTTTGCTCCCAGTATAGATTACATATTAGTTGTATGTCCATGTCATCTAGATGTATCTCTTTTAGGCATTCTATAAGTTGTTTGTGTGTGTACTCTATCAAAAGCTTTGGTGTAGTCTATGAAGCAGGCATATATTGGTTTGTTTACTTCTGTGTACTTTTCGATTAATGTTCTCATGCAGAATATGGCTTCTTTTGTCCCGCTATTTTTCCTAAATCCAAATTGCTGCTCACCTAATTCAGTATTGATTTTATTCTGAATCCTTCCTTGTATAACTTTTAGCAAGATTTGTGTAATATGACACATTAGGCTTATTGTTCTAAAGTCACTGCATTCAACTGCACCATTCTTTTTTATTCTCTCTACTCTCTATTATTAACTAATACTTTACTGTTAAACTTAAAATAGGAATAGGCATCACTGATAATTTTGATTGATATTGGCCGTAGTTTATACTTCTGATATTGATAGACTAGTATTTTTTCTCAACATGTCATATTTGTTTATTCTTTAGTCATTAAAAAAAAGTATCATCATCATGTGCCATACCGGTTGGCATAGGCGATAATGTCCTTCCACAATCTTCTATTCTATCTATCTATCTATCTATTGACCTTTCGAGCCGTAACCGGCCCATAGGGCGTAGACCAAGATACACCTTCTCCTATATGAATTTTTGTTCTAGCAGTTTTCTTTTAAAGATATTTTATCAAATCTCGCCATCTGTCTCTGTTCTGTGCAAGCAGTTCTATCTCATTGAGGGAGCCGATTCCTGCTGCTCTTGCCTCTCTCATCAATGTTCTTCTCAGTGTCTCCCTGGGTCTTCCTCTTTTTCTTTTACCTGTTGTTTCCCATATGAGGGCTTGCTTTGCTATTCGATTATTATCTCTTCTCATCACATGTCCAACGTATGACCATCGTCTTTTCTTTATTACTGAAGATATTAGTGATTGATTGGCGATTTCTCTAATTTCCTCGTTTGTTTTGAATTCGTTCCATTCTATACCAAGTATTTTCCTTAGACATTTATTTTCGAATGCGTTCAATTTTGTTTCTATATCTCTTGTTGTTTTCCAGCTTTCACACGCATACGTAAGGGTTGATAGTACATTTGATTTGAATAGCCTAAGTTTTGTGTTTGTGCTAATGAGTTTTGATTTCCACAACTTTTCAAGGCTTCCGAAAGACATTGCTGCTTTAGCCAGTCTGATTCTAATTTCTTTGCTCGTATCCCCTTCTCGATCAATGTGACTTCCAAGATAGATAAAGTGATCGATCTCTTCTACTGGTTTGTTTTCCATGTATATTTTGTCACTTGTTGGAATTAAACTTTTCATGACTTTAGTCTTTTCATGATTGACCTCAAGCCCAATTTTGCTGGCTATTGATGATAGTTCATTTGTGTTTTCCTGCATCGTTTTTATCTGACTGCTGATGAGAACTATGTCATCAGCAAAGTCGAGGTCCTCCAAATGGTCTCCTTGTATCCATTCGATGCCTTTATTACCAGTGCAGCATTTCTTCATTATGAAGTCCATAACAATTCCAAATAACAAGGGCGATAAAATACATCCTTGTTTAACCCCAGTTTCTATTGGGAAACATTCGCTCAGTCCTTCTATTCACTGAGCATCATATCCGTTCTGTTGTTGACTGTTTTCCGTGCCATGACACCAAGCTATCTAATATTTTCTCTCTTTTTCATCCACAATCTCTTTTTCCCTTTATTTTGCCATATGTAACAAAGTATTCAAACTTTCTTCTTTTCATGATGTACCCAAAAAATGTTGATTATTTCTTTCTGATGTTGATGATGAAACTACTCTAGATTCAAATTTTAACTTGCTCTCATCACATCAGTTAAGTGTATTTTATTACATCACTACACTCTATTCTATTCTATTCTATTCATGGAATCAGTTTCATCGCAGTCAGGGCATCCCTATACTCACTCCACTGCCTGTCCCAGCATTTCTCAAAGAGTACACAGACTGATTGTTCCACAGTTCCTGTAAAGTGTTGATTGTAGATACATTATCTGCTTTTCCAACTAAGCACTTTGGATTGACCAGATCCCTTTTCCACCTTTAGACACCTCAGTCTCTCAGTGAAAAGATCATTGTCCCACCCATTCTCATCTTCTCGTAAGGAATGAAGAATAAACTTGGCAATATCCTCTTTGTCCAGAGTAAGGCCACACTCAGTGCCAGAGCTACCAGAGAACTTATATGCTATTTCATTGACAGATACACTAGCATGCCCTGGACAGTGTGAGTACACCTAGGTTAATATGCTTCCTTTAGAACTATCAAAGAGTTGCATTCATTTCTGTCGCAAAGTCAATCTTATGTGGCATAATTTTTGAGTTCATCACCACCGTCCACGACTGTGTGAACCACATTCTGTGTTACCAGTCATGTCATTACCGCCATTGCTGCTTCTATCTCCATTGTCATGCTGGATACTGTAATGACACAACTGCCAGATTCCCTAACCACTTTTCTACCATGTTGGTATGCCACAAAACACCCCCCCCACACACACACACGGCGCTGTCTGTGGAATACAGAGCCATCCATGTAAATGAAGGGATCCTGAGGTGACAACACTTTTTTCAGTGATTTATCATTATCTTATTACTACCACGGTAGCCCATAGGCCAAACTGAGACATTCAATTCATTACTTGCAGAGCCGAATGATTACTTTACTTTGGGTAGCCTCCTATTTTTTCACCGTTACTTAACCTTGTCAGCTCTAAAGCTACATTAGCCTGTCATTCATCAGATCATAAACTCTCCTGCCTTATGGACTCTTCCGCCTCGGCTATCCAGGATTTTCCACACTTGAGGCCCCTGACCTTGGTCGTACCGAATTCTGACTTAGACTAGACTAGTAGACTACAATGCTACAGGCTACAGTCAGTAACAGCCGTTGTGTTGAGTCGGTTGAGTTACAGTGTTACACAGTCACAGTCTGACAAACAAGATGAACAGTCAATCCAGATGTGAGAGCGGATGAAACTAAAACAATAAAAACTTGTGTCTTGTTTACCTTCTGAACTTTCCTCTCCCCTTGGCGTAAACTCTTAAGTCTATTTCTGGCTCCACCGACCCAATTCATTGTAAGTTTATGCAGAATTTGTATTTGTTCTGAACGAAAACATTTAAACTGTTTCAAAACTGGATGAGCAGCAAAACTTTCTAGCAGACGATAACTTTACTGTTTGACAAATTATTGTTCAAATATTAAATTTGTCGTGTAAATAGAAAACGCGTATCCCCATAACTACAAGAAATCTATTCAAACGAATTGTCTTTGACAATGTGTGGGGATACCAAAATAAAAGCACAAAAAAAAAAATCAATTATCTGAACTAAAGAGGTTATAGCGAAATTATATAATTTAAACGTTGTAGTGATATTACTTATCATCTTTTCTTCTTAGCTTTCGCGTGTTAAGTGGATGAGTTGTGTCGCTAATTTATGGCAACGTCGCAATATTTGCGACTTTCGGCCCGACACATTCGTCCTCTGCATGGGCGAGTAGGTTTCTTAGCAATTGTTTGCCCGGACAGCGGCCATATATGATCTACTCTTTTTGTCTTTTTACTGCCAAGGGTTCTTTAACGTGCGCGAGTGTACATGTGACTTCCTGTTTTTCGCCGTTTTCCGAGAGGGCTAGACATCGGCCCTCACTCAGGTTGCCAATTTGGCTTTTTTTAGGCCAAATTCCACAAATCTGGCTTTTTGGGTTTTTGTTTGGCCTAAAGAAATTCTTTGGCTTTTTTGGTTTTTTGCTTATTCCTGGCTTTTTTTTCTAAACAGTAGTAAAAAAAAAGTATAAACCACAATTTCAGTAAAAGTTCTTTAAAAATATAATTATTTTGCTCCAAAAATGCATCAAATCATCTGACTTTAATAAGAATTTGGCGCACTTTTGCAAATTACTTTCACTTTCAGAATCCATAGGTCTTAATTCTTAATGTTTCATTCTAGGAATATTCTTCAAAATAGTTCATTTTCAAAATTGAAACAAAACGAACGTGTCGTGACTAGTCGTGAGTCGTGAGTCGTCGTACAGGAGTGTGCCTAGGACGTGCGCTTAACAAGTCGACTAATTATTTACATTAGTCTACGCTGTGTTTGATAAAGATATTACTTGTGTTACTCATGGCTTCTTCATCAAAGAAATGGAAAGCATCTTATGATAGCAATCGTAAGTACAATAGTATTTGGGAAGAAACATACCCATGGCTCATGAAAGCTTCTGATGGATCAGAGGCAGCATATTGTAAACTCTGCCGGTGTACGATTGTACCAAAAAGAGGAAACATCTCAAATCATGAGAAATCATCTAAGCACATGATGAGAGTTCCATCAAATAGTCAGACACAACTTAGTGTCACTCAAAGTCCTAGACAAAATAACGATAAAGTTAAAACAGCAGAGCTCCAAATTGCTGTAAGCATGACCTGCCACTGTGCAATTCGCACAATTGACCATCTGAGTGAAATTATGACAGCACATGGCCAGGGCAGTACATTAGGAAACATCAAATTGCACAGAACTAAATGTTCATGCTTAATAAAAATATAATATCATCCAGCACTAAAAACGGATCTCATCCATGACTTTCAGGACAAGAAATACGCCATCATTTTAGATGAATCTACAGATGTCTCCACACAAAAATACTTGTGTATCTTAATTCGGTTTTTCAGTGAAAGAAAACAGGAAATTCTAACAGGGTATCTTGGGCTAATTCCCGTGCAAGAAGCAACAGGAGAAAAACATATTTAATTTGATTGATGGTGAAATAAAAAAATGTGGCCAGAGTCTCACAAATTGCATTGGATTTGCATCAGATGGAGCGTCAAACATGGTTGGCTGTAACAACTCAGTGTGGTCTAGATTAAGAAATGTATCTCCTTCATGTGTACAGCTGAAATGTATTTGTCATTCTTTGGCACTTTGCATTTATTATGCAGTAGCTAAGCTACCGTCAAATATAGGATTTTTACTATCAGAAATACCGCAATGGTTTTCCCACAGTAGCCTAAGACGAGAAGCCTACAAAGAATTATTTACAGTGATGAATACACCTACAGAATATGAGTCAACCAGAACTGCTCCACTGCCTTTTGAGAAACCATCAGCTACTCTATGGCTTGTGCGAGGAAAAGTTATGTTTAATATTCTGATGAATTGGGAAGAGCTAAAGGCTTATTTCATGAGTACTGAATTAGCCCAGTCAAAGTTTGACACAAAATACAAAGCACGATTGTTAAAGGACATGATGTTAGATTATAACAATTACTTGTTCTTTGTTTTCGCAACACCCGTTGTGCAGGAATTTGAAAGACTCAATGGCCTTTTTCAACAAACTAAAGCTGATCCTCATGAACTGTGTCAAGAATTATTTTTACAAAAGGCAAGTCTTCAGAACAGATTGTATGATACAAATGGACAAAGAAAGGATATAAATCAAGTTGATTTTGGTATCAAATTTTTAACAGAATGTAATACGTTCCTACAAAAGAACAACAACACTGACGCTCATCACGAAATTAAAAATGTCAAAGAAGATGTATGTGTATGCTAGAGGAAGCTCTCAATCAAATAACATGTAGACTTCCTTCGGCGAGTAATATATTTCAAAATCTATCAAAGCTGAGTCCACGGATTATTTTAAATCAAGCTTCGAGAGCAACGTTTTCAGACTTACCCTTCTTACACCTAGCAGGAAGTAACATCAGCACTATTGAAGAACAATACAGAAAAATTATATTGATTGATTGGAAAGAAGATACCATGTTTAAGAAAGATGGACTTCCTACTGACAGTGAACAGTTTTGGATTGGCATACATCAGCATCAGTCATTCAAAGAGTTAGCCAACTTTGCCCTAACTTGTCTGATCACCCCATGCAGCAATGCCATAGTTGAAAGAATTTTCTCCATTGTAACGTCAGTGAAGACAAAAGCAAGGAATAAGATGCAACTGCATTTGCTTGACTCTATTGTCAGGATTAGAGCAGAACTGTTGCATTCAAACAAATGTTGTAAAGACTTCATCCCATCAGCAAAAATGCTCAAAGAATTTACATCAGAGAATTTGTATGCTGTAGAATCAGGTAGCTCTGATGCGGATGACGTTAATAATCTTGATCTGGAGAGTTTCATGTTGAGTATAGCAGAAATGTTTGGCCTTTTTTTGGCTTTTTAATTGACTATTTGGCCTAATTTGGCTTTTTTTCAACACTTTTTGGCCTAAAATCCAAAAATATATCTGGCAACCCTGCCCTCACTACTCAGAGACCTGGGCCTGGGGTAGGTAAAGCCAGAAGAAACTACGGATTCGATTTTTGAAAAAATTTCCACCGCCCGAATGCCTCGTCTCTTTTTGTTTGTTTTTGTCCCTGTAACTATTTTAATATTAGAGAAACCGTCAATCAACACACTAGTATCATCTGGATAAAGAAAAGAAAAGACGTTGGACATGTGACGAAAAGAGATAATAACCGAAAAAGCAAGTAAGCCCTCATGTGGGAAATAACAGGTAGGAGGAAAAGAGGCCGATCTAGAGAAGCACTGAGAAGAACATGATCAGAGAGGCAAAAGCAGCATGAATCGGCTCCCCCAATGAGATCGAGTTGCTTGCACAGAACAGAGACAAATGGCGAGATTTGATAAAAGATCTTTGCAAGGATCTTTGCTAGAAAGAAAGTTTAGAAATAGAGAAAGAGTATCTGGGTCTATGCCCTATGAGCCAGCCACGGCTCGAAAGAAAGGTCAATAGATAGATAGATAGATAGATAGATAGATAGATAGATAGATAGATAGATAGATAGATAGATAGATAGATAGATAGATAGATAGATAGATAGATAGATAGATAGATAGATAGATAGATAGATAGATAGATAGATAGATAGATAGATAGATAGATAGATAGATAGATAGATAGATAGATAGATAGATAGATAGATAGATAGATAGATAGATAGATAGATAGATAGATAGATAGATAGATAGATAGATAGATAGATAGATAGATAGATAGATAGATAGATAGATAGATAGATAGATAGATAGATAGATAGATAGATAGATAGATAGATAGATAGATAGATAGATAGATAGATAGATAGATAGATAGATAGATAGATAGATAGTAGATAGATAGATAGATAGATAGATAGATAGATAGATAGATAGATAGATAGATAGATAGATAGATAGATAGATAGATAGATAGATAGATAGATAGATAGATAGATAGATAGATAGATAGATATAGATAGATAGATAGATAGATAGATAGATAGATAGATAGATAGATAGATAGATAGATAGATAGATAGATAGATAGATAGATAGATAGATAGATAGATAGATAGATAGATAGATAGATAGATAGATAGATAGATAGATAGATAGATAGATAGATAGATAGATAGATAGATAGATAGATAGATAGATAGATAGATAGATAGATAGATAGATAGATAGATAGATAGATAGATAGATAGATAGATAGATAGATAGATAGATAGATAGATAGATAGATAGATAGATAGATAGATAGATAGATAGATAGATAGATAGATAGATAGATAGATAGATAGATATAGATAGATAGATAGATAGATAGATAGATAGATAGATAGATAGATAGATAGATAGATAGATAGATAGATAGATAGATAGATAGATAGATAGATAGATAGATAGATAGATAGATAGATAGATAGATAGATAGATAGATAGATAGATAGATAGATAGATAGATAGATAGATAGATAGATAGATAGATAGATAGATAGATAGATAGATAGATAGATAGATAGATAGATAGATAGATAGATAGATAGATAGATAGATAGATAGATAGATAGATAGATAGATAGATAGATAGATAGATAGATAGATAGATAGATAGATAGATAGATAGATAGATAGATAGATAGATAGATAGATAGATATAGATAGATAGATAGATAGATAGATAGATAGATAGATAGATAGATAGATAGATAGATAGATAGATAGATAGATAGATAGATAGATAGATAGATAGATAGATAGATAGATAGATAGATAGATAGATAGATAGATAGATAGATAGATAGATAGATAGATAGATAGATAGATAGATAGATAGATAGATAGATAGATAGATAGATAGATAGATAGATAGATAGATAGATAGATAGATAGATAGATAGATAGATAGATAGATAGATAGATAGATAGATAGATAGATAGATAGATAGATTAGATATATAGATAGATAGATAGATAGATAGATAGATAGATAGATATATATAGATAGATAGATAGATAGATAGATAGATAGATAGATAGATAGATAGATAGATAGATAGATAGATAGATAGATAGATAGATAGATAGATAGATAGATAGATAGATAGATAGATAGATAGATATGATAGATAGATAGATAGATAGATAGATAGATAGATAGATAGATAGATAGATAGATAGATAGATAGATAGATAGATAGATAGATAGATAGATAGATAGATAGATAGATAGATAGATAGATAGATAGATAGATAGATAGATAGATAGATAGATAGATAGATAGATAGATAGATAGATAGATAGATAGATAGATAGATAGATAGATAGATAGATAGATAGATAGATAGATAGATAGATAGATAGATAGATAGATAGATAGATAGATAGATAGATAGATAGATAGATAGATAGATAGATAGATAGATAGATAGATAGATAGATAGATAGATAGATAGATAGATAGATAGATAGATAGATAGATAGATAGATAGATAGATAGATAGATAGATAGATAGATAGATAGATAGATAGATAGATAGATAGATAGATAGATAGATAGATAGATAGATAGATAGATAGATAGATAGATAGATAGATAGATAGATAGATAGATAGATAGATAGATAGATAGATAGATAGATAGATAGATAGATAGATAGATAGATAGATAGATAGATAGATAGATAGATAGATAGATAGATAGATAGATAGATAGATAGATAGATAGATAGATAGATAGATAGATAGATAGATAGATAGATAGATAGATAGATAGATAGATAGATAGATAGATAGATAGATAGATAGATAGATAGATAGATAGATAGATAGATAGATAGATAGATAGATAGATAGATAGATAGATAGATAGATAGATAGATAGATAGATAGATAGATAGATAGATAGATAGATAGATAGATAGATAGATAGATAGATAGATAGATAGATAGATAGATAGATAGATAGATAGGATAGATAGATAGATAGATAGATAGATAGATAGATAGATAGATAGATAGATAGATAGATAGATAGATAGATAGGATAGATAGGATAGATAAGATAGATAAGATAGATAAGATAGATAGATAGGCAGGCAGGTAGGTAGACGGATGGATGGATGGATGGAACTATTTTAATTGTAAAATATAAATGTATGGATTCGAGTGTTTTCTCTAGATTCTGAAAGAATATATCATCAGCAAGTACCATGCCTGCTGGCGTAGGTGATCATGTCTCTCCACAACAATCGATCTGGAGAGTTATTTATCGTTTCTGTTATTGACCTACAGCTAAGTCTCTCTTAATTAAGCTGTCTGGTATCCTTTCTCTTTACTGTCTCTTCGCCCCTAAATTTTCCCAGTTGTCACAATATACCCCAGCTATTCCCTTATCTTTACATGGTCCAAAAAATTATTGTTTCTTCCTAATATTGGAAATTAGCCCTCTTTTTGCTTTGGTCTCTTTCAGAACGTTTTCATTACTATTCTTAGCTGTCCATGGTGTTCTCAACATTCTTATGTAAAACCACATTTCTACAGACTCCAGTGATTTTCTTGTTTGCTGTCCTATTTTCCATGATTCACATCCATATGTTAAGACTGGCTCTACCTAACATTTAATAACTGTTTTTCTTGTTTCTATTGTCAAAAATGGAATACACAGTATCTTCCTAATTTTTTTTTTTTTTTAAGTTGCTTTTTCTGAGCCATTCTGCATCTCACCTCTATTGTACACCTACCATCTGAGATTAACATTGTTCCCAGATATTTAAATTCATTTACCTGTTTTAATATTGTTCCACTGTCTTTATTGTGCACTGAGGTGATATTTTTTTTTCTTTGTTGTTACCATTACTTCTGTCTTTTTGCTATTAAGGCTGAGTCCTTTATTTTTACTTTCTTTCACGATAATGTTTAACATTTCTTGTAACGCATTTTCGCTCTTAGCGATTAAGACTGTTTCATTAGCATATCTTAGATCTCTCTCTCTCTCTTTCTCTCTCTCTCTCTCTCTCTCTCTCTCTGCGATCAGGACTCAATCAGAGCAGGATTCCAGACTCTCACATGAAGTCAGCTGTCAGGTTAAGTGTGTTGATCGCCCCCACAGACAGAACATCATAATTAGAGTCTGCCAGATCCACTCTGATTGAACACCCGTTAAAACGTTGCACTGTGTTCTGCGCCAGTGGCCCAGTGCATCCGATTTCAGCCAGCATTTTATTCAGGTTTGCTTTCCTTAGCCTTTGATTGTCCTCAATCTTCCTGCAAGGCAGCAGGTTGTCTTTCTGTAGGGGGATTCTGCCCTTAGATGGTCGGCCCTCCCAGGTTTACGAGCACCATCTGCCCGAGTCACTAGAGGTGACTAACACAGACATGCACACACAAAGATATGAGATGTGACTAACACAGACATGCACACAGCGATACGAGGCATGACTAACACTGACACACATCAAGATATGAGATATGACTAACACAGACATACGCGCAAAGATATGACACATGACTAACATTGACATGCACACAAAGATATGAGATATGACTGACATAGACATGCACACATAAAGATATGACACATGCCTAACATGGGCATGCGCACAAAGATATGAGATATGACTAACATAGACATGCACACAAAGATATGAGATATGACTGACATAGACATGCACACATAAAGATATGACACATGCCTAACATGGGCATGTGCACAAAGATATGAGATACGACTAGCATAGACATGCACATACAAACATATGAGATGTGACAAACACAGACATGCACACACAAAGATATGAGAAATGACTAACGTAAACATGCACACAAAGATATGAGATATCACTAACCCAGACATGCACACACAAGATATGACACATGACTAACATAGATACACACTAAGATATGAGATATGACTAAACACAGCCACACATAAAGTTATGAGACATGATTAACACGGATACACCAAGATATGAGATTTGACTAACATGTCATACACCAAGATATGAGCCATGGCTAGCACACATATACACACAAGCTAAGATATGAGCCATGGCTAGTACAGAAACACACTAAGATATGAGCCATGGCTAGCACAGAAACACACTAAGATATGAGCCATGGCTAGCACAGAAACACATTAAGATATGAGCCATGGCTTCACGGAAGGAAACACACCAAGATATGAACCATGTCTAGCACAGAAACACATTAAGATATGAGTCATGGCTAGCACGGAAATACACTAAGATATGAACCCTGACCAGCACAGACACACACTAAGATATGAACCCTGGCCAGCACAGACACCCACCAAGATATGAGCCATGGCTAGCACGGATATACACTAAGATATGAACCATGGCCAGCACAGACACACACTAAGATATAAATCATGGCCAGCCCAGGCACACACTAAGATAGAGCCATGGCAGCACAAACACCCACTAAGATATCAGCCATGGCTATCGCAGACACCCACTAAGATATGAGCTACGACTAGTACGGATATACACTGAGAATTGAGCCATGGCTCAATTCAAGAGAAGCAGAATAGGAGGTAGAAGAACAGCGATCGCGAAAGGTATCAATATGCTTGGGTTTGTTGTAGTCGGCAGACTCTTCTTAACGTTGGAATCATCGACATACGAGACGCAGGCCCCGGTTAACTGTTCACAGGTTCCGTTCAAACAGTGTCCGGAGATTTGAGAGTGCAGTCTGAACCGTAGAACGTTCCCTTGCATGTACAATTCCCGGTTGACAGTTCATAGGTGTCGTTGAAACAGTTGTCCGGACATTTGAGAGTGCAGTCTGACCCGTAGTACATTTCCTTGCACGTACAGTCAGCACTTTCCGGGTCACATATGATGTCACAGCCACCAGAACACGTCTTTTCTCACTGTAGCCCAAAATTACCATCGGGACAAGTATCATTACAGGTATAGCCATGATGTTTACATTGTAGGCATTTTTCGGATTTTTCTCACATAAAGGACAGACACTGAGACAAGACCTGGCGCAGTCGTGTCCATAGATCCCATGTGAACAGTTGCCGTGACACGTACGATGATGACGTTGCAGCCTTTGCTACACCCACTACACACTTCACAAAACGACCCAGAATGCCCGTCCAGACAATAGGTGTCTGTAAATGTTTGCACCTCATACACCGTCAGTGCACTGTCGGTCTGCGAAATGGTCGGTGAGAACTCAATCTTAATGTGTACCATTGGCGTTTGTGTGGTGACTACAATAGTGTTCACAGAAACATTAGGGTATGATATATCATTATATTGAAACACTACGCCGCCACTGTCAGAGAAAGCCTTTAGAGTGGCATTCTTTACCCGAATCATAGTGCTAGCTTGACGATAGATTCGAATGGTGTGAATCTTCTTGGGCGTGGCAAAGTTTAGATACCAGTAAACAGGATTCGTTCTACATCTCAATTGTGTGTGTGTGTGCAGTTATTGTCATAGAGATTGGTCTTTGTTTTGATATTAACTGCGTCCTCTGGTCCACATCCGTCTCCTGTATAACAAGCATTAAATGTGTCGGTCTGGTTTGTGTTCTGTTTGAGAGCCACATTCCGACCCCCGCCAATGTAGATGGAACAGATATTTGCAACTATCGCCCTTTCAATCCGTAACTTGTTGATCAGACCAGCCCCAGAGCAAAAGACATCAATCTCGTGCTGACTAACTACAAACCTTGACTCATTGTTACATGAGGCAGAACCATTTAATTTTACCATGAAACTGTCCGGATTTGTTAAGTCATTCACATAAATCCTAAACCAGGAGAACGGCAAAGATTGATTGAGAGTTGCCTAAACTGATGTATAATTTGTGTCCGGATTACATGTGGTGTCGTTTTTATCAAACAGGAAAGTAGGTTCAGATTTTTGGGCGTATTTGTACACGAGATCCAAGTACTGACAGTGGGGTCAGAAATATTCGTGCTGACAACTGTCATTGTTTGGGCATGTCCCTGTAGTTTTGTCACAGACTGAGTCATTATAGCAGTGACATTGTAACGTACAATTTGCCCCAAACCACCGTCTGCACAAGTTAGGTCATTAGCTTCCAAGGCCGCGAACAGCAGAATAAAGACTTGATCTACAGCGATGGTTAACGAACTGTGTAAAAACATTTATTATCAAACCCGTGATTACATTTCTAAAAATCCGCCAACTCGCTGTGATAACAGATACGTGATGTTCTCTAATAGAATGAGACAAACCGTTGGAGACAAGCAAAGTCAACATTGTTTACATCTTGGCTCGAACGTAAACAAGCGTCCGTCTTGGTGGCAACAACAGAAATGATAAATAGCTGCCGAGATCGGAAGTTGTGGAGAGACATGATCACCTACGCCAGTAGGCCCAGTACTTGATGATGATGATCATTATGTAGTCGATTTGACTACGCGCGTTGTCTCCTGGGCTTTTCCATGTCCACATACGTCATGGATGTCGCTTAAACCAGGATGTTGGTGTCCTATCATCTTGTTGTGTGTTCTTGCCCAGTCATTAAGTTTATCACATTTCAATACTTTCATCTCTCTCTCCTTAGGCATACCAAATATATAAACATGTTCTCAAGATGCACATAAATCTGGCATATTTGAGGTCATCGATCAAAACAAGCAAAATGGAGGCAGTTGTTAGGACGACGTATTTAGCCAGCAGAAAGACGAACTTTATTTGACAATGGCATAGGAATTATTACCTCGCTGTTTTGTTTATTTTGTATTTTAATTTTTACAGATTTAAACAGTCGGTGAACACACGATACCAAAATGGATTAGCGCATTTGATGATTCGTTTGGAAAAAAAGTACTTAGACTACTAGACTCAAAACTCACTAGTCACTGCACCGTGCACTGGAACGCAAATAAAATCAACGTCAATCAGATGATGAGAGTACAAAGTGCATTCATATTCAAGTAAATGTATAAAAGGAAGCAAATTACGTTCATTGTTTATTATTAATTTCTTGCCTTTAATCAACCACTGGTGAACAGCATAAACTGCTTGAACATTTTTAGTAATCCACCAGAAGTATAAGATAAGTAAGTTTAGTTTAGTAAGTAGTGTGTCAAGTGTGTGATCAGGCCAGTAGCCGTCCGTCTTATCATCCTAGGACACTGACTCTACTCAGTCTACTCTACATGCCAGGCGTATCTGGTTATCATATGATGTTGATCGTATTCAACTCATTGATATCACTGAGATATGTCACAATCAGTAGAGTCAGTACATTTGTGCATGATGTGAAAACTTCATTACCGTACCAACTTGCCCATCACACATATTGTGAAATACAAAATAAGTAGTTGCTATAAACTTTAAAGTGAGTGGGTCTTCTGTTATGCTTTCATCATGTCCAACAGTAAATTTGTGCATACTTCTGCAAAAGAGACCTTCGCAAGAAATAAGATCGCAACAGGAGCAGCTGTATGTTTTTTAGCTGCTTACAGCCTTCGTCGTTTTTATCCAACATTAGCAAAGCTAGTTCTTCAACAAAAATCAAAGTCAAACGTAGGTCATGATAAGTTAAATGGAAAGGAAACTGGAAATTTGGCTAATTTATCACCATTACACAGTATTAAAGAACAGTCAGACAGATCAAATCCCAATGTTGACAAACATTTTTACAGACAGCTGCGTTCTCTCATCAAAATAATTATACCAAAAGTGTGGTGTAAGGAATTTGGAATTCTTTTATTGCATACAGTTAGCCTAGTGATACGAACATTTTTATCAATATATGTTGCTAAACTTGATGGCAGTATTGTTCAAACTATTGTCCAAAGGAATGTCACCAGATTTATAGTGCAACTGTCAAAGTGGATTCTTGTGGCTGTTCCTGCAACATTTATTAACAGTTTAATTAGGTTTCTGGAGAGCAAACTGGCACTGTATTTCGCACCCGTCTTGTAAAACATGCATACGAGAAGTATTTTGATAGCCAGACATACTATCGTGTGAGTAATCTTGATAGTCGTTTATCAAACGCTGATCAATGTTTAACAGAAGATATTACAATGTTCACTTCATCGTTGGCTCATCTATATTCCCATTTAACGAAGCCATTATTAGACGTGGCACTTATGTCTTTCACACTGTATAGACTAGCAAGCAGCCGTGGTGCAAGTTCTAAGGCACCAACTCTCATTGCATCTGTTGTTATTCTTATCACTGCCAAAGTCTTGCGATCTGTCTCACCTAAATTTGGAAAGCTTGTTGCAGAGGAGGCTAACAGGAAAGGGTACCTGCGATTCATGCATTCAAGAATAATAACAAATGCAGAGGAGATTGCTTTCTACAATGGCCATAAGGTAATTTTTATTTTCTTATGTTTGCAAAATATAATTTTTATATACATTTATAATGTTTTATTTTAGTATTGGCTATAAAAAAAAATCTTTACATAAATATTGACTAATAATAGCAAACTCTGTAATATATTATGTATAGTTATATCATCAGGTAATATGTTATTTGCAGAATGTTACATTCACCACAGCTCATCTGAAAGAATCTCTGTCTCTAGCCAGATTTCCCACAGAACATTGCATTCACCACAGCCTATCAACATCACGAAGATGTTCTCAAAATCTGTCACTCAAGCGTCGTCCACTTTTGCCCACATACGTCATCTGGCAATGCTTACATATTATGGCGTAGATGATATTCCGTGACACACAAGTAAACCCCTCCTTGATGTCGAATCGCTTATTAGGGAACAAGACCAAATCGGTGCAAACCATGTAGTCACAAGTTCTGCAAACTCGACGTCCACAACGAACAGTACCAAGGTGTTTGTGGTTTGAGCGGGCGAGGCTGCCCACATACCACTGACCACATTTGCTAAAAAAATGTACCATAAGTCTATACAAATTATGGTAAATAACATTATATTCCCTCTATTGCACCACATCATGCGACAGAACTCTTTATTTTTTATTCCATGATCTTTTCTGCTATTTACAAGCCTTTATTTCCCTTTTTAAATGTGCCGTAAACCCTGGTCATGACAAATTCACAACCTCAGGTCATGTGATACCTATTGTTGACTCTTTATATGTTGTAGTGCAAGCTATCTTCTATTATGTTATGTTATTATATTGTATTGCATTCTATCTATCTATTGACCTTTCGAGCCGTAACCGGCCCATAGGGCGTAGACCAAGATACACCTTCTCCTATATGAATTTTTGTTCTAGCAGTTTTCTTTTAAAGATATTTTATCAAATCTCGCCATCTGTCTCTGTTCTGTGCAAGCAGTTCTATCTCATTGATGGAGCCGATTCCTGCTGCTCTTGCCTCTCTCATCAATGTTCTTCTCAGTGTCTCCCTGGGTCTTCCTCTTTTTCTTTTACCTGTTGTTTCCCATATGAGGGCTTGCTTTGCTATTCGATTATTATCTCTTCTCATCACATGTCCAACGTATGACCATCGTCTTTTCTTTATTACTGAAGATATTAGTGGTTGATTGGCGATTTCTCTAATTTCCTCATTTGTTTTGAATTCGTTCCATTCTATACCAAGTATTTTCCTTAGACATTTATTTTCGAATGCGTTCAACTTTGTTTCTATATCTCTTGTTGTTTTCCAGCTTTCACACGCATACGTAAGGGTTGATAGTACATTTGATTTGAATAGCCTAAGTTTTGTGTTTGTGCTAATGAGTTTTGATTTCCACAACTTTTCAAGGCTTCTGAAAGACATTGCTGCTTTAGCCAGTCTGATTCTAATTTCTTTGCTCGTATCCCCTTCTCGATCAATGTGACTTCCAAGATAGATAAAGTGATCGATCTCTTCTACTGGTTTGTTTTCCATGTATATTTTGTCACTTGTTGGAATTAAACTTTTCATGACTTTAGTCTTTTCATGATTGACCTCAAGCCCAATTTTGCTGGCTATTGATGATAGTTCATTTGTGTTTTCCTGCATCGTTTTTATCTGACTGCTGATGAGAACTATGTCATCAGCAAAGTCGAGGTCCTCCAAATGGTCTCCTTGTATCCATTCGATGCCTTTATTACCAGTGCAGCATTTCTTCATTATGAAGTCCATAACAATTCCAAATAACAAGGGCGATAAAATACATCCTTGTTTAACCCCAGTTTCTATTGGGAAACATTCGCTCAGTCCTTCCTCTGTTCGAACTGCACATGTGTAACCATCATACATGTCTATATATATATATGTGTGTGTGTGTGTGTGTGTGTATATCTTTTGACCTTTTGAGCCGTACCCGAGCCATAGGGCACAGACCCAGATACTCTTTCTCTTATCTAAATTTTTATTCTAGAAGTTTTCAATCCTTCTAAAGATATTTTATGAAATATCGCCATTTGTCTCTGTTCTGTGCTAGCAACTCTATCTCATTGAGGGAGCCATTCCTGCTGCTCTTGCCTCTCTGATCAATGTTCTTCTCAGTATCTCTCTGGATTGGCTTCTTTTCCTCTTACCTGTTGTTTTCCACATGAGGGATTTTCCACATGAGGGATTTTCCACATGAGGGATTGCTTTGTTATTCGATTATTCTCTCTCCTCACCACATGTCCAACATATGACGATCATACTTTCTTGATTACTGAAGATATTAGTGGTTGATTGGCAAATTCTCTCATTTCTTCGTTTGTTTTGAATTCGTTCCACACTATGCCAAGTATTTTTCTTACACATTTATTTTCAAATGCGTTAAACTTTGTTTCAATGTCTCTTGTTTGTTTTCCAGCTCTCACGTGCATACGTAAGGGTAGATAGTACATTTGATTTAAATAGTCTAAGTTTTGTGTTTGTGCTGATGAGTTTTGATTTCCACAACTTTTAAAGGCTTCTGAAAGACATAGCTGCTTTAGCTATTCTGATTCTAATTTCTTTACTTGTATCCCCTTCCCGATCAATGTGACTTCCAAGATAGATAAAGTCTTTCTCTCTCTCTGCGATCAAGACTCAATCAGAGTAGGTTTCCAGACTCTCTCATGAAGTCAGCTGTCTGTTTAAGCGAATCGATTGCTCCATATAGTTTTTCTTCCAGGGAGGTGGGCGTGGACCACATTGCTCTTCTCAGGTCTGTGTACTGGGGGCAATCCTATAGAACATGTTTTGTAGTCATATTATCCAGTGTACAGTGGCATAGGCTGGTTGTACCTATTTTGAATTTGGTGAACATGTGATTTCTCATTCTATTGTGGCCAGTGCGTAGGTGAAGTATGATGACTTGATCCCTCCTTGATAGTTGGTGGTATCCGTCACTCTCGTTATACTTTGGGTGTTCTCGTTTCCATTTTTCATGGAACTGACCTTTGAGGATGGATTTGGCTTCATCATAACTGAGCAGATGGTTCTCTTGTGGTAATCTCTCTCCCTCTTTAGCTAATTTGTCTGCGCGGTCGTTCCCGTGTATATTACAATGTGATGGTATCCACTGAATGACTACTCTCTGGAAGTTATTGCATAGTTGGTCCAGAGTTGTTCTCAAGTCATCTAGTTCATTGTTCTTGGGGCTTTTTAGAGCTGATAGTACTGACAGTGCATCAGTCAGAATCACCAATTTATTGTGCATGTTATTTTTGTGTTGAGTAGCCAGTGTTGCAGCATCTCTGATGGCCTCAGTTTCTGCTTTAAAGTTGTTTGAGAATTTCCCAGTGGCTATTGACTTGGTGATCTCGTCCTGATTATTCAGCTTCAAGAACACACCTCCCCCTCCATTTCTAGTGGCATTTGTAGCAGAGCCATCTGTGTATATGTGGGACCAAGAGTCCTGTGGGTAGGTATCGTGTATGTGTTTTTCTGCTATGTGTTTTATTTCTGTGTCTGATTGGGTGCCTTTTTTCATGATTCCTGTTATATTTTCCTTAAGTTCTGGTATTTTATGTTTTCCATGAGGAGACATATCAGATGGGCCCAAGGGTTTTGATATTGTTTGGGAAAGTACTGGGTCTCCAGTAGTTAGTTCATTGGCAATTGCAGCGGAGTTGCTCCTCTTTAGTTGTACAATTCCGGAACCAGTTATTCTTTGGTGCATGGGGTGGCTAAGGAGCCCTCTATATTTCTTTGCTTGTTGCAATACTTTAGTGACCCGTCTGTCATCTAAGGGTTGTAAACCTGTTACTGTTTCTAGAGTCTTGATAGGTGTATATTTCGTAGCACCAGTGATGATACGGGCAGCTTGGTTCTGTGTTCTGTTAATTTTGCTAAGGTGTGATTTGGAAGCCATAGCCCAGGCTGTGACTCCATACTCTAGAACTGGTCTGACTCTTCCTACGTATAGTCTTTTCAAAATATTGCTGTCTGCCCCCCAGTCATTCCTGCCAATTTCTTCATAATATTTGTTCGTTTTCTGCTTTTTTCCTTGCTCTGTCTATCTGATTTTCAAAGTCATTCTGCGATTCATGGTGATGCCAAGGTATGTTGGGTTTTGGTCAATAGGGAGTGTATGTTCTTTTATCTTCAAGTTTGCAGAGAGCGTATTTCTTGATAGGCTGAAAATTGTATATGTAGTTTTTTTTTCGTTGTTTGGTAAGAACCAGATGTTCATCCATTTTTCAAGTTCACCTAGGGCATCTTGCATCCTGGGTCCAGCCACTGACATACTTTCCTCGCGAGCCCATAATGCCAGATCATCTGCATATATTGCTGAGTGTATTCTGGGTGGAATGTCCTTTACGATGTCATTTATGAAAATTAAAAAAGAGTGTTGAGGACAAGACTCCGCCTTGTGGACACCTTGTTCGATTGAGACCTTCTTACTTCGTTGACCTTGAACTTGTACTCTGGCCGTTCTTTCCTGAAAGTATTGAGAGACCCAATTGAATAAACGACCCTGGATGCCAAGTCTAAAAAGCTTGTTCTTTAAACCCTCTCGCCAAACCCTATCAAAAGCCTTCTCCATGTCGACCCACACTGCCAGTGTGTGTTTCTTTCTTGTAGAGCATCCTCTATTTCCTGTGCTATGTAGGTGACCAGGTCTTCAGTTGATCTGTGCTGACGGAAGCCACTTAGTTGTGGCATGATTTGTTATTTTGTCTCCAAATGCCACATAAGTCTTCTGTTAATCAGCCTTTCCATGAGTTTATTCAGGCAGCTCAGTAGGCTAATTGGCCGATAGCTACTTGGTTTAGTGGGTCTTTTCCACGCTTGAGGATGGGCACCATAATAGCTTCTTTCCAGACTGCCGGCACATGACCTCTCTTTCAGCTAGCATTTATTATCCTTAGAAGCTGGCTCTTGGCTTTCTGTCCCAGATTTAGGAGCATTTTGTTGGAGATTCCATCTTTACCAGGGAACTTTTGAGCTTCAATCCTTTGAGGACAACATCTAATTCAGTTGGGGTAAAGATGGTCATCTGATGCTCTTCTGGTGCTAAAGGCATGTGTTTTGCATCTTGGTTTTCCCGTCTTGCAGCTTTCTGTTTGTCTATTGGAATGTTTATTCTACTAATGTTTTTGTAAATCTCTATCAGTAGATTTGCTGCCCTTTTGCCTGTGAGGATGTTCTGATTGTGTGCTAATGATATTGGAGGTCAGCAGTTGTTTTCGTCGCTCAGAGCTTTCGCAAGTTTCCATAGTTTATGACCATTTTTGTCTAGATTAAAGCTCTCTGTTTTGTCTATCCAGCTATGTTTTGCTGATATCATGACCTCACGTCTGTATTTGGCCGAGGCTGCTTTGTAGGCTGCTTGTTGCTCTCTGTGCTGTGTGATGTCTCAGCTAGTTCTCTGGCAGAGTCCAGTTCCTCTTCTAGTCTTTGTATTTCCTTGCTCCAGTATGGCTTGTAGTTTGTTCTTGCTCCTCTAGGAATGGATTTTTTAGCAGCTCTCAGGATTTCATTTGTTAACCGCTCTATCATATTATTGACCTTCTTTCGTGGGTGTTGATAGGCGCAGTATATGCATCAGTGAGCCTTGCAAACTTTGTCCAATCTGCTCTCTTATAGTTCCAGCGGGGAAGAGGTATTTGCAACTCCTATTTGTGAGCAAGAGCCACTGATAGTTTGACTGGTCTATGGTCACTATCTCCAAGTTGGTTCAGCACTTTTCTGGTTATTTTGATAGATATGTCTCCAGTTGCAAATGCTAGGTCGGGAGTGGAAGTTGTTTTCCATCTTCTTGAGTAGAAGGTTGGGGGGTCCTCCCTAGAGTTTATGAGGAATAGGTTATTGTCTATTTCCCATTCTTCCACTTCTTCACCTCGAACATTGGACTCCTTATATCCCCATCTTTCAGAGTGGCTGTTAAAGTCTCCCACTATCAGACACTTTGATGGTGTTATTTCCATTGACTCCAGCTTCAGTAATTTGTCATTTGGACAGTATATATTAAATATCCTTATACTAGCGGAGTTAATGTATAGGTCTGTACCAATGATCTCTGCCTCTCCGTTTGTGACTACATCTATCAGTTTTGCTGGGATGGAATTTTTAATAAGTATAAGAATTCACCCATTGTGACCTTCTCTGTCTTGTCTAAATGTTTGGTAGCCCCTGATCATAAATCTGTGCTGAGGATTAAGATGAGTTTCCTGGATGCAGGCAACGTCTATCTCCTCCTCAGCTAGTCTGATTGTTAGAGCTTGTTTTTTGTGGTATATGCCCTCCGCATTCCAGTGTATTATAGTCAGCTGTTTCTTGAAGCCTTTCTGGTCAGCGGTAGTTTCTATCATAATTAGAGTCTGTTAGATCCAGTCTGATTGATTACTTGTTAAAACGTTGCACTGTGTTCTGTGCCAGTGGCCCAGTGCATCCGATTTCAACCAGCATTTTATTCAGGTTTGCTTTCCTTAGCCTTTGATTGTCCCCAATCTTCCTGCAAGGCAGCAGATTGTCTTTTCTGTAGGGGGATTCTGCCCTTAGATGGTCGGCCCTCCCAGGTTTACGAGCACCATCTGCCCAAGCTTGATGTAGTAATTAGTTGGTGATTAGACCATCACCATCTCACATCAAACAACAGACCATAAGACCCTCCTAGCTATCACGAACTTCTGGGAGTCTCACCGATGCTGACAAGTCATGTACGAAACCCCACTCCGTCTTTCATTGATTAGAATACGACTGTCCTAGGGCAATGCAACTAACGTGATGACGTAGCTCACACAACAATGGTTGCACTCACAATATCCCAGTTATTATAGTAGAAGCAGCCAAAAGCACATGAAAAGCTGATGCACAATTTCCAAAGTGAAAACTGCTACTGACTAGACAGAGCAGAGCTTAGCAAGGAGTTGTACCATGCAAGAACTTGGCATCATACAATTACATCAACGGTTTTGGAACATCACACGATGTGTTGACGTAATTCGCAAATATCGCTAGGCTGGGGTAGGTCGTATTCACAAACTTTTGACTTGACAATGAAGAACAATGAGGTGAGTACAACCTGTCATCATCGGCGAACTTTGCTAACTGGATCAGTTGATTAGCTCAGACGCAGAAAATTACACCGTAGAACCGAAGCTAATCAGTTCCTTAATGCAACTTCTGCAGTGGTCCAGCGAATGTGACCTCATTCCACCATGTTTGGAAACGGAAGTCCATGGAAGTAAGCGATAGATAAAGTGATCGATCTCTTCCACTGGTTTATACTCCATGTATATTCTGTCATCTGTTGGAATTAAACTTTTCATGACTTTAGTCTTATAATGATTGATCTCAAGCCCAAATTTGCTGTATGAAATAATTCATTTGTGTTTTCCTGCATTGTTTTTATCTGATTGCTGATGAGGACTATGTCATCAGCAAAGTTGAGGTCCTCCAAATGGTCACCTTGTATCCATTCGATGTCTTTGTTACCAGTGACTACCTTGGAACACCGTTTTACTCTGTCTCTTGCCTTTGATGGTGCACGTTGTCATAGGTTCACCTGTCCATCTTTTGATGTTATCTGTCCACTTCAGTGTTGGCCTACCTCTGCCTCGTCTACCTTGTACATTCCCTTCCAAGATGACTTTTAGAAGAGTAAATCTCTTCACATGTCCAAAAAGTTTCAGTTGTCTTTTTCGAATTGTGTTAAGTAGTTTTTTTTTCATTTTCAACTAATTCAGAACTTCCTTGTTTGTCTTCATTTCCTTTGACCCAATTCTCCACATTTTTCTATAGATCCACATTTCAAAGGCTTACAATTTCTGTAGCATTTTGCAATTCATAGTTTTAGTTCTGATGTTATTGTGATGTTAGTATATTTTTCATGTTGTTAAAATTTATTTTTGCCATTCCTATTCTTTTGTTTATTTCTTACATTTTCCTTCATTTGTTATATGTCCAAGGTAGCTATATTCCTAAATTCTTTCTAGGTTCTTTCCATCTGCTTCAATATCTCCTTGTATATTTATAGATATAGATTATATATAAATAAATTGTATTTTATATTTTTGTATTCTTTTCTCCACCATTCACGTAGATTGAAAAGTCACTCCTCACACGTTGCTACCAAGCACTAGTGGCACAAATGGACCTGATCTTCTACAAGCGATTGTGGTACATTATGTTGGAACAGTTTCTCATGAAGTATGTGTGGAGCGCGAGTGGCTTGATCATGGTTGCTGTGCCGATTATTACAGCTACTGGTATTAGAGAAGACGGTATGTGTTTGCATTATAGCTGTATCTAGCATTATTAAAAAATTGTGATTATTATACACATTAAACTCTAAACCATACAAAACTATGACCTACATACTATGAGGTAACTGCATCAGGGCATGCATTTTTTGCCCTCAATTCTCCCAACCCTTGTTCTTACAAATTACCACCTCTACCCCTCTGTCTGATTTAAGAAAATTGAATAAATTCTGTAAAAATAACTTTGCTATTATTATTTTTGAAAGAGATTATGAAACTTAACACTAGTTGTGTGTTGTTATTTTTAAAATTCACAACAGGTGGTGCTGCAGTAGTGAACATATATAGCAATATGCTTATGTTTTGTTGTTTCTGAAACCAAATACAGAGGCACAATGGCTTAGGGCTGAATGATCTCATTGCCTTACACTTATGGTTATATGTCTGGAGCTTTAGCGCTACTTGGCCCAGCTGACCACAACTTTGCTGTATTATTTATGACCATATTTTTTTCAGGTTCGAATGTTGAAGATGATGCAGATGGGGGTGTGAGCGAGAGGACTCGGTATTTTACGATGGCTCGTAACCTGCTTATCAGTTCAGCAGATGCCATTGAAAGAATGATATCTTCCTACAAAGAGGTGAGACACTCTATACATTTCCAAAGAACATATTCAATTTCCCTTCTTATACATTCATTATATGTGTTTATCATTAATATTTCCATTTCATGTTTCCTTCAATTTCTTTTTTTTAAACGGCTCATCCGTTCCATCCTTAATTGCCGAAAAAAAAAACCACTCACATAAAGATAAAGGATACCATGTCTTGTCTTTTGGAAGTGATGCATTAACTCTGTCCTAGACCACCTTTTTTTGTAGAAAACACAAATGAACTATCATCAATAGCCAGCAAAATTGGGCTTGAGGTCAATCATGAAAAGACTAAAGTCATGAAAAGTTTAATTCCAACAAGTGACAAAATATACATGGAAAACAAACCAGTAGAAGAGATCGATCACTTTATCTATCTTGGAAGTCACATTGATCGAGAAGGGGATACGAGCAAAGAAATTAGAATCAGACTGGCTAAAGCAGCAATGTCTTTCAGAAGCCTTGAAAAGTTGTGGAAATCAAAACTCATTAGCACAAACACAAAACTTAGGCTATTCAAATCAAATGTACTATCAACCTTACGTATGCGTGTGAAAGCTGGAAAACAACAAGAGATATAGAAACAAAGTTGAACGCATTCGAAAATAAATGTCTAAGGAAAATACTTGGTATAGAATGGAACGAATTCAAAACAAACGAGGAAATTAGAGAAATCGCCAATCAACCACTAATATCTTCAGTAATAAAGAAAAGACGATGGTCATAC
This sequence comes from Megaustenia siamemsis, assembly GCA_032433765.1. Taxonomy (NCBI): domain Eukaryota; kingdom Metazoa; phylum Mollusca; class Gastropoda; order Stylommatophora; family Ariophantidae; genus Megaustenia; species Megaustenia siamemsis. The sequence continues at coordinate 87,972,021 of JAVIAB010000125.1, read as the reverse complement.
GTTGGACATGTGATGAGAAGAGATAATAATCGAATAGCAAAGCAAGCCCTCATATGGGAAACAACAGGTAAAGAAAAAGAGGAAGACCCAGGGAGACACTGAGAAGAACATTGATGAGAGAGGCAAGAGCAGCAGGAATCGGCTCCCTCAATGAGATAGAACTGCTTGCACAGAACAGAGACAGATGGCGAGATTTGATAAAATATCTTTAAAAGAAAACTGCTAGAACAAAAATTCATATAGGAGAAGGTGTATCTTGGTCTACGCCCTATGGGCCGGTTACGGCTCGAAAGGTCAATAGATAGATAGATAGATAGACCACAGCAAATACTGTTGAGCATGCCCTTACTCTTCCTCAGTATTGCTACCGTCCTCAACTCAGCATCTGTGGTACCCATTTTTTCTTTTAGCTGAGTCAACTATACAGCATCAAGCTTGGATTAAACTCACAGTCACTTTTAACTGAGTCAGCTATACAGCATCAAGCTTGGATTCAACTCACAGTCACTTTTAGCTGAGTCATCTATACAGCATCAAGCTTGGTTTAAACCCACAGTCACTTTTAGCTGAGTCATCTATACAGCATCAAGCTTGGATTAAACCCACAGTCACTTTTAGCTGAGTTATCTATACAGCATCAAGCTTGGATTAAACTCACAGTCACTTTTTGAGTAGAAAAAAACAAAGCATACTTCATATTAATTTTTAAAAAATATAACTTATATTTTAACATTTTTCCCCTACGGAACATTAAATTCACATTTTAAAAACCACATTCCAGTCCTATCAGCAACACAGAGGGTCAAGGTCTTGTTTGCTCTCTTTAGGGCAGCATCACCACAGTTGTGCTATGTACAGGTGAAATTACCACTGAATAACCACATCAATAGAATACCATGAAACCAAACTCCAGCGTTTCAGCTTTGTGAACACCAACATGAAACAGTAGAACATCACCTGCTTGACTGTCCGAAACCCACAGATACCAGAGCAACTCTACTTCCTCAAAGACCTAATAAATGAAATATCTTATACAGAGCTACAAGGGAACTCAGAAATATTTGCAGATATCATAACATGGCAATGGGCCGGTTCTGCTGGCTCTCAGACCACTGAATCCATAACAATTACAGCACTAATACACTGATTCACTACAACACTACATGTAGAGATGAAATAGTATAGCCTTTTAAATATTTCTGTGATTTAAAGTGAAAGTTTGGTGAATTTCAACTGTCAAGGAGTGAATAACTGATTCAGTACCTGATTTGTAAAGAATAAGAATCCTGTAGGGCTGAGTGATTACTCTTATCAGAGACTGATGATACAGCGTAGATCGTGTGTTCAAGTTGAGCACATTAAAAGCTCTTGGCAGTTGACATTCAAGAAGTATGTTTTATGTGACAATACCATCACAGAATTTCATAAGTAAATAGTAAATCTTCACCAACATTATCCACTTGTGTAAATATTGTATGCACCATATGTTGTAGTGGTGTAGTGAAATCAATTTGTGAGGGTAAAAAATCAACAGACTCCTCCAACAATACAACCTTTCGCTTTGCCCAAATGAGCCAAAAAAAAAAATGGATTGTTGGATCATTATTGAACATAATTGGTATCATTGAAATGAAAGTTGTAAATATCATCTTAATATTTATGCTAGAGGATTAGAACCTTAGTAGATTTGTTGTGTAAATGGCAGCCCATGTGTGTTTTTACAGATCACAGAGCTAGCTGGATACACATCAAGGGTGTCCCAAATGTTTGAAGTATTTGAAGATGTAAGATATGGAAAATATCAACGGGAAACCATCACCAAGCAAAAGTCACACAAAGTGATCCATGAAAGAATCTCGGGTCCACTTGTTCAGAAAGGTAATTATATAAGCGCCAAATATAATGCATATACATAGCAGTGTTATATTCTTAATTTTAGAACCAGCTGATTTTGCTAATCCTTCACAAATGGTTTGCTCAGAGTGCTCTTTGCTAAGTTTTGTTTTCTTTCCCTCATTGGATGGTTATAACCGCAATTAAGTTTGTATCCTTGTAGTGTATTGCCTTTGTATCGCTGACGTCTTTTAGGTCTTGTGTTTCTGTTATTTTTTTTTTTCTTCAATTTCTACTATTGGTATGGATTTAATTTTTCCTGTGTTAATTCAGTGTCCGATTTGTAATTTATCCAAATATAGGGATGTGGGGTTGTGCTTGATGCTGCGCACATGATGTTTGACCATATTCTAGTTGTGGTTAGATGTCTTGCTGTTATATATTTGTTAGTGTTCATCCATAGGCTCCCCATGTTGTTCTCTTTAATGTTTTTAAAAGAGCTAGTTTTCTTCTTGATTTGGATGGACAGATGGATATATGGTAATGTACCATTCTTCTACCCATTTGTTCCTTGTGGAACCTCATGATGCAACTCTACCTTCTTCTTGTTATGCCCATTTATTAAATCCTAGATTAAGATATCTATCCATAGGTCACGTTTTTGCAATACCACATTACGACACAGTAATCTGATGTTGTAATCATTTCCATCTTTACATTCAATTTGTTGCCTGAAATTCGACCGCATGCCATGGCTACTGGAGGTGTTAATGTTGTCTATTCATGTGGCATCCATCAATCCAGCTGTATGTTTGGGTTCCTCTTAGCATTGTTCACTGGTTATCCCGCGTTACAAAGGTTTGTTTAATGTCTGTGCTGACAGCCGAGGGGATTTCCCTCCGTCATAAGAAAAAAAAAGAGAAGAAGCAAATTTCTTGAAGATTGGTCCAATTTTATTTAAAAAAAAGCCCCTTTCTATGATAGCGTAGTACTTGTATGACGCGCATGTTTGTGTCTGATCCAACATAAAAAAAAACAAATCTAACACTCTGAGATCACCGGAAGTAGTAATTAGGAAGGTGTGGGGGGGGGGGGGAATAATGATTGCCTGCTGCAAACTGCCAAATTTCAAGAATTTGAATTTTGAGGTCGTCATTTTTATGATGGTATCATCATTTAAGATTAAAGCAATATATAAAAATCAACAGATTTCTTCAGGGTTATTATTCATTGAATTGTGTTTTGATATTGTTTACAATGAATGATGATATCGTTTGGTGAATGACAGTTCAGCTGCGTTCATTTTCGGTACCGCTTGGCCTTATGTTTTTTGGTTTGTGCTGTAGCTGCTATGACGGGGACTGCAGCTGCCTTTCTTTGTTTGGATCCTTCAATGAGAAGAGTTTTAATTCGGATGATTCCACTGGCGCGGGTGGTTGAACAATTATGGATTTTAATTCATTTGCTGCAATACTGGGGCCTTTGACTAACCATAACCATAACCGTAACCATATTCAATGAATAGTTTCTCTAGTGGTTGAATCTGCTGTTATTTATTCAGAAGATCTAGCCACAGAAGGAGCAACATGTAGTTGTACTTTTATGTGTACCCCGTGTTTTTTTTTTTTAACATGGCTGTTGAGTATCATGCAATTTTACTGAAAATTATTCATTATTTATATTTTCTATTATATTACATTTTTTTCCCTTCAAAATGATGTGTTGTTTATTTAAAATGAAATGTCAAAGTAAGCAAAATTAAGCCTATTTTATGCTAATATAATTAAAGGGTTTAAAAGAAAGTATTACAAAGAATTCTTAATGAATGTTTGGATAATATGGATTCTTCAATGAGCAAAACTACCATTGTCTTTTGCAGGTGTTGTTATTGACACACAGTCAACAATCATAATAGAAGACTTGCCAATTATCACACCAAATGGTGATATCATTGTTCAGTCACTGTCTCTGAAGGTATGATAAGACATTTTATGTACTCAGAACTACCAAGACACAAAGTGGATAAAAAATTGACTGATAATGTTTGAAGAAATATAAATATTGTTGACTGCAGTTAGGCAAGAATACAAAGCAGTAAAATTGATAGAAGCTAAAATTAATTCAGTTGATAGAAGCTAAAATTAATTCAGACTCAAATGTGGAAACAGAATATTTTGTAGTCAGTTACAGTATCTTACTTTGTGCTGTTGGCTGATCATATAACATGTTTACACCTTACATCACAGAGTTTGTAACTTGATAGGTATAATCGATATCTTGTGGGTAAATGAGTTATTGACCTCATTGTCCCTGATGTCTGTTTCTGCTGTAATGTTATGCTTTTTTTTATTTGTGTGTTTATTTACACATAAAATAAATGATTAATGACCTGTTGCCATATTTATTTGTTGTCTTATTTTGGTGTTAGGTCAGGTAATTTTACCTGCTACTGTATGCAGTAAACAGTACAATCTGCGGCTGCGCTGCTGCCTTGCAGATATGCTCGGGAGAGTAAAAGGCTAAGGGAGGGTACCCTGAAGTAAAACAACTCCACTGCCTTGTGGGTGAGACTTTTTAGTCAAAGGCTAGCGGAACCAACCGTAAACATACCAACAGAAGGCAACAGAAAACCACCGTGTAATTTCTTTGTACAATCACAATCATGAATCGCCACAAAAATAGAATTCACAACAACAACATTAAGGGGGATTCCAATTGAAAACCCTTGCTCGGTAGGGGACATCATGTGCTACAGGTGATACCCGATCGTCATCAAGCTACTGTAAGCAAAATAAAGATAAAACAGTCTCTAAAGATAGGTACTTGGAATGTGAAAACACTCATGCAGAAAAATAAACTGGAAAACATCAAACAGGAAACGAAAAGGATGGGTCTACATTTATTGGGACTTTGCAAAATGAGATACACTTTATCAGGGGAGATATATTCTGATGAACATAAGATAATCTATTCTGGAGATACTGAACACCAAAGAGTAGTAGGTATCATCTTGGATGCAGAAAAAGCAAGAACGGTGAAAGGCTTTTGGGCAATATCTGACGAGTCCTTTTAGTGAAACTGAATGGAAAGCAAATAGATATAAATCTCATACAAGTTTATACACCAATAGTAGACAGTCTAGAGGAAAAAGTTGATAAATTTTACGAGTTAAATAAGGCACTTCATGGATGCAAACCACATGAAAAGACCATAGTTCTAGGGGACCGCAACGCAAAAGTAGGAAAGAAAAAAGTTGAGGAAGTAGTTGGTTATTATGGCTTAGGTGAGAGGAATGAAAGAGGGGACAAACTTATTACTGGGCAAGAACACACAACATAATGATAGGAAACACCTGGTTTAAGCAACATCCAAGATGTCTGTGGACATGGAAAAGCCCAAAAGACAACGCACGTAATCAAATTGATTACATAATACACAAAATACACAGTCTGGTGTGTATGAAAAGTAGACCAGGGGCAGATTGCAATAGTGATCATGTACCAGTTGTGGGAAAGCTTAGAGTAAAATTAAAAGCAGCAAAACAAGCCTTAGTTAACATCAAGTTAAATTTAGATTTACGCAAATCAGACAAGAAGCTGCAAGACAAATATAACATCACAATTCAGAACCGGTACAATGCAATAGAGAAGATACAAAGCATTGATGAACAGTGAGAAAGGCTAAAAGAATCAATGCAACAAACATCAAAAGATTTCAAACTCCAGTTAGGACAAATTCAAGAAAGAAATGGATGATAGATGACATTTTGCAGCTTACGAATACAAGAAGAAGAAATAGGGAAAATAAAGATGAGTATAAGAGATTAAATAAAGAAATTGTAATAAAATGCAATGAAGCAAAAGAACCATGGCTAAAACAGAGATGCAAAGAGATTGAAATGCAACAAAAAGGAGATGCCAAAGCTATATACAAACAAATTTAAGAATTAACAGGAAGAAAAACGCAATAAAAAACTGGATGTTTAAGATCAAAGGAAGGAGAACTGTTGATTGAACAAGAAAGCATAAGAGAACGATGGACAGAATACGTTAAAGATCTTTATAATGATGGATGAACAGAAGTAAATATTAAGGAAAATAGAGAAGGACCAGAAAACTCAAAGAAGAAGTGGAAGACGCCTTGCACAGTATGAAAGAAGGAAAAGCTCCTGGACCATATAATATAACTAAAGAAGAGATTGAAGCCATGGGTGATTTTGGAATAGAAATAATAACAAAAATATTGAATGATATCTACAACAGTGGATATATACCAGACAACCTGCTCAAATCAATATACATAGCCCTACCAAAGAAATCTGGTGCGATTGAATGCAATGATCATTACACAAAAAGCATTACGAGTCACATGACTAAGATATTACTAAGAATCATCATGCGAAGAGTGCAAAACAAAATCATTCCAGAAATTAGCGATGAACAGTGTAGTTTTGTTAGAGATAAAGGAACAAGCAATGCCATTTATATCATAAGATCTTTAGTAGAAAGAGCCATCGAAGGGAAAACAGATCTATACCTATGTTTCATAGATTATACCAAAGTATTTGACAAAGTAAAGCACCAAGAAATAATCACAATTTTAGAAGGCATAAACGTAGACAGCAAAGATCTAAGAATAATAAAGAACATGTACTGGCAACAAACACTGGCCATAAGAACTTGAAACCAATTGGGAATGTTTCAACAAATAAAACAGGGTGTTAGACAAGGTTGTGTGCTGTCACCAGATTTGTTTAATATGTATCTATCTATCTATCTATCTATTGACCTTTCGAGCCGTAACCGGCCCATAGGGCGTAGACCAAGATACACCTTCTCCTATATGAATTTTGTTCTAGCAGTTTTCTTTTAAAGATATTTATCAAATCTCGCCATCTGTCTCTGTTCTGTGCAAGCAGTTCTATCTCATTGAGGGAGCCGATTCCTGCTGCTCTTGCCTCTCTCATCAATGTTCTTCTCAGTGTAACTGAGAGTGTTGTTAATGAAACGTAATATGTATAGTGAGGTTATTTTAAGATCCATAAAGGGCATGCCTGGAATAACAATTGGAGGTCATAATATAAATAATCTAAGGTATGCTGATGATACAGACTTAATCGCTAAGAGTGAAAATGAGTTACAAGAAATGTTAGACATTATAGTGAAAGAAAGCAAAAAGAAGGGACTCAGCCTTAATAGAGACAGAAGTAATGGTAACAACAAAGAAAACAATATCACCTCAGTGCACAAAAAAGACAAGTGGAACAATATTAAAACAGGTAAATGAATTTAAATATTTGGGAACTTTGTTAACCTCAGACGGAAGATGTACAAAAGAGGTGAGATTTAGAATGGCTCACGCAAAAGGCAGCTTTCCAAAAAAATGAGGAAGATACTACGCAATCCGTTTTTGACAATAGAAACAAGAAAAAGAGTTCTTAAATGTTATGTAGAGCCAGTCTTAACATATGGATGTGAATCAATGGCAATAGGACAACAAACAAGAAAATCATTAAAGTCTGTAGAAATGTGGTTTTACAGAAGAATGTTGAGAATACCATGGACGGCTAAGAAGAGTAATGAAAACGTTCTGAAAGAGGCCAAAGCAAAAAGAGCAAAATTTCCAATATTAGGAAAAAACAATCATCATTTTTTGGCCATGTAATGAGAAAGGAACAGCTGGAATATATTGTAACAACTGGGAAAATTGAGGGACGAAGAGATAGAGGGAAGCAAAGAGAAAAGATACCAGACAGCTTAAGAGAATGGCTTGGCAGAAGGTCAACAACGGAAATGATAAATAATTGTCGAGATCAAAAGTTGTGGAGAGACATGATCACCTATGCCACCAGGCCCGGTACTTGATGATCATGATTTCAAAACAAGTTCTTGTTCAGATGACTAAGTTAATCACTTTCAAGATAACATTATAGCTTCAAGGCATATATAATCCCAACGGAATTTCATTTTAGAAACTACGTATAAAAATGAAAGAGGTTATATTGGACAAAATTACCAGTGAGTGAAATGAATTAGGTTTCTAGTGATTGTGGTAAACTGTGTCTTGTTTTAACAAATATTTTCCTAGATATCAGTTCCTAGATATCAGTTCCTAGTTATCAGTTCCTAGATATCAGTTTCTAGATATCAGTTCCTAGTTAACAGTTCCTAGTTGATTTATTTTTTTTCAAATTCACTAGTTTACATTCACATATGCTAATTCAGACATATAGATAGCATTAAAGTACTTACCATTTCAAAGTACCAAAATAATGCAGTGAAACAGCTGCAGTTATTTGTTGCTATTTAAGGTTTTATAAATAGTATAATAAAGTAAAGATTCCCTCCACGCCTCTCTAGAAGTATGGGGTGTTAGTGACCATATTTTTCTATGACCACGGCACATTTTTGGGGGGATGTGATTGGTATCACGTCAGGCCACCTTTACTTCCCAGAAAAATCTCTGGTACCCGTTTTTAGAGGCTGGGTCAACCCTGGAGCCTTGTCAATCCGAAAAAAAAAAATCCGCCACTGCTGGGGATCGAACCTGGACCCTTCTGATCAGGAAGGGAGCACACTAACCACTCAGCCACCGAGGCTCAAAATAGTATAATATTGATTAAAATTTGTTTCAGATTGAGCCAGGCATGCATTTGCTCATAACTGGGCCAAATGGTTGTGGCAAATCCTCATTGTTCCGCATTTTGAATGGTCTGTGGCCAGTGTATGGAGGAAAGCTAAATAAACCTCCACATCGTCTATGTTCTATATACCACAGAGGTAGGTGCAGAAGTAGCAGAACTAAGGGTATTGATATTGTGTGTGTACAGGGAGGAGGACAGGCGAATAATTGCAGTGCTGCTGTAAAGCTGGTAGCAGGAGCAAGTAGAGGGGTGTAACATTAGTAAGGGGTGTAATGTTAAAGTAAGGGGTGTACGTTACACCCACTACTTGCTCTTGTATGTGTACTCTTGATAGTGTAACACTTCAAGGAAAGAAAGAAAACTGCAGCTGTTGAAATGCAAAGTTACATAACTCACAGCTGATTGTTGTTGTTTCTTTAGTTGCCTAATTCTGTTACCCATTGAATCCCTTTGTGGTGGACTCTGAGACAGTTCATGATTAAAATCATTGCCGAACAGTGAACCAGGGTTAACTTTGGTTTCTTGAATGAATGTAATGTCTGTTGATTACATCTACTCAATCACTAGAAAGCTTATTGTGTCACTGCTGAGTGGATGAGTGAAAACAGAGTTGATAAACAACTGTAGAGATAGAAAGTTGTGGAGAGACATGATCACCTACGCCAGCATGCCCGGCTGTACATTATGTGATAGTTCAGAAAGTTTTTGTTTTTTAATCCCATAATTGTAGAAAGCTATCACAAATATTTAATCTCATCATAAACAGGTTGCCAAATCATTGGACAGTTATCACCACTATTGTCCAACAAGGAAATAACTCTAGAGGCAAAACGGGCACTATACAATACAATCTTATCCCAACATTGTGCTACCAATGTTAGTCCTAGACCCTAGATGCAAGAACAATAATAAGAAAAATAACCTCTACTGAGGTGTGTTAGATGAATGACAGGAAACAGCCTAAGAGACAAGATAAGAACTGAGAAAAAAGCTAGGAGTAACCCCCGCCATAGAATATATAAAGAAACAACAGATAAAATAGTTTGGCTTCATGACAAGGCAGAAAGATAAAAACACAGCACAACAAGCCTTCAATAAACATTGCGAGAACACCAGACCCAAGGGCCGACCACGAAAAAGATGGATTAACAGAATATTAGAAATACTAGGATACATACATAACAGTAGGAGAGGCGAGCAAAAGACTGCAAATTATGTCTCCCCTTGACACTGAAAGGCAAATGAGGAAGGAAAGAGGAAGATATAAAGGTTAATTAATGTTTGTATCATTCTTTCTGTGGAACATTTAATTTAAAGCTTACCTTTGATAGAGATTCGTTGTTTCTCAGCTAGAAATGTATAATTTATACAGTAGCCAGAATGTCTTTCCATAAACATACATCTAACCATTTTTGGAATATTTAAGATAAGACAAGAAAATGTAAGTCTCTCTCTCTCTCTCTCTCTGCAATCAAGACTCAATCAGAGTAGGATTCCAGACTCTCTCATGAAGTCAGCTGTCTGTTTAAGTGAATCGATTGCCCCATATAGTTTTTCTTCCAGGGAGGTGGTGGTGGACCACATTGCTCTTCTCAGGTCTTTGTACTGGGGGCAATCCTGTAGAACATGTTCTGAAGTCATATTGTACAGTAGCATAGGCTGGTTGTACCTATTTTGAATTTGGTGAACATGTGATTTCTCATTCTATTGTGGCCAGTGCATAGGTGAAGTATGATGACTTGATCCCTCCTTGATAGTTGGTGTATCCGTCACTCTCGTTATACTTTGGGTGTTCTCATTTCCATTTTTCATGGAAATGACCCTTAAGGATGGATTTGGCTTCATCATAACTGAGCAGATGGTTCTCTTGTGGTAATCTCCCTCTCTCTTTAGCTAATGTGTCTGCGCGTTCATCTCCGCATTCCAGTGTATTATATTCAGCTGTTTCTTGAAGCCTTTCATGTAAGTGTATTATTTGTATTTACCTTTCTGGTGCTAATGGAGGCAACAAGATGTTGCCAAATACAAGTAGTTAAGGCCATCATCACTGCACACTGGATGAATCCTTTGGTTACCCAGTATCCCCCTTGAGAATTTTGAGAAATTGTAGAAAATCCTGTCTCACATGCACAAACTCCATGACATGACTTGTGATCCACGGTGTGGGCAGGTTAATGCTGACAACTTTGCCAGGGCATCAGTCAATTGTAGTATCTACTCTTTTCAAGTTTAACTGCCAAGAGTTCTTTAACCTTGCACGAGTGCTCACGGGACCTCCTGTTTTTTTTGGTGCTATTCGAGAGGGCTAGACATCGGATCTCACTACTCAAGAGATCAGGAGAGGGTAACTCCACAAAGAAACTACAGATTTATTATTTTTTTATATTTGAAAAGATAAACCATCTGTGGTGGGCAGTGAACCCGGATCCTTCCTGTGCAGAGGCTCATGTCGTACCCCTAGACCACCCAGAGCTAATGTATCGGCTTTCTGAGGGGCAAAAGGCTAATAGTTTAAACAAATTTAATGGAAAACACAGAAAACATACAGCACTTTTGTATAAATGCAATATCTGATTTGATTATAATTCATATGTAGATATCTTCATTTTTTTGGTGGCCAATTTCAATAATGTATTAAAAACATTTTTCTCATGAGCTTAATTGGCATATCATCCATTTCCTAACTTGAATAGTACAGTGTTCTTGAAAGGTATTATAATATTCTAGACTTAGTTGCAGCTGAGTACTCTTAGATTTATTTGTATTAACTATTGTGTTTTTTTCTGTATGCTTAAAGATATTTTAGTCAGAGTATGAATCTTTTAAATATGCTTTGAAGCAGTGTTCCTCAAACTGTGTTTGATTTTTGTTTCCGTCTTCTCCCCCCCCCCCCCCCCCCCCCCCCCCCCCCCCCCCCCCCCCCCCCGCCCCCCAAGCAGTCTGCAAAGGCTTGGTATGATATTTTGTAACTAAGTGAGAAGAGGCAATGAATGAAGGAAGGCACAAAAGAAAATAAATCCTGGGGGCCTGCGACTGCGAAACATATTTAATGGGGGTCCAGGGTAAAGGATAGTTTGAGAACCTCTGCTTTAAACTGTTTTAATTTGATTCATATTTGGTAGAGACTTTACTGTGCCACATTCAATATTTCATTGAAATAATTTGTTCCACTTCACCTAAGTTATACTCCTGTTTGCACAATTTATTTCAGTAAAATAGACAGATTGCCTGGAAATCTTATTGAATTAATTTTTTTTAACATTTGAAATTGTTTTCTCATCTTCAGACCCTACATGTCTATTGGGACGCTGCGGGATCAGGTGATTTACCCAGACTCAAAGGAAGACATGAAGAAGAAGAAATTCACAGATGATGACCTGATGAATATTCTGAAAATAGTGCACCTGGAACACATTGTGCACAGAGAAGGAGGTTTGCTCTTTGTGTATTTGGTCAGTGAGTGAGATTTTGATTAGTTGCAGTAATCTAAGACATCAGAGAAATTGTCATGAATACACCAAGGAATGTGTTATCAGTCTATTATAGGAGGCTCTTGGTACAGAGCTTTGGAGCAGGAGACAATCTGATTATCAGAAAAAGACCCCATTAAACAGGTATTTCGGTCAATTTGCTTCTTAACAGTCATTACATGGGGGAAAAAAGGGGGGTGGGGGGGGGGTGGTCGCCTAGGTCACCTGCATTTGGACCTGACTGAAAGTTCACAGATGATATGTTTCACATATGTTAGAAGAGACTTTTGTCTACACAGTATGTTGCACGTATGTTAGAAGAGACTTTTGTCTACACAGTATGTTGCACATATGTTAGAAGAGACTTTTGTCTACACAGTATGTTGCACATATGTTAGAAGAGACTTTTGTCTACACAATATGTTGCACATATGTTAGAAGAGACTTTTGTCTACACAGTATGTTGCACATATGTTAGAAGAGACTTTTGTCTACACGGTATGTTGCACATATGTTAGAAGAGACTTTTGTCTACACAGTATGTTGCACATATGTTAGAAGAGCTCTGGTCTACACAATATGTTGCACATATGTTAGAAGAGACTCATTGTCTACACAATATGTTGCACATATGTTAGACGAGCTCTGGTCTACACAATATGTTGCACATATGTTAGAAGAGACTCATTGTCTACACAATATGTTGCACATATGTTAGAAGAGACTTTTGTCTACACAATATGTTGCACATATGTTAGAAGAGACTCATTGTCTACACAATATGTTGCACATATGTTAGAAGATACTTTTGTCTACACAATATGTTGCACATATGTTAGAAGATACTTTTGTCTACACAGTATATTGCACATATGTTAGAAGAGACTCTGGTCTACACAGTATATTGCACATATGTTAGAAGAGAATCTGGTCTACACAATATGTTGCACATATGTTAGAAGAGAATCTGGTCTACACAATATGTTGCACATATGTTAGAAGAGAATCTGGTCTACACAATATGTTGCACATATGTTAGAAGAGCTCTGGTCTACACAATATGTTGCACATATGTTAGAAGAGCTCTGGTCTACACAATATGTTGCACATATGTTAGAAGAGACTTTGGTCTACACAATTTGTTGCACATATGTTAGAAGAGACTCTGGTCTTCACAATATGTTGCACATATGTTAGGAGAGACTCTGGTCTACACAATATGTTGCACATATGTTAGAAGAGACTCTGGTCTACACAATATGTTGCACATATGTTAGAAGAGTCTCAGGTCTAGACAATATGTTGCACATATGTTAGAAGAGTCTCAGGTCTAGACAATATGTTGCACATATGTTAGAAGAGACTCAGGTCTAGACAAAACATTCTAATGAATGAACTGACCATACCCACCCAAGGCCTGTTTTACATTTAATGAGACCCTAAGTTAAATGAAACCGTGAGGGTACCTCAGAATGTCTCAATTGAATAAAGTGTAAGTCCTAAAAACAAATTTTGAAAATTTGTTTCAGGCCCCTTCAGATTGTATGGCCCTAAGCTGTAGCATATTCAAAATAAAAAAAGTAATGCTTCCCTCCATGCCTTGTAGGCTATGGTAAAAAACAGTAAAAGTAAAGTACCCCTGTCACACCAAGTGGCGTATAGGGAATATCGTGTTAGTGACCATAAATTTTACAGACCTTCGGCACATGATTTTTGGGGTAATGTGGTCGGTATTACGCCCGTGCCGCTTTACTTTCCCAGAAAAAAAAATCAGGTACCCATTTGAAGCTGGGTGAACGGAAGCCGTTGGTTGGGATTGAACCCTACCTTTTGTCCTTTGTAGTTCAGTTCACTAACCACTGAGCTATCGCGGCTCCTGCTAGGCTATGGTTTTAGAGACAATATTTTTCCATGACCACGGCACACTTTTGTGTGATGTGCTCATGTCAGGCCATCTTCACTTCCCAGAAAAATCTCTGATACCCATTTTTAGAGGCTGGGTGAACCCTGGAGCCTTGTCACTATATCTGCCACTTCTGTGGATTGAACCTGAACCCTTCTGATCAGGAAGCGAGCACAATAACCAGTCAGTAGCTTATTTAGCTTATGCTGAAATCCAGCCCTGACCATACCCAGTAGCACATTCAGTTTTATATGGCTTGTTGTCTCTGACATTCTTAAATACTCTTGATCACATGGGTGCTCCCGCTGTCTAATGACAATTAATCCACTTATCAGTGTGTGACCACAGTGAGACACGTGAACTGCTGGTATCAGCTGATAATATATCTGGTTGGACAGCCCCTTAACTTTGAATTTTTAGTGTCTTGCTAACATCGGAGTGTGATCAAGGGTTCCAAGTAGTGTTAATCTTGTAATCGGCGGGAATCAAGTCACCTCGTCGTTCGAGCCTTTGATTACCCAGAGATTATTGATACTTCTAGATTTCTCCACAGGCTATGTAGTTACAAATTTATGTGAGTGCATTTGCCTTTAATGCTCTAATGTACATTTTGTGTTGGGTGTTTTTACATTTCATTGGTTCCACTGAGGTTGAAGATGCTGTACATTGAATGAGATGAGAGCATTCTGTGATTAAAAGCTGACTTCTGACATTAAGATCAGTGAAAAAGTCTGACCAAGTGAATAGGGATCAAAGGGGAAAGGCAAAATTGGTACTCCATATATGCTATGAAGAAGTCTGATGTACTGAGCACAAATACCGCAGCTTGCTGTGACCCAAAGTATAACTTTTCTGTAAATTTGTGCAACAGTTTCGGGCATGTAATCTCTTTTTCTTTACACAAGAGTTTAAAAGGTTCAGTGTAAGTAAATTCAGGGAGACTGAAAGAGCAACAAGGCAAACAATATTGTTTAGTAACGATCAGAGTAGCTTCTGTCAATCTAAGTAACATTTGGACTTAGCTCCGCTACAGCACTAAAACCAAACTAAGGATATATGAAAGCTTGTGCTTCATTCTGGTTGTCCTACAAAATGTCATAAATCGTGTCAGTCTAAAAATGCTTTGTTGTTCCATGACCAGGGAAACGAGCGGAGAACAATAATTATTAACCAGTAGAATTTTAGAATTTAGAACAGAATGGATTCACAGCAGGTGCGACATTCCCTTACCTGCTCAGCCTCTGTTCCAGCAACCAACAAAGTGTCCATACCGATTGTTCATACTGTTCCATGGAACATGTTGTGTTCTGTGAAAATGGCTTGCCTTTACATTCACAAAGTTAGTACAACATGCTGCACTCTGTACAAATGGTGCACAGCTCATAATTGATACTTCCAGGTTGCAGTAATGGCCATCATGGGCAGCTTAATCTCCATGTGACTGTGCCAAATTCGTATGTACTTTAATAAAAATTTCAAAATAGTCTGTTGTGATTTAAAACAAGCTAGCTAGATAGCCCTTAATGCAAGCTAAACATTGATACATTAATTATGGTTGTACGACAATTAAAAAAAAAGTTATTAATTTTAGTATGTATTAATTTTGTCAAAAATTGATTAAGAGGAACATAGAGTAAAATATCATTGGCCCGTTTGGATAGTTGTCTATGCCTGGAAAATTGAGAGTTGGCCAATTCTGATGGCACAATAGTTTTTAAAGGCGATAGTCCCTGCCTTTAATTATTTATTTAGACACAACAGCATTCTCTGATCACTTTCAAATTCCGCTCACTTATATTTAAATGGCAAATGAATTTGTAAAATCCGTTATTGTTTTTTTGTTAAACTATTTAATTAATTAAAAAATATATTTAAAAAGCAGGCTGTTCTGAGACATGGGATTTGACTATCAAATATGGTGTGCGACGTGATTTCTACTCATGGAGATGCTCCCTTTAAATTATTATTTCGACGTCACCTAATATTCAAGTAGATTTCAAATGTTTACATGCTTATGTTTAAATGGATGTTGAATTGAAAAATCTGTGTTTTTTTCATTGAACAGCAATAAAACTAGTCTAATTGTGGAAAAAAAATAATTAAAATGTATAAATAACGCATTCAAACGTGAATATCTTGAAAACGGCTATGAGTATTTGAATAATTCTTTCACCCGACAGTAGGGTATTTTCTAACCTTTTACCTGACATTATAAATAGTAACACAAGTCATGTGACATCACCTGGAAAATGCATTAAAGTGTGTGTCCCTTTAACCAATTTCGGCCAATTTTCGAAAATGCCGGTGATGTAGAAAAAAATCGAATTTGGCTTTTCATAGCTCTTGGAAGTTACCAGATTCAATTTATCAAAGTCCCTAAAATTCGCATAGACTTCATGGTCAGTGAGTATGTCCCAAGAACCACTGTCCCAACAAATGAAGTCAGGTCTTCACTTTAGTGAGACACTCATTCCAACTGCAGTCCAGCTGGTGGCATATTTATAGTTGAAAACAGGCAGCTCACACATTCCATCTCAGGGTAAAGCTGAGACTTGGTACTGTTCCACTAAACTCTACGGCCAGTCGCCTTAAGCACTATCTTAGCATGTGGGTGCCAAGCCCATGTAGACTTAGTAATCTGGTGAATGCGACCGTATTACAGCTGTCTCCACAAATGAAAATCCAAACCAGAAAGAATCATTTGAAACCACACTACAACAAAAATGCAACTAGTCCTGAACCCAATTAAATACAATGGCCATCGTGGCCAGCCTCACCAACCAGAAGTCCAAATATAATAATAATTGTGAACTGATAGGTCTATGAATGATAAATCAAATGTAAGAGGAATGTGCATGACCTAAACATTTATCTTCCTTGTTGATACTAAATCTTAACTTTTGTTCATTTCAGTAACAGCAATTTCCAAATTGCTGCTACATTTAATGTTGATTAGATCTGATTTGTTCAAGATAAAATTACGCCAGGATATTAAAACAATATTTTATTTTCTTCATCTTTGCATTTAATTAAAATAAGTGAGATTAAGCTCAGATGCAACAATATTAATGTTATCATTTGTAGTATCTATAACATTATAACCTTGAGGGGAGTACCCTTAAGTCTTCGAGCTTCAATGTAATTGTAAATTATAAAGCCAAATATTTAATAATGAACATACTCTCCCTGAAATAAATTTGGATTAAATAACAAATATTTTATCTTTTGTCTGTACAGGTTGGGCATCTGAATGTGATTGGAAGGATGTGCTATCTGGTGGTGAGAAACAGCGAATGGGAATGGCACGTACCTTCTATCACAAGTAGGCATAAGTATATTGACTGAAAGTTGGTTTTGTGGATATTTTTGTGGCTCATGTAGCAAGATATCATCATCATCAAGTACCATGCCTGCTGATGTAGGTGACCATGTCTCTCCACAACTTTCTATCTCAACAGTTATTTATCATATCTGTTGTTGACCTTCTGCCAAACCATTCTCTTAAGCTGTCTGGTATCTTTTCTCTTTGCTTCCCTCTATCTCTTTGTCCCTCAACTGTCCCAGTTGTCACAATATATTCCAGCTGTTCCCTTCTCATTACATGGTCAGAAAATGATAATTGTTTCTTCCTAATATTGGAAATTAGTTCTAGTTTTTGCTTTGGCCTCTTTCAGAGCGTTTTCATTGCTCTTCTTAGCTGTCCATGGTATTCTTAACATTCATCTGTATAACCACATTTCTACAGCCTCCAGCGATTTTTTTGTCTGTTGTTCTATTGTCCACGGTTCATATGTTAAGACTGATGCTACATAACATTTAAATATTCCTGGATTCTACCTGTTTTTATGTTTTCTTTAGATTTAAACCAGAATGGACCAGATTAATTTTCAGATTAGAAAAATTCTATCACATCTTTTTTAATTTTACAATTTTATGCAATAATATAGTTAAATATGTTACTTATTATACATCAACGGAAAGGAAAATGGTTGAAGAAAATGAAAATAGCAATATATAGATGATATCTGAAGGAAAAAAAATATTTATTATAAATAGTATAAAATATTCAAAGGTAGATAATTTCATTTCAAAATATCATATTTATGTACCTGTATTCTCTTATGACTAGAAGGTGTTGCAATCCAATATCTATCGTCTTGAAATTTTACACAAACTAATCAAAAGTTCTTCAAAATACACTTTATTTTATGCATCTATGTCCACCAATAATGAAATTATGCATAAGAAATAGTAGACTACTTAGTAGCATTGGGTGTGGCCACTATTTAACATAAATAAACACATATTTACATAGTGTAGAGACTCCATCACCACATATCTTCAGATCGACTAACTCATTGATTATAAAATAAAAATGTTCAACTCCAGTGTTAAATCAGTCCCATTATATGACTGCGAAACATGGACAAAAAAAAAATGATAATCATAAAGATACAGACCTGTCTTCATTAATATTTTATTATATCAAATATGAGTGACAGTATATATTAGCATTCATTGCTGTCTTCATTAGAATTTTGTTATATCAAATATGAGTGACAGTAGCATTCATTGCTGTCTTCATTAGAATTTTGTTATATCAAATATGAGTGACAGTAGCATTCATTGCTGTCTTCATTAGAATTTTGTTATATCAAATATGAGTGACAGTATATATTAGCATTCATTGCTGTCTTCATTAGAATTTTGTTATATCAAATATGAGTGACAGTAGCATTCATTGCTGTCTTCATTAGAATTTTATTATATCAAATATGAGTGACAGTATATATTAGCATTCATTGCTGTCTTCATTAGAATTTTGTTATATCAAATATGAGTGACAGTATATATTAGCATTCATTGCTGTCTTCATTAGAATTTTGTTATATCAAATATGAGTGACAGTAGCATTCATTGCTGTCTTCATTAGAATTTTGTTATATCAAATATGAGTGACAGTATATATTAGCATTCATTGCTGTCTTCATTAGAATTTTGTTATATCAAATATGAGTGACAGTAGCATTCACTGCTGTCTTCATTAGAATTTTGTTATATCAAATATGAGTAACAGTAGCATTCATTGCTGTCTTCATTAGAATTTTGTTATATCAAATATGAGTAACAGTAGCATTCACTGCTGTCTTCATTAGAATTTTGTTATATCAAATATGAGTGACAGTAGCATTCATTACTGTCTTCATTAGAATTTTGTTATATCAAATATGAGTAACAGTAGCATTCATTGCTGTCTTCATTAGAATTTTGTTATATCAAATATGAGTAACAGTATACGTTAAGCATTAGTAGCAATGACTACAATCAGAAACTCTAATAAAGCTTTACATACCATTTGTAGACCACAGTTTGCCCTGCTGGACGAGTGCACAAGTGCTGTCTCCATAGATGTTGAGAGCAAGATCTACCTCAGCCTCAAGAATGCTGACATTACATTGCTGACCATCAGCCACAGACCAACCCTGTGGTTAGTTTCCTCATGTCTTCTCAATATTTTCATTTAATCAATCCTATAATTTCTTCTTAAAATTGTCTCAATTTTATTTAGTGTGCGTTATAATACATCCTTTCATGTCTTCTCAATATTTTCGTTTAGTCCACCTTTTATAAACCAGGGGAGGGTACAGCCAAGAAGAAAGCACACAGATTAAAAAAAAAAAAAAATTTTCCACCTACTGAAGTGGGAATCGAACCCCAGGACTTTCTTGTCCAGATGATGTCTTACCTCTAGACCACCCAACCCCCAATTCCTCTATCAATTTTTATGTAGCCTGTGTTATAAATCCTCTATCAATTTTTATGTAGCCTGTGTTATAATTCCTCTCATATTTCCTCTACATTTTAATTTAGTCTACCTTAAAATCCCTCTTCAATCAAATGCATCTTTTGTAAATTTGCTCCAAATATTGAACAAATTAGAGACAATGAGTGAAACAATTTGTCCACTTGTAGTGAATGCCACTATCTTTGTGGCTTATGAAGGGAGAGAAGAAACTTGAGGAAAGTTTGAGACACACCCATATGCAGGGACAGCATCAAGGAAACTGTACAACATAATCTAACAATAATGATTCAAGCTATCAGATGAATGACAGACACAATTTAACACTAACATCTCATTAAACACAGCCAAACAAGTCATAAACTCTAGCAGTAGAGAAGATTGGCTGAATGGATGGGCCATAGGAAAAACAAGGAGAGATCATTTTAAATACATGACAAGGCCAAACCCCCCATGGCAACATTAACAATCTAAAAAGAAGAGACCAAACCACCATCTTCAGACTGAGAACCAGTCATGTACCACTGAACAACCACATCAATAGAATACAATGAAATCAAACTCCAGCATGTCCACTCTGTGAGCACCCACATGAAACAGCAGAACATCACATTTTTGACTGTCCAAAGCTCACTGACATCAGAGCAACTCTACTTCCTCAAAGACCTGATAAATAGAACACCTTGTATGGAACAACAAGAGAACTCAGAAATACCTGCAGATGGGGGGCCTTGGTAGCCTAGTTGGGAAAACCACCCTACTGGACTACCGACGTTCGGACAACCCATGTTCAATTCCCGCTGGAAGCAGTGTGAATTGTACTCGTGGTTGGAAAAAAAAAATACCCCCACGGTCAACCCAGCCGTTGGCAGAAATGGGTACCAGGGTATTATCCTGGGAAGGTGAGGAATGTCGCTTCGCATCTGAGTTTTGATGCTTGAGGATACACTATACAGAAATATCCGAACATTTCTGGATAGGCAGCCGAGCACATATGGGTGTAAACTCGCGTGCTAAGACGCCGGTTCAAGTCTCGTACTTTACCTTTACCTGCAGATATCATTACATGGCATTGGGCCGAAGGATGTCAGCTCTCAGGCTATTGGATCCATAACATCAACATCAGCAACAACAACATCAGCAGGAACAACATCAATAACAACATTAGATAAATAAAAGCTAAAACTTTATGTCTTCTTGAATATTTGTAAATTTATAAAAGTGAGCTAATAAGATTTATCTTCCATGTTTGCAAACCTACACTTGTTTTATTTTCTACACGTTGTGAAGCAGAGGTGAACAACCTACGGCCCGCAATTTCAGAACTGGCCCGCTAAGTTATTTTAAACAGCTCTTGTTCAAAATTTGAAAATTACTATACACTCCATTTTCTGAGCTAAGAAAAAAAATAAGTAAATAAAAAGTAACACATAGATGTCCAAACAGTAAACCAGTAAGCTCTCTATTTATAATTTATTATTGAATTCCTCCACCCCCCCTCTTTTTTTAATCTCACCTCTCTCTCTTTCATTCCACTCTCTTTTCTGTCTTCCACTCTCCTTCACTAATAATATTTTTACATTAAAATCGCTTGTGAATGCAAATTAGGTAATTTATATAATGGTCTCATTAGGTGATGGTATGTGGCCCACAGCGTCTTCATAGTTTTGAGATCTGGCCCTCAGAAAATAAAAGGTTGCCCACCCCTGCTGTAAAGTCTTCCAAACTAACCAACTTATCAAATATATCTATCTATCTATCTATCTATTGTCCTTTCGAGCCGAAGACGGTACATAGGGCAGAACCACAATCTCAAAAACAGAAACCTTGCGTGCCAAAATGGCACATATTGCAGAGATTACTGCTCTAAAATCTATAGCAAAATATATTATACACAGACATAAAACAACATACTGTTTCTCATAAGCTATTTTTGTTTTAGAGGGGAAAGGATATGTTTCTATTGTACTATTCGTGTTTTCCAAAATGTTTTTTTACAGCAAGACAATGCATTATATTTATTACTACATAGCTATAATCTTCAGGGTTGTCACAACAGCTACTAGTTTATCGCATAAAAGTGTCATATTTGAAAAAAAAAACATCTAGCAAAGACTTTTCTGTTGAAGAGTTGAGATTTAATTATAAATATAATCTTAATTTTTCAAAGGAATAATCTTTGCTATATATGTTTTTTTTTTTTTTTTTCAGATATGGTGTATAACTTTTGATAAATATACTTGTAGTGGTTGTTGATGACCCTAGTAGTTTGTATTTATGAACATTTCCCCTGCAACTTATTTATTCAATGGTTAACCATAAAAATTACAATTGGATTGGAGGAGAAATGGTTGTGTTGGTTGTCATTTAATTTGTTGATTATGTATATATATAAAATGAAAATAAAACTGTAAATAGTAATGATTAATATAGTTACTTTTTTACATGCACTCAAGTGATATAATAAAACATAGTGAGCAGTAAATAAAAAGACAGTTATTCATCTGTTTGGGAGATGAATGAAGTTTTGTGGAAACAGGGCCCATGGTAAGAGAGTGGTCATGGAACTGGACTGTTTAAGATGAAGTTCAGTTCTGATCAGTAGCTTCTAGGTTCACCCAGCCTTAAATGGATGCCACATTTTTCTGGGAAAGAACTGTTTTGATGGATAATTTTTCCCATTAATCTGGGGGAGCAGAAGGGCCTGCGCCCTGCGGTAGCAGGGTCTGCGCACCATCAGCCGACCAAGACCTAGCAGTTCTACCTCCTTGTGGTATCCCCTGGATTCAGTCTGCGTCAAACAAGACTGGCTAACAGAAGCTAGGATCGCCGTGTTCCCTGTAGTGGTGGCTGTTACTGATATAGAGGACCCAGTATTGCAGTACCTCTGGGCTGGACTAGTAGTTTCCCAGCATAGCCTGGGATAGACGAACTCCAACCTCTCCAGTAAGAGCCGGGAATGTCAAGAAATCCATTACGACCTGCCACATCTTATGAGTCAAAGGGCAACATGCTCGAATCAACTCATGGCAATCCGTCAACAACAACCCCATTAATCTAAACAAGACAATAGGTCAAACACATAGACAAAAGAAGAATGAATAATATTCCTCTGAAATATGGATAGCATTCACAGGCCATCCTTTCATCAGAAGTATACATAACTAAAGCAGATTATTTTCACAAATAGACTGTCATGCAAATCTTTTAAATATCATCAGCAAGAGCCAGGGATGGAAAACTATCTACAGTTTAATATCTAAGTCACAAATTAAATATGTCACCTTCGCATGTCTAAGTCACCTTCACATGTCTAAGTCATCTTCATATGTCAAAGTCACCTTCACATGTCTAAGTCATCTTCATATGTCAAAATCACCTTCACATGTCTAAGTCACCTTCATATGTCTAAGTCACCTTCACATGTCTTATACAATATTGGCTTTTTGTTTTTATGCTTTTCTTTTATTGTTAGTGTTCGTCCTGCATAAATGGTTTGCCCATTTTACGTGACTTTCTAAATTGTGCTCCTTATTCAACAAATCTCCAGCAAAACAACATACCAGTCTAGAAGTCCTTACCTTATACACGTACACAAGTTCAATATGTTGCAGTAATTGTTTCATGTATATTTGAGACAGTTAATATTACTTTTTTGGAGTCTATACTTGTACTATTACAAGAAAATAATAAAAGCAAATAAAATGCTTTCACTGATGTAGATATCTATCTATCTATTGTCCTTTCGAGCTGAAGATGGCACATAGGGCAGAACCCTTTTTTACAATGACAGCTTGTCAAGCTATCAATCAACCTCCTTTGTCGCCTCTTACGACATGCCTGGAAGGTCACAGAGTTACTATTCTTTACTTCCCTCATAATGAGGCCCCGGTAACACATGGGAAAGATGTAAATATAGCATACGAATTAAAAAATTAATCTTTGTGAAACTATCACTTTTATTCACAGAAATTATAAAAATTATACAGCTACATTGATAAATCACTGTTGACTACTGTAAACATGGGAGTTACATTGTTTAATATGTAAGACACCAAGATATTATTATGTAGGCTGTATTTACTGACGAATGAGGCCTAATAAGAATTTTTAAAATCACAAAAATGACTTATCTGTAACTGGCAAACTTTCACTTTTACTCACTGAAATTATGCAATTACTTTGAATTAACGAATCTCACTTTTCACTTTAACACATTCTGTACTATGAGTGGCAATATGTAGCTCTAGCAGCTGGCACGCAAGGCCCAAAAGCCACAGTTTGTGTCTTTTAATTTATTGATGTTTTCACAATTATTTCTGCTAAAACTCTTTCAATCTCTCAATAACTGTTTTTCAAATTTTGTGAACAAATTGTCCCAAACAAAATGCATTTTTAGGTAAATTTTCATTTATTTTTTCGCTTTTATTTCAAATTATTTGTTGTCGCATGTAACATCTGATAGTCTCATTATGTCTGGTTCTGTCTATGAGTATTTTCTCCATACATTTCTAAATCTTTGTCTTTGATTATTTCCTTGAGGATTTCATAGCAAGGACAGTTGTATTATGCTTCTTGTTGATTTTCTTAAATTTAAATGACTGATAGCACCTTGTCTTCTATTCTTGCTCTGCTCATCATTAGGTCCCATTTCACCACAGCCTGTCTGAAAGAATCTTTGTCACTAGCCAGATCTCCCACTTTTTCTATTGTTATGTTCAAGGTGTGTTTCCGGGGCCTCATTATGAGGGAGGTAAAGAATAGTGACACTGTGACCTTCCAGGCATGTCGTAAGAGGCGACTAAGGAGATTGATCGATGGCTTGACAAGCTGTCATTGTAAAAAGTATTGTTATAGAAACAGCGCCATAGATTTTAGAGCAGTGATCTCTGCAATATGTGCCATTTTGGCACGCAATGTTTCTGTTTTTGAGATTGTGGTTCTGCCCTATGTGCCGTCTTTGGCTCGAAAGGACAGTAGATAGATAAATAGATGTTGAAGGTGTCCTTGATATCTTGAAACCATCTTTTTCTTGGTCTGCCCCTGATGCGTCACCCATGAACCATGCCTTACATTATTGTTCTTAAGCACTGCTAGTGTTTGCCTAATTCATTGAACAAGTTTCCCATTAGTTGTCCAGAGTGGGCTAAAATACCAAGCACCACATTGGCGTAAAGTAATCTGCGATTCTTAGGTGACTGAATAGTGCACCATAACTGGTCATTAATATGGATAAATTAACTAAATAAGTAGATAATGAATAGGAAATACCCAAATATTTAAACAAAAACCCAAATACCTAATAAAAAATAACTCCCAAATACCCATTGAAAAAAATAACACCTAAAAAAAAAAAATTCCTAAATTTGAATGTGAATATTTCAGCAAACCAGTACACACACAGATGTAAATTGTGCCCACATAATGCCCATATAGAGATAAATCATTAGGATATGTAAATTGTGTCCACATGGTGCCCATATAAAGGTAAATAATTAAAATATGTAAATTGTGCCCACATGATGCCCATATAAAGGTAAATCATTAAAATATGTAAATTGTGCCCTCATGATGCCCATATAAGGGTAAATCATTAAGATATGTAAATTGTGCCCACATGGTGCCCATATAAAGGTAAATAATTAAAATATGTAAATTGTGCCCACATGATGCCCATATAAAGGTAAATAATTAAAATATGTAAATTGTGCCCACATAATGCCCATATAGAGGTAAATCATTAAAATATGTAAATTGTGTCCACATGGTGCCCATACAAAGGTAAATAATTAAAATATGTAAATTGTGCCCACATTAAGCCTATATAAAGGTAAATCATTTAAATATGTAAATTGTGCCCTCATGATGCCCATATAAAGGTAAATCATTAAAATATGTAAATTGTGCCCTCATGATGAGTATATAAAGGTAAATCATTAAAATATGTAAATTGTGTCCACATGGTGCCCATAAAAGGATAAATCATTAAGATATGTAAATTATGCCCACATGATGCCCATATAAAGGTAAATCATTAAAATATGTAAATTGTGCCCTCATGATACGCATATAAAGGTAAGTCATTAAAATATGTAAATTGTGCCCACATGGTGCCCATATAAAGGTAAATAATTAAAATATGTAAATACAGAAGGATAACTCATTTACCATTCCTAGAAGCAAGTTCAAGAATTTATGTATTTTTCTGACTACAAATGTGCTTCTGCCATGGTTAACTTTCATTATTTTCTTGAAAAATCCAGGAAGTTCCACACACATCTGCTCCAGTTTGATGGTGAAGGCGGCTGGAGAATGGAGGAGCTTGACACAAATGCACGCCTGACTTTAAGTGAAGAGAAAAATAAGCTTGAGAACCAATTAGCTGGGATGCCTCGTATGCAAGAACGTCTGAAGGAGTTGTGTACCCTCCTTGGAGCAGATTCTGTCTTATTGGCCAATGAAGTTACAGCAAACAAAGCACAAGAAGATGAAAACAACAGTTCATTTGAACTTGAGAACTGTGAATGAAGTTTAAGATCACTCAATGATCTCTAAAAACTCTGAATGTTTGATACCTTTCACTAGGTTATGACATTTGTTTCTGAGAACTCTACATGATTTCTAAATGCTCTGAATGATTGATACCTTTCACTAGATTCTGACATTTGTTTCTGAGAACTCTACATGATGATCTAAAAACTCTGAATGATTGATACCTTTCTCTAGATTCTGACATTTGTTTCTGAGAACTCTACATGATTTCTAAAAACTGAATGATTGATACCTTTCACCAGATTCTGACATTTGTTTCTAACTCTACATGATTTCTAAAAACTCTGAATGATTGATACCTTTCACCAGATTCTGACATTTGTTTCTGAGAACTCTACATGATTTCTAAAAACTGAATGATTGTTACAAACCTTGCAAAAGGTTATGACATTTGTTTCTGAGAACTGTGAATGATTTTTGAAAAACTGTAAATGATTTCTGAAGAACTCTAAATGATTTTTGAAGAACTCTAAATGATTTTTGAAGAACTCTAAATGATTTAAAAAAAAACCGTAAATGATTTACACAAATCTTTCAATGAGTTTTGACAAACCAAAATTATTTCTTAAAATTGTTAATGGTTTTTAACAGTTTTTTCAAGTGATTTCTAATAGCCAGCAAACTTAATAATTTATAAAGAGAAATTGAATACTTTCTGATAACTCCTAATGATTTCTGACAGCCCAAAATAATTTTATAATGATTTATAAAAACTGTATATCTCTGAATGATTTCTGACATCTATAATTGTCTTCAGCACTCCAGTTTTTTTGTTGTTTCTAAGATCTGTGAATGATTTCTGAAAGTCTGAATGATTGATGACAATCCTTAGCTATTTTAGAGCTATGAGTAATGTCTGATCTAATTTTGAAAATAAATTGTTTATAGAAGAATATTCATTAAAAGTTTTCTACCTTTTCTGTCTCAAATAATTATATATGTAAATGTGTGTGTAGAATAGAGATGTGTGATGTATTTTTCTCCAGATGTCTTATTTAGATAAAGTACTGTAATTAGTCAGTAAGAATGAATTAATTAAAATCGGAAAAACTGATTTGATTTTTTAATAATCTTCTTAGAAAATGAGTCGGAATGATTCATGTTACAGTAGTACCAATACTTGACATTTTCCTTCATATTTACTGTATCATCACTATCATGTGCCATGTTGATGATAAAGATGACCATGGATTTTCATTTTTTTTTGTCTGTTACTCATTCTGTTATATATTTCCTGTTCACAGTATTGTTGATCAGTGAAAGTAAGTTTTTCAACCCACCGGGATTTTAATGTGATTTCCCATTTTTACCCCACTCAAAATATTTTTACAACTATCATGATCTTCATGTTTCATACCACTTGGCGTAGGCGATCATGTCCTTCCACAATTTTCTATCCACAGTGCATCGCATCGATTCTGTTGACTGTTTTCCATACCATGACACCAAGCTTTCTAGTTTATTCTCTCTTTGTCATTCACAATCTCTTTTTCCCTGTATTTTGCCAGTTGTAACCAAGTATTCCAATTTTCCTCTTCTCATGATGTGCCAGAAAAATGTTGATTTTTTTTCTTTCTGATGTTTCTTTGGAGCGCCCTTTTTGTGTTGGCCTTTTTGAGAATGTCCTCGTTGGTCTTTTTAGCTGTCCAGAGAGCTTTGAACATTCTTCTGAGAAATCCCATCGCTGTGGCCACTAATTGTCTTTTCATTTGTTTGTTTACTGTCCTTGATTTGCTTCCATAGGTCAGAATTGGTTTTATATAGCACAAATGAACTCTCTTTCTCACTTCTACTGACATAGATTTGTTGCACAAGACGTTTTTCATTTTCTGAAATGCTATTTTGGCCTGAGCTATTCTGCTTTTTATTTCTGTGGTACATCTTCCATCTGATGTTATTATTGTGCTCAAGTATTTGATGTTTTGCACTTGTTTCAGATTTGTCCTGTTTATTTTTATACTGCATGATGGTGATGATTGTTTCTTTGATATGACCATTACTTCTGTTTTCTTACTATTCAGACTGAGACCTTTCTTGTTGCTTTCCTTTACTATTATGTCTATCATTTCTTTTAGTTTATACTCTGTCTCTGCTATTATTACTATTTTTACAATATGCTCATATTATGAGAGATGCCAATTTATTTTTGTTTATGAACAACTTCATTGCACATTGGTCTCCAAAAACTTCTCTATTGTGCTTTCTTTAATAAAAAATCTGGCTAATCAAATTTTGAACATTTATTCTTTACCATGTGTATGGACTTAAGTGACTTAGTTCTAATTTCCCTTTCATTTATTCATTAATTGTCCATGATTTTCTTCCATATAGTTGCACTATATTAACATAATGCTAAAGCATATATTGTGTGTTAAACTAATTAATTTCCAGTGTTTAAAAAAAAAAAATTTTCAGCCACGTTTTTGTGACTTCCGGTGACACTTTTGTATATTCGTTAATTCTCCATGATTCACTTCAGCATGGCAGAACTATCTTACCCTAATACAGAACTTTCCAGTGTGTATTGACCTTAAGTTTCTGCCCCATTTTTTGCCCATAAAGTATTCCCAACATTCCTGTGTAGCACATTACTAGGGTAGATATTGATTGACCAGAAGCCTCAGTGACTGAGTGGTTAGTGTGCCACTTCCTAATCAGAAGGGTCAAAGTTCGATCCCCAGAACTAGCGGATATTTTCACACCGGCAAGGCTCCAGGATTCACCCAGCCTTTAAAAATGGGTACCAGAGATTTTTCTGGGAAGTGAAAGCGGCCTGGTGTGATACCGACCACATCACCCAAAAATGTGCCGTGGTCATGGAAAAATATGGTCACTAACAACATATTCCACAAAGACCTAGCAAGGCAGGGTGAATGACCCTTTACTTTACTTTTGATTGATTGACCATGACTTATCATATGTATGATAGGAATGCCTGCAAGAATTGCTTTACAAACTCCGTGATCTCTATGAAAATTAAAACAGCAACATACGATCAAATGCACCGTGTTTGACTTATTAATATCATTTCTCACCTACTATTAAATTTATAAAAACTAACTAAATTCATAACATCCTCCCACCCACCCTCCTCCCACAAGAGCACAGTTAAAATATTGTTTGAATACTTTTGTACTATTTTCACTTCTTTTGTAAAGCATGCTTTATCTGTTTCTTTAAACGTGTGTAGAGTTGTATCATACAGTTGTCAACAGTTGTCACTAATGAAGTAATTTAGATAATTCTTCTCTGAGTAAAAAAAAAAGAAGAATATTTAGCTCAAGTGTAATATAAATAATTCCATTATGTAACATAAATAATTCAGTTGTTAAATAATATAAATAATTCAGTTATAGGTTTTCTTTAGGTTCAGACCAGATTAGTTTTCAATTTAGAAAAATGCCTTCCCATGCCTTTTTCATTTTACAATTTCACACACTAATATAATTAAATGAGGTACATGTTATACATCATTGGAAAGGAAAGTTGTTAAAGAAAATGAAATTAGCATTATATTGGTGATATCTGAAGGAAAATATATATTCTTTTATTATAAATAATATAAAAATATTCAAAGGCAGATAATTTTCAGTTCAAAATATCATATTTCATGAACCTCTATTTTTACCTGATTGGAAGCATGTTGCTATCCATTCTTCTCGAAATTATACACAAACTAATCCAAAGTTCTTCAAAGTACACTTGACTTGATGCATTTATATCCACAAATAATTAAATTAGGCACAAGCAATGGTGTGGCCAATATTTGTTAGAAAAAAAACCACATATTTACTTCGGAAACGCAAGCACTGTATCTATAAAAATAAAGAAAATACCACATGGTAATCGAAGGTTGTAATTATGAAGCTTCTTCTAGATAATCAAATACAAGTATTGGTGAATAATTATACATAGCCGTTACTTTACTTTAAAATATTCAACCATACTCCGTCCGAGCCAATGTGTCGGATTTTGGTCAGGTATGCCTGAAGATCTACTAAAATCTATCTTTGTAGCCATACTGAAGAAGTCAGGCGCCCACTGATTGTGAAGACCATCGCACTATTAGTCTCATGAGCCTTATGGCGAAAATATTACTACTAAGAATCATCATGAGATGTGTAAGGAACAAAATAAAACCAGAAATAAGTGAGGAACAATGTGGATTTGTGGAAGGAAAGGGCACCAATAATGCAATATACATCTTAAGAACATTGATAGAAAGATCTAAAGAGGTAAAGAAAGATCTATATATGTGCTTTATAGACTACACAAAAGCATTTGACAAAGTAAAGCACTTGGAAATAATAAATATGCTGGAGAAATTAAACATTGATGGCAAGGATCTGCGAATCATAAAAAACATGTACTGACAACAAACAGCAGCTATACGAATTAACAACCAAACAGGACAATTTCAATTGATAAAACAAGGAGTCAGATAAGGCTGTGTTCTGTCGCTGGATTTGTTTTCACTTTACAGCGAACATATTATGAGATCAATAGTAGACAAAACAGGAATTGAAGTCAACGGTCACAACATAAATAATTTACGATATGCGGATGATACAGTCTTAATAGCAGAGACAGAGAATGAGCTACAAGAAATAATAGATATAATAGTAAAAGAAAGCAACAAGAAAGGTCTCAGTCTAAATAGTAAGAAAACAGAAGTAATGGTTATATCGAAGAAACAATCATCACCATGATGCAGCATAAAAATAAACAAGACAAATCTGAAACAAGTGCAACATTTGAAATACTTGGGCACAGTGATAAATAACATCAGATGGAAGGTGTAACACAGAAATAAAAAGCAGAATAGCTCAGGCCAAAATAGCATTTCAGAAAATGAAAAATATCTTATGCAACAAATCTATGTCAATAGAAATGAAAAAGAGAGTTCATCGATGCTATATAGAACCAATTCTGACCTATGGAAGCAAATCATGGACAATAGACAAACAAATGAAAAGACGATTAGAGGCCACAGAGATGGGATTTCTCAGAAGAATGTTGAAAGTTCCCAGGACAGCTAAAATGACCAATGAGAAAGTTCTCAAAGAGGCCAACACAAAAAGGGAGTTCTTAAAAAACATCAGAAAGAAGCAATCAACATTTTTTGGGTACATCATGAGAAGAGGAAAGTTAGAATACTTGGTTACAACTGGCAAAATAAAAGGAAAGAGAGATCGCGGACGACAAAGAGAGAAAATACTGGATAGCTTGGTGTCATGGCATGGAAAACAGTCAACAACAGAACTCATATGATGCACTGTGGATAGAAAATTGTGGAAGGACATGATCGCCAACGCCAACCGGTACGGTACATGATAATGATAATGATGCCTTCATAAGTGGAGCTGTTGTGTTGGTTAAAAGTCCAGAAAGAGTTAAATAATATAAATAATTCAGTTGTTAAGTAACATAAATAATTCAGTTGTTAAGTAATACAAATAATTAGCTTTAAAGTAATATAAATAATTGAGTTCTGCAGTAACATAAATAATTAAACTTTGAAGTTACATCAATAATTCAGCTCTTAAGTAACACCAATAATTTAATTCTGAAGTAACATCAATAATTCAGCTCTTCAGTAACACCAATAATGTAATTCTGAAGTAACATAAATAATTCAGCACAGAAATAATATCAATAAATCTTCTCTGAAGTAAAGTCATGGGCTTCTTTTCACACCTGTAGAGCACTTATCTGGCAATATGGTGGGAGTGGCCATATTTTTCAATGACGCATTTTGTGGGCATTGTGATCAGTACCACCGCACGCAACCTTATTTTCCCAGAAAAGTCTGGCTTCTATTTAAGGTTGAGTGAACCTAGGAGCCATCGACATGTTTCGAACTTGACCTCTTGTCCTTATAATTCTAGTTCACTAAGCACAGAGTGACACCAGCACCCTAGCTCTGAAGTAAGATATTATATTCAAAGATTTTTTTCTCTTCCACATTTGTCATTCACCATTGAGCCAAAGAGATAGTTTTGTCTTTTGCTCTTTGGTTGGACTCTTATGTTGTTGGATGCCTCTTATGTTGTTAGGTCAGCTTTTTATGTTGTCAGGTTTCCAAGCGTTTCTAGTTTCCGTCTATCCTAATTTTTCAAGAATGTTGTCTCAGTCTGTTGTTTTCAAAGTATTTGTTGATAGTTGTTCGAATTGTATTTAGTTGTTTCTGTCTTGTCACAAGGACAGACCATTTAAATTGTCATTTCTTTCTGCAAGAGTAATCCTTAGCTGTCTTTTAGGCTCTTCATTTTAATTCTAAATGTCATTGTAAAAATTACCGCCTCAAAAAACATTTTTTAAAAATTTGACAGCTTGCCATAGGCAAACACTCCTTCCCCTCCGTAGCTTCCTAATTATCACTAATGTGACCCCTGCGTGTTTGATTTGTTTGGTTTGTTGTTGGAATTTTTTTGTTAAAAAACTTAGTAAAAATTACTACAGTATCTTATAAGACACATTGTTTTTATTTTAAATTCTGCCAATTTTAAGAAATTAGCTTTTTTATGTTTTTTTTCTTTCTTATGTCGGGGAAATTTCCTCTGCCATCAGTATGGCATCAAAGAAATCTTTGTAACACGGCAGAGTCTGCGGAGAGAGAGCACTGAACATATGGGCTGAATTGACGACTTACGGCCACCGTATTAATAGACACCGGAAGCATGGAGTGCTATGTGGTCGAGTTTCAGGCTAAAAATTGACCGTAAATCAGGAAGTGATTACTGCATCCGATCCCCTTGGATAATCACACAGCCATGTAGCAAAAATTCTAAAAAATTGTTGGATGTTCAAACTCAAAATGTTATATTTAAATGGCAGTAATTTTTTACGAGTCTCGTATAAAGAAAAGTCTATATATAGGTATCGTAATCTAGGATTAATTTTTTGTATTGCAAACTGGCTCTTATAAATGTCTAGCACATTTCACTGCTGTGGTATTTATTTTATTGATTGTTCTAGAATCAAGCATCCAAGTCTGACATTGTCTTCACAATGTTGGATGAAGATTATGTTGAAGAGAAATCTATTTGCCTTTTTTTATGATTTATTTGTTGGTCAGTGAATCCTGTTCTAAAGTAACATAAATAATTCATCTCTGAGGTTGCATAAATAATGCAGTTCTAGAGTAATATAAGTGGTTCAGTTTTGAACAAACATGAATAATTCAGTTGTTAAATAGTTCATATATGAAGAAATAGCTAATTCTGCCTAGAGTTATTGAAATCATTCAGTTCTGAATTAACATAACTTATACAGTTCTGAAGTTACATAAACAATTAACTTCTCAAGTTATAATAAACATTATGCTCTGAAGTTCTATGAACCAACACATGTTGAATATAATGCAAGGAAAATTGCAAACACACAAGATTATTGAATACCCTGAACTAAGATCAAACCTCTACCATTAGGCACATCATCTTGCCACTAAACATGCATTTCAGTGAACTATCATATAATGTATCTCCATTCCCAAATAAAGTAACTTTACTGGCAAGTCATTCATATATATTTAGAAAACATAGTATTAAATTCAGCTCCAATCCATGAATTTATTTATAGAAATGATTATTTTGTTAATTATTATAACTTTTTCCCTCTTCATTAAACACATAAACCAGGATAACACAGAAAGAGAGGTATTATAACAGTTCTTGGAGAAATCTATGAATTGTAGAAAATTATAGGTCATCAAGAGTCTCGTTTTGAGTTATTTGTGGGTTATCATCATTGTATTCTGAACATGTCCTGATCTGTCGATTGACTATCTTCAATGGCGGTGCAGCTAGCCACCCTGTCGGCTCTTTCATTTCCTTGAACTCCCTCATGTCCAGGGACATAGACAAAGGTGACTGCATATCGTTGACTTCTGTAATGACTCTCTCTACCCAGTACCTGCCCTGCGTACAGAGCCCGCCTCCACTTTTCTTACATGCTCATAAAATCACTTAGTATACAGGTGTGGGTGTAGTCTTGTGACTCTAACCAGTTGAATGCCCTGGTCGCTGCCATCACCCCTATTGTCATGCTATTCACGGTCTTAATGCACAAACTACTGTCTTCTTTGACTAATTTGCCTGCAGAGTGTGCCGTAAATGACCATGCACTCCTTTGGTGTCGTATTACGGATCCATCTGTAAAGATGAGTGCATCTTCCTCATAGATGTTGACCTTCACATTAATCATAACTGGATTCTGCTCCTTGCACTTCCTGTCGAATATATATGACAGTACACGAGAATGTGCCCCTGAATGACGTAGGCACCATTATCCACTCCTTGCCAGCGTTGATATCAGTAAGCCCACATACCTATTTGATGATATCTTTTGCGTGGCCCCTTCATGATCTCCCTCATTTGTAGTTTGTCACCTTTCCCTGTGTTGAACTCTTGGTATAAAGGATGCTCTTTATCTGCTCTTATCTTAAGGTATGCTCATGCCCTCATGATCTTGATCTTGTCATTCATAGTTGAAAAATCAAGAAGGTACCTCATTGCTACACAGGGAGTGTCTCTCATACACCCAAAGTTAATGCGCATCTCTTCATTTTGTTTTTTCTCTAGCCTGTCAATCTGTGGTTTACTGACAGTGAGGATTGCTAGGGCAGACTCAACTGGTGCCAGTACCAGTCCCTGGAACAGAAATGTAAGTCTCCTCTGTTCAGTATTCCCTGCTGCCATGACCTTCATGGTGGCTAATCCTTTGCGGGCTTTTGTTATCACATGGTCGACATGGACCCTAAAAGACAGACTGCAATCAAACTCACTCCTAAGCATATCATTAACACATCCTTGGTCACATCATCAGCCCCCATTTGCACCACCGGTGTTTCCATGATATGATTGTTAAGGGAGAACCATGACAGTGAAGCTTTATTAGGATTAACCAAGGCACCTGATACTTCACACCAGGGAAGAGATGCGATGATTGAGTTCATTTTGCAGTACAGAGATGATTACCCATCTCTCTTCCCTGTTGGTATACCAGAATGTCATCAGCAAATATCATAGTTCTCCCCCCTTCATCCAGCTGTTGTTCCATGATCGTTATTGTGTACACATTAAATAGAACTGGTGACAATGGTGAACCTTGCACCAACCCTGGATGACATGCCTTGTGTGTTTTCTACTAATTATTTATTTGTTTTTATTAAGCAGATGTGAAGATGAAGTGGGTGTTTTCCTTCTTTACTGGGAATCAAGGGAATAATGAATGGCAGATACATTTCTCCAGACATCTTGGACAACAAGAACAGTGTCTTACATTGCACAGTTTGTGCTCATCCATCACAGGGTGCCCCAAATCTGGACTAAACTCATCTTCAAATTTTCTCAGCCAGTCTGTCTTCTCCTGCCTCTCTTTTCTGTACTTTCTAGATACCAATGCAAGACAGCTTTTACAATGATTTCTGTAGCTCTTCTATTTCCTTATTGTCCCACTAATTAATTTTATGAAAACTTTATTTATGAGAGCTCTGAGTGTTTTATGTGAAGTTTAAACTGACTCCAAAAGATTTCAGTATTTTGTGCAAACTTTTCAACAGTATTAAGATCATTTTATGTAAATTTGTTATATTTATTTAACTACTTAAACTTGCAAAACTTGGGTACAAAGAATCTAGGAGTCGTCAAGCTGGTCTTGTAAAAGTATGTTGTGTTGATGAATTTCCTCCTGGTTAGATCCCCTATAGTAGTCTGTCCTGCTGCTGTTTTGTGTCTTTTCCCCCAAGTTTTCTAAATTAAAAACTATGTCTGTCTGTTTATTATGCACGGATGTCAATATTTCTATTTTAAAAACAATTTTCAAATGATTGTAGTTCTGTTGTGTTAGAAAACAGATGGTAGAGAGAATTATGAAAAGAGAAAAATTGAGCCTCAGTGGTTGAGTGGTTAGTGTGCTTGCTTCCTGATCTGAAGGTTCCTGGGTTCGATTTCCAGAAATGGTGGATTTTTTTTACCTTCAATGTTCCGGGGTTCACCCAGCCTCTAAAAATGGGTATCAGAGATTTTTCTGGGAAGTAAAGGTGACATGGCATGATACCAACCACATCACCCAAATATGTGCTATGATCATATAACAGTATCGTCACTAACACCATATTCCCCATACACCTAGCAAGGCAGGGGAGAGAACCTTTACTTTTTTTTAAAAATAACTTTTTAGAGAGAATTAAGCTCTGAGTTATGACATCACAATTCTTGGGTCAGCTGTAAGATTAATTGACGGAGCATGAACAACACAGTCACTTTTAAAGGTTTAAAGATGAAAAGTTACCTCCCCTGTCTTGCTAGCAACATGTGAAATATTGTGTTAGTGATCAGATATTTTCATGATCTCGCTACATTTGTGGATGATGGGGTCTGTATCACACCATAGCATTTTTACTCCCTAGAAAAAAATCTGTAGTACCAATTTTTAGAGGCTGGATGAACCCTGGAGCCCTGTTGGTCTGAAAAATATATGTACCACTTCTGGGGATCGAATCTGGAACCTTCTGCATCTGCCTGACTGAAATGCAACCAGTCCAATTCACTTAGGGAGCTGCATAGATTAGAGAACTGATCAACTGCAGACAAAAGGTCAGGTTTGGTTCTGATCAATGGCTTCTAGGTTCACCAGCCATAAAGGGATGTTAGATTTTTCTGGAAAAGAAAGACAACATTGGTGTAATGCTGACCACATTAACCAAAAACATTTTGATGATTAACAAAGAATATTGACCTCTGCATTATATTCCATAAACATGGCAAGAAGCAGAGTTCTTTCTTCTTCAATCCACTCAATGACCAAGTAATTATATTTTTTGATAAAGTGGTTTGATTATCTAGAGGCTTTTGGTACTTTCATATGAAGCTAGAGTTCTTTGGTATTTCAAACTATAGGACACATAACTTCCATATTTTTTTAAAGACCTGTACGCTAAACTGAAAAATGTCTTACAAATTGCAAAAATCTGATGTCTTCATCTCCCTACTCCTGATCCGTGCCATATGATTGGCTAATTTAGGGTTTTTTGCCTCCTTTGCACCACTCGATCAACATCAGACTGCGTCTTCTAGGTTATATATCGACCACAATTAATTCTCATTAACAAGTTGTAGTGAAAGTTACATTTTTATTGGTTATGTGTATCTTTGTAGCATAATTTATGGGCCTTGGTATTTATAGTCTGTTTGAAAAGTATTTTTGGTACGATTTGATTGGCTAGCAAATGTGCAAGCAGAACTATTTTCAGAATTCTGCACAAATGTGTAATTCTTATCAAATTTTATATGCAGATTTATTTTAAAAATAAAATATACAGAAGGTCATATAAATGGTCAAGTTTTCCCTTACAAATTGCCTTGAGAGGCTTATTGGTCTACTTTCTATAAAAGTGTGTACAAATTATTGGAAACCCTTACAATATAGAAAGTATGATAACAATATTTCTTCATGGAAGTTTCACTCCTTTATGTTTATCACTGTTTCAGTTTTATCTTCACACTTTTATTAAATATTTTGCATCATTTTAAAATTTTGTTTAGGGGCATTAATGTTTCTTGAAATGATTTCATCATTCCCCCCCCCCCCCCCCCAGAATGTACATATTTAGTGGTTTTTACTTTTCTTTTTTAAAACCTTATTCTTATTTTAGATTTTTGTCTTCTTGAGTTATTAGCGGGTCATCATCATTGCACTCCAAACATGTCCATAGGTGCTCAGATCCCCTCCTCAGCAAGTCCCGCAGTGTCCAGCGACTGACAACTCCAGTTCTGTGTTGGTTGATAAGTCTTGCATGGTCACTAAGTTTCTCATTTCTGGCTGTGCCCATCTTAACTCCCATCTCCATCATCCGAAGAAGTGACGTGGATCTGTGTTTGTCGAAGTCATGTGCTCTTTCCACATCTCAGAGAGCATTGATGATGTCCGCCCGATCCATTGGTTAACAGTCCTCAACAACAGCGCAGCTAGCCTACCTGTCTGCTCTTACATTTCCCCATACTCTCACATGTCAAGGGACATAGACAAAGGTGACCTTACATGTTTTGGACTTCTACAATGACTCTACCCATTGCATGCGTACAGAGCCCGCCTCCACTTTTTTTTATCATACTCATCGAATCACTCAGTATACATGCATGGGTGTAGTCTTGTGACTCTAACCATTTGAATGCTTTGGTCACTGCCATCACCTCCATCGTCATGTTACTCGTGGTCATGACGTATGCACCACTGTCTTCCTCGACTATTCTGCCTGCCGAGCGTGCTGTAAATGCCCATGCACTTCTTTGGTGTTGTATTACAGATCCATCTGTATAGATGACTGCATCTTTCTCATCGGTGTTATTGCAGATGAGACCGTTAACCTTCGCATTAACCACGACCGAGTTCTGTTCCCTACTTTTCCTGTCGAGTGTGACAATACACGAGAAAATCCCCTTAAATGACTTAGGCACCGGTACCCACTCCTCGCCAACGCTGATATTGGTAAGCCCACAGACCTATTTGATGACATCTTCTGCTCGGCCCACCCATGATTTCATCTTCTTATTTTGTTCCATCTTTTCTTGACTGCGTGGAGCAGTTAATAGTCAACATGTATTAAAGCATTTTTATCTTATTCAACTTATTTTTAATTTGCATTTCTTATTTTTCTTGACTGTGTGGAGCAGTTAGTAGTCAACATGTGTTATGGCATCTTGCAGAGTGTCAACAAAGTTCTTCCAATTTGTTCAGAGTCCAGTAGCTGAAGAAGAATGGATCTACTTTCAAGAAACATAGCTCATTTCCATATTGAGATGCACTGACTCTTGCATCTTCTTTTCCAGCACATTTAAATTCAACATGCATTTTCTTTAAAAATGCTTCCTAGTTTTTTTTATGTAAAAGTAGTTATCGATAATTGTTTTGATGTTGATCATATTACAAATTGTAAGTCAATCTTTGAGATGGAACTGTATTAACTCAACGAGAGGGTAAAATGTTAATTTTTCAGCTCTGCGTGAAATGGGTCAGTTATGGTTTGCTCAAACATTCCCTTTTTTTAAATCCAATCATTGAAATGTTTACAACCTTAGTGGAAATACCTTTTGTGTGTTGTACCTAGTGTTAAATGTTATTTATGCTGATCCAGAATGTTAATTTTTGTTGCACGATTGTATTTATTTTCTAAGCTTGTTCTAAGTTAATTATTTGTAAAAAATAGTTTCCATCTGGTTTAATTGTTAATGCTGCTGTCTTTGTTGCCTTAGCTAATCAGTGCTTTGTTGAGATTGTCCTGTGTTGTATCAGAGCTTGTCATGACACAAAGTTTGACAAATTTGTTTTATTTAACTCTTTCCGTACATTTCGACACACTGTGCGCCATGCCGATTTCACCTGTGTACGTTTCGCCGCATAGTGCGTCACTCCCAATTTGATTGTTGTGAACCGTCATCAAACTGTATTCTTTTTACATGTCTTGTATCATCTTGGTATTGGTGAAATCTAATACTTTTTTCAATTATCTAAAAATGCATATATAATATGTTATATGTTAGATAAATGTAAATATGGAGATTGGTTCTTAAAACCATGAAAAATGTTGTCTCTGAAGTCTTTTCCGTTGCACTGATAAAAAGCTTCCGTACGGAAAGAGCTAAGGCTAGTCATATTATGTTTTATTTAATATATTATATATATGATAATAAATTATATACAGTCGAACCTGTCTAAGGCGACCATTCACGGGACTTTCAAAAACTGGTCCCATAGGACAGGTGGTCCTGCCTCACAGGTTTCACATAATAAATAGAGCGATAAAAAAAATTTGATCCTAAGCACTATGAAAACTAACCTGCAAATCAGCGTAATCCATGAGTAGAACATAGTGCACATGTCGGTCTACAATAGCCACTGGTTGGACACTTTTCATAAAACACGATAGTTAAACACACAAAAATATTTTGTCGAATCACTGATATTCGTTCTTCCAGCGTTAATGCTTTTGGTTTTACACTTTTGACACTGGCCATTTCCTATATTGTGTGTAACACTTTTAAAATCCACAAAAATAATTCCCTGAGATACTGTACATGTACGTGAATACACTCTAAGCGGGCAATAACTAATTCTTTAGTTAATTCCTGTAATTTATACGGGCCACGCAATGGTCTACTCTGGTCTAGACGGAACCGCGAAGTGATGTCACTTCACGAATCATAGATCTGTGTCTGCCGTTTTTCTCACACCAGTATTGACTGATAAACGTAACACGTCCCACTGTAATCTGGGACTCACTAAATACGGGAAAACCTCGACACCTGTAGACACCTGTGTCGATCGTTTATGGCTCCCATCGGATTACCCGCGTGTCGTAAACGGGATAAATAACATTGGCGGCGGTTAATTAGCCTGGTCTCTGGTCGCGTCATACGGTGAGCGCCGTAATCAGTGTTAGCATATAGTAAAAAACTCGGGGAAATTGTAGACCCGGTCCTATAACCAGGGAAACGCTTTAAACAGGTGGTCCTAAGACCAGGTTCGACTGTATATATATATATATATATATATATATATATATATATATTATAATATGTAATTATTTTATTTTTTTCAAAATGTTGGGCATGATTGTAGTGGACGTTCAGCAGCCATTTTGTTTGTCCCACAGTCACATTCATCGGAGGCTTCTATCCTTAGAGCATTGAAAATGTGGTACTTTAATCTGTTGTGGCCTTTTGGGAGTCTAAAACTGGTTAATTGTTATTTTCTGTTGAGCGGCCAGTAGGCATAATTGTTCTGGTAGCCCTGGTGTTCTCTATTCCATTTGTTCATGTATTTGTTCCCGACAAACCTCTTTGATTCCTCATAAGTTGTACTTGTATCTGGCTGCTGTAATTTGCTGCCTTCCTTTGCCAACTTGCCTGCCTCATCACTTCCAGAGATGTTGCTGTGAGATGGAATCAACTGAAGCACAAAATTCTGCATCTCTGAAAGAGTTTGTATAGCATTTCTCTTAGATCATTCAGGTCTTCATTTCCATGACTCCTCAGTACTGTAACTATTGACAGAGTTTGTATAGCATTTCTCTTAGATCATTCAGGTCTTCGTTTCCATGACTCCTCAGTACTGTAACTATTGACAGAGTTTGTATAGCATTTCTCTTAGATCATTCAGGTCTTCGTTTCCATGACTCCTCAGTACTGTAACTATTGACAGAGCATATTTGAGGAATACATTGTGTCTGAAAATCTGACCAATAGCAACCACATCTTTACAAATCTGTGTTCTGTTATTAAATAAATATATACCTCTTGTAAAAGTAAAAGTAAAGTAAAGTACCCCCCGTCACGCCAAGTGGCGTATAGGGAAATATGGTGTTAGTGACCCTATATTTTACAGACCTTCAGCACATGATTTTTGGGGTAATGTGGTCGGTATTACGCCCGTGCTGCTTTTACTTTCCCAGAAAAAATCCGGTACCCATTTAAGGCTGGGTGAACCCGGAGCCGTCGGTTGGGATCGAACCCTACCCCTTGTCCGTAGTAGTCCAGTTCACTAACCACTGAGCTATCGCGGCTCCTACTAATTTTTAGGGAATTAGTAAAACCCAGGTGTCCTCGCCAGGATTACGAACCCCGGCTGTTGCCGTGGTAAGCCAACCGCCTATCGATTGCACTAACCGGACACCCCCATATACCTCTTGTGGTTGGAAAAAAACTAGAACTGTGTTGAAAATACAATATTTGGAAATAAACTGCACATGTTTTGTGCTACCAATGTTAGACCTGGATGGTAGGATCAAGAACAATTTTTAAAATAACCAATATGGAGATGAAATGTGTTATCCTCATGACAGTTAACTAGCCTCAGAGATGAGATCAGAATTGAAGAGCTAAGAAGAAAAGCTAGGAATAGTTTCTCAATTTGATTACATAAACAACAGGTGAAATAGTGTGGCCACGTGATAAGACGGGAAGATAAAAATATGATACAACAAGCCTTCAACAAATGCTATGAGAATACCAGACCCAGATGCCAACCACAAAAAAATGGATTGATGAAATATTATAAACACCACAATAGCAGAAGACTAACAGAAGAGCACAGACTGCAAACTATATCTCCCCTTAATGCTGAAAGACAAATGAGGAAGGAAAGAAGCGAGTCTTCTAAAAGATAATGTTCTAGAAATTGTTGCAAGTCTTCTAAAAATTAATGTTCTAGAAATTCATTCTATTCCTCTGAGAGATAATGTTCTTGAAATAGTTTCTGGTCCTTTAAGGAAGCAATGTTCTAGAAAATGAGGGACACAATTCTAGGGATTTTTAAAGTCCTCTGAGAGAGTGTGTTCAAGAGTTTCTGGTCCTCTGTGAGATGTTCTAGAAGTCTGAACATTTATGATATTTCTACTACTCTGAGAGAGATGTTGAGACATTTCTACTACTCTGAGAGAAATGTTCAGACATTTCTACTACTCTGAGAGAGATGTTCAGACATTTCTACTACTCTGAGAGAGATGTTCAGACATTTCTACTACTCCGAGAGAAATGTTCAGACATTTCTACTACTCTGAGAGAGATGTTCAGACATTTCTACTACTCTGAGAGAAATGTTCAGACATTTCTAGTCCTCTGAGAGAGATGTTCAGACATTTCTACTACTCTGAGAGAAAAGTTCAGACATTTCTGCTACTCTGAGAGAGATGTTCAGACATTACTACTACTCTGAGATAAATGTTCAGACATTTCTAGTCCTCTGAGAGAGATGTTCAGACATTTCTACTACTCTGAGAGAAATGTTCAGACATTTCTAGTCCTCTGAGAGAGATGTTCAGACATTTCTACTACTCTGAGAGAAATGTTCAGACATTTCTGCTACTCTGGGAGAGATGTTCAGACATTTCTACTACTCTGAGAGAGATATTCAGACATTCCTACTACTCTGAGAGAGATGTTCAGACATTTCTACTACTCTGAGAGAGATGTTCAGACATTTCTACTACTCTGAGAGAAATGTTCAGACATTTCTAATACTCTGAGAGAGATGTTCAGACATTTCTACTACTCTGAGAGAAATGTTCAGACATTTCTACTACTCTGAGAGAGATGTTCAGACATTTCTACTACTCTGAGAGAAATGTTCAGACATTTCTAGTCCTCTGAGAGAGATGTTCAGACATTTCTACTACTCTGAGATAAATGTTCAGACATTTCTGCTACTCTGAGAGGGATGTTCAGACATTTCTACTACTCTGAGAGAAATGTTGAGACATTTCTAGTCCTCTGAGAGAGATGTTCAGACATTTCTACTACTCTGAGAGAGATGTTCAGACATTTCTAGTCCTCTGAGAGAGATGTTCAGACATTTCTACTACTCTGAGAGAAATGTTCAAACATTTCTGCTACTCTGGGAGAGATGTTCAGACATTTCTACTACTCTGAGAGAGATATTCAGACATTCCTACTACTCTGAGAGAGATGTTCAGACATTTCTACTACTCTGAGAGAGATGTTCAGACATTTCTACTACTCTGAGAGAAATGTTCAGACATTTCTAATACTCTGAGAGAGATGTTCAGACATTTCTACTACTCTGAGAGAAATGTTCAGACATTTCTACTACTCTGAGAGAGATGTTCAGACATTTCTACTACTCTGAGAGAAATGTTCAGACATTTCTAGTCCTCTGAGAGAGATGTTCAGACATTTCTACTACTCTGAGATAAATGTTCAGACATTTCTGCTACTCTGAGAGAGATGTTCAGACATTTCTACTACTCTGAGAGAATGTTGAGACATTTCTAGTCCTCTGAGAGAGATGTTCAGACATTTCTACTACTCTGAGAGAGATGTTCAGAAATTTCTAGTCCTCTGAGAGAGATGTTCAGACATTTCTACTACTCTGAGAGAAATGTTCAAACATTTCTGCTACTCTGGGAGAGATGTTCAGACATTTCTACTACTCTGAGAGAGATATTCAGACATTCCTACTACTCTGAGAGAGATGTTCAGAAATTTCTACTACTCTGAGAGAGATGTTCAGACATTTCTACTACTCTGAGAGAAATGTTCAGACATTTCTACTACTCTGAGAGAGATGTTCAGACATTTCTACTACTCTGAGAGAGATGTTCAGACATTTCTACTACTCTGAGAGAGATGTTCAGACATTTCCACTACTCTGATAGAGATGTTCAGACATTTCTACTACTCTGAGAGAAATGTTCAGACATTTCTACTACTCTGAGAGAGATGTTCAGACATTTCTACTACTCTGAGAGAGATGTTCAGATATTTCTACTACTCTGAGAGAGATGTTCAGACATTTCTACTACTCTGAGAGAAATGTTCTCTAGATTCTACATAATCTTTCAACA
This sequence comes from Megaustenia siamemsis, assembly GCA_032433765.1. Taxonomy (NCBI): domain Eukaryota; kingdom Metazoa; phylum Mollusca; class Gastropoda; order Stylommatophora; family Ariophantidae; genus Megaustenia; species Megaustenia siamemsis. The sequence continues at coordinate 87,927,456 of JAVIAB010000125.1, read as the reverse complement.
AAAAAACTTAAATCTCTTTGACTAACATAATACCCAAAATTTCCTTCCAAATATAATTTCTCTTTGGTGGTTTATTGTTTGCAGTAAACATCTTACAGTTTTGTTTGACCTTGATCTATAAGCCTAAAATGGTCAAGGTTTCCAGCTTTCACCTCTTTTTTTATTTTTATTATTTGGAAATGCATCCATAATTTTTGACGAATCAAAATTAGGGTTACCACATCATCATGTCATGTCATGATTTTGTCGGATTGTGACCTGCTTTTTAGGTATGTGTTCTGTGTCTAGCCTGGCTTTGTTAAATTGACCTTATATCAAGTATTGAAAGTAAGCGTCCTTTTATCATGTTGTACTTTTTTGTGAATGATCATTCCTTTTCAGATCAAATGTCCTGCATTTCTTTTTTTATTTTATTTTATCACTTGATAACTTTTACCAAGACCATTGCAAGACAGCATATTGTTTGTTTTGAATTTTGACTTTCTTAATGAATTGTTGTTCCTGAGTGTTTGAGTTTTTATCTGCCCAGGTTTTTGTTTGAGTTTGAATCTGCCCAAGTTTTTGTTGTAACATTATCCAGCAAAACTTGGGATGCACAGAATAGAACATCTAGCACATCAGAACAAAACATTCAACACAAAACAGAACATACAGCACAAAACAACATCCAACACAAAATAGAACATTGAGCACAAAACAACATCCAACACAAAATAGAACATTGAGCACAAAACAACATCCAACACAAAATAGAACATTGAGCACAAAACAACATCCAACACAAAATAGAACATACAGCACAAAACAACATCCAACACAAAATAGAACATTGAGCACAAAACAACATCCAACACAAATTAGAACATACAGCACAAAACAACATCCAACACAAAATAGAACATTGAGCACAAAACAACATCCAACACAAAATAGAACATACAGCACAAAACAACATCCAACACAAAATAGAACATACAGCACAAAACAACATCCAACACAAAATAGAACATACAGCACAAAACAACATCCAACACAAAATAGAACATTGAGCACAAAACAACATTCAACCAAAAAACAGAACTTTGAGCACAAAACACAACATTCACCAAGGAAAACAAATGTTTGCGTAGAGGCGGTTGAAGCACCAACAAACAACCCCCTCAATTCTTGCTTTGTTACAGATGAAAAAAATCATATTAACACATTTTATTGTTTGTATACTACCATTGTTTGTATTGTTATACTGTATACTATTGTTTGTACTACTAGCAGAAATTCCTCAATATCTACAACAGTCACTTAATGTAATAAACATGACAAGCAAAAAATATGAACTAGATACGAATATCAAAAAGACTAAAACTATGATCATAAACAAAGAAAATTCTCAAGACCTACAAATAAATATCAAAGTTGAAGGAATACATTGGAGACAGTTCAGAGCTACAACTACCTGGGACAAACTATGACCAATGATGGAAAATGTAAAACTGAAATAAACAAAAGAATAGGTAAGGCAAAAAGTAATTTTAATGCCATGAAAAATATACTAACATCAAAACAAATAACACCAGGGCCAAAACTAAGAATAACAAAATGTTACATCTCAATTTTCCTGTATGGTGCAGAAACATGGACATTAGACCAGAAAACAGAACAGAAAATTGAAGCCTTTGAAATGAGGATTTATAGAAGAATAGGTAGAATTGGATGGAAAGAAAAGAAAACAAGCGATGAAGTTTTAAAACAACGAAAAATGAAAAGAGAACTACTAAACACAATTAGAACAAGACAAATGACATTTTTTGGGCATGTTAAAAGACACAACAGCCAAAAAAAAAGTAATATTGGAAGGGAAAATACAAGGTAAAAGAGGCAGAGGCAGACCAAGACTAACATGGATGAGTAACATCAAAAGATGGACAAGTCAATCTATGACAATCTGCACCATCAAAGCAAGAGACAGAGTGGAATGGCGCTCCATGGTAGCCAACCTTTGATGCGGAGACAGCACTCATTGATGATGATGATTGTTTGTATCTTCCTTATTAAGTTCACAGACACACTGCTTCTTCCAGATCCTTAATGTTCTAGAGATTTTTATAGGAAAATTTATAACTACCTTTAATGTTTATTCTGGAGATTTTGTTCTGTCTTTTATCTAGAACTTTTGGTGGAGATTTTGCCACTTAATTTGAAGGGAATAGGCAAATAATTGCGATGCTGCGTTAAAGCTTGTAGCAAGGAGCCACTTAATCTGAACCTTTTATTTGATCTTATAATCTTCAATCTTCTACTATCCACCTTCTACTTTCAATATTCTACTTTCCTCATTCAATCTTCATTTTCCATCTTCTACTTTCAACCTTCTATTTATCAATCTTCTACTTTCACTTTCCACCTTCTATTTATTAATCTTCTACTTTCAATCTTCACTTTCCTCTATCTACTTTCAATCTTCTACTTTGTCTCCAACAACTTTGTTTCAATCTTCACTTTCGATCTTCTACTTTCAATCTTCTAATTTCAATCTTCACTTTCTAGTATGTATGTGGTTTGAATGTTCATGAAACCTGTTTACCTGAATCAGTTCCAAGGCTAACTCTGCCTTGTGTTCATTATGAGAAACTTTGTGCATATCAATTTGTATCAGTACTTACATCCTGGGATAGTTTTCTGTTGTGGAATGTTCTTTTATTTTTTTTAAAATTTGAAACGGGTTGGGGAAAATCAAAACCAGCCTGGCTGTATAGTTGACACATAGTACATGGCTCACTGAGTTTGGAAAGGTAATAATAACAAAAAAGTGCAATGCTTCCTCGCTCAGTATCGTCAAATGCAGTGTCATAGTATGGTAAAACGTACTGCCTGAATACCCTGTTATGACATTTATGTTACGAGACACATTTGATTTTTGATAATTTTTTTACTGCTAAGTTATGCTATTTAGAACATGTACTTGAAACATATTTTTACAAATTTGCATCACATGAAAGGAAAGATCACAGACAGGTCATCATGTATTTTTTTTATGAGAGAAGGAGCTAACAGAAGTAAAGTACCCCCGTCACACCAAGTGGCGTATAGGGAATATGGTGTTAATGACCATAAATTTTACAGACCCTCGGCACATGATTTTTGGGGTAATGTGGTCGGTATTACGCCTGTGCCGCTTTGCTTTCCCAGAAAAAAATCCAGTACCCATTAAAGGCTGGGTGAACCGGAAGCCGTCGGTTGGGAATCGAACCCTACCTCTTGTCCTTTGTAGTCCAGTTCACTAACCACTGAGCTATCGCAGCTCCCGCCAGCTAACAGAAGTGCATGACTACAATTCTACACAACTTGAAAACCCGAATTACATCCATCAAGATTTGTTCATTTTTATCCTTGACAAACTAGACTGCCTACTGACTATGTTATCTCCCCATATTCTATATCAGGTTGTAACAAATGTTAGCTTCACTTTTGTCCACACATTCAAAGTGAAGACACATCACTTTTGTGATGCTGAACTGATATTACATTTATCAAACTTATCAGCACTGGTTTATACACTAGAATTGCTGACACATAAAATACAGGGTCTCTATAAAGTCATATTGTGTAATATAGAATTGCTGTAACTGGTAAGAGCTGAATCACTTGTTAAAAGAATAAATGAAAGAAATGTTTGTGTGTTTATAAATTGGTTATTGTGCAGATTGAAACTTCAACAGGTTATAAAAAAAAACACAATTAGTTTTTCTTCAAATGAAACCAAAGGTCAATATTAACTCTGGTGTCCGGTTAGCGCAATCGATAGGCGGTTGGCTTACCACGGCAACAGCCGGGGTTCGTACCCTGGCGAGGACACCTGGGTTTTACTAATTCCCTAAAAATTAGTACCTCTGAAGTCGGAGTAAATCTGCCTGCATGGCGAGGGGCATCCTGTAATGGGATAAAACAGACTTTACACGCAAAATTCAGTCCCACAAAATTGAGTGGGTGGGACTTCGTCAGAGGTCAAAGCTGACGAAAGCGAACGAACGAACGAATATTAACTCTTTTTAAAAAAAAATTACTTAACAGTTATTTTTTTTTTTAAATCACCATCATTATGTGCCAAACTGGTTTGTGTAGGAGATCATGTTCTTCTATAATTTTCTATCCACACTACAATGCATCAATTTTGTTCACTGTTGTCCATGCCATGACACCAAGCTATCCAATATTTTCTCTCTTTGTCATCTGCGATCTCTCTTTCCCTGTTTTTTGTGACAGTTGTAACCAAGTATTCCAACTTTCATCTTCTCATGATCTGTCCAAAAAATGTTGATTGTTTCTTTCTGATGTTTTTTAAGAGCTCCCTTTTTGTGTTGGTCTCCAAGAATGTCCTCATTAGTCTTTTTAGCTGTTCATTGAACTCTCAAAATTCTTCTGAGAAATCTCATCTGTGCGGCCTCATATTGTCTTTTCATTTGTTTGGCTACTGTCCATGAATCACTTCCATAGGTCAGAATTGGCTCTATATAGCACAGATGAACTCTCTTTCTTATTTCCATTGCCATAGACTTGTTGTATAAGACATTTTTCATTTTCTGAAATGCTACTTTGGCCCGAGCTATTCTGCTTTTTATTTCTGTGGTGCATCTTCCATCTGATGTTATTATTGTATCCAAGTATTTGACGCTTTGCACTTGTTTCAGATTTGTCCTGTTTATTTTTATGTTGCATGATAGTGATGGTTGTTTCTTTAATAAGACCATTACTTCTGTTTTCTTACTATTCAGACTGAGAACATTAGATCAGCATTCCAGGTTGGCAAGCTAGAAAACATCAATCAAGAAAAGAAGAGAATAAAAGTGAATGTACCGGGAAAAACAAAGTTGAATATTTATAATCCATTCTTTTCATGTGACAATAAAATAAACCCATCAGGCTTCTTTAATGTTCAATAATTTATTTTGGACACAGGTTGAAACTTATACAAGAACTTCAGCATCTTCCTGTAATTTGTTTTTCTGTTGATGTCAAATTTTGTAATCACTTTTCTTCAACTGTTGTAACTTGGTTTTAACTTAGAAGAATTATTGTTACAATACAATATGATTGCATGTTTGTACAACAGATATTGAACCCACCATCTGCAGCATGTCAAATCTACGATCAATGCAATTTGTGTCAGTTTCAAAATAAATTTTGTGGTAATTGTAAATTCACTGTTTTCGACTCTTTTTTTAAATTTATATTTTGACAGTAGACAAAAGTATGAGGCTGATCAAATTACGCTGAAAAAAGCAGACTATTGTCTTCTGATACACCAGACCAAAAAAAAAAAAAAGAACAAAAAAAAAAAACAGCATACAGAAAGGTGTGACTATCATGTACAGGATTCAGAAACTCCAGGCCTGTGTGCTTCATGTGAAAGAAAGATAGGAAATAAGACCTACCTACATAGCATTCTAGGGAGCCGCGGACAAGGGACTACAAAGGACAAGAGGTAGGGTTTGATCCTAACCGACAGCTTCCTGGTTCACCCAGCCTTTAATGGGTACCGGATTCTTTTCTAGGAAAGTAAGCGGCACAGGCGTAATACCAACCACATTACCCCAAAAATCATGTGCCGAAGGTCTGTAAAATTTATGGTCACTAACACTATATTCCCTATACGCCACTTGGCTTGACGGGGGCACTTTACTTTTTTTTTTTTACAAAGCATTCTACTTCTTCATTACCTCACTGTTCCGTTCTAGTGTTGATGGCAATAAAAAGTTCACTTTCCCCTTCTGATAGCTTTAACCATTGTCATTTGATGCTGTTGTAGTTTTCTTGATTTCTTCATCTTTGCTCATCCAATACTTCATTGTCTTCATCAACTACTGTAGCTTTATGAGGTTTCCATGTAGCTACCTAGGCCCTGACCACAGTGAGAGGGAGAACAGGACCATTATCACCTGCCTTACATGTCATAAGTGACAACTATAGAGGTTGGGGACAGTCTTCAGCAGTATTTCTGGAGTTCATGCATCTGTGTTGAAGCCATCTTTAGTGCTTTCACTAGTAGTGTGATGAGCGTGTTTCCTACCGACGAATGTGATGAGGAGGAGAGCTATTCACTATGGAGTTACCCGTTGTGCAATGAAGGTGATCTGTAGGCTAAACTAAATTACTTGTGTGTTTTTTTTTCATAGTTTACATCAAGCCAGGGTCAAGGCAAAGAAAGGTGAAGCTGCAGTGAAGCTAATAGTGAGGAGAATGAAAAACTAGATAGAAACAAAAATAGAAATGAACGGTATTGTTAAAGCTTCACGTATTAAGTGGACAGCACAAATCAGAATGACATTTCAGCACAAAGGCCTTCAGCAGGATCAAACATATAACACGTACAAATATGTATTTAAAATAAAAACTAAATAATAAATAATTTTTTTAAAAGTAAAAAAAATTTTTTTTTAATAATGTAATTATTTTTAAAAAATTAAAAAAATCGAACTAGATATATATTTTATATTCTAAATACATATTTGTACATGTGTTGTATGTTTGTTCCTGTTGAAGACCTTTGCGCTGAAATGTTGTTCTGTTTTGTGTTGTCCACTTATAACGTGAAGCTTTAACAATACCGGTTTTTTTCTATCTCTAATTTTTCTATATCTATTTTTTCTATTTCTAATTTTTCTATATCTATTTTTTCTATTTCTAATTTTTCTATTTCTAATTTTTCTATATCTATTTTTTCTATTTCTAATTTTTCTATTTCTAATTTTTCTATTTCTAATTTTTCTATCTCTAATTTTTCTATCTCTAATTTTTCTATATCTATTTTTTCTATTTCTAATTTTTCTATTTCTAATTTTTCTATTTCTAATTTTTCAATATCTATTTTTTTCATTCTCCTTACATCAAGCTACCACATTTGCACCATATATCTCAGCACATTCAACTTCAGCATGGTTTGGGGGGGGGGGGTCTGGGTTTTCCCATCCCTCTTCGATTTCTTCTCACTTGGCTAAATTATTTAATCTGTTTTCAGAGTCTCAATAGTGGGGAGGTATAGTATCTTCATCAGTTTTTGATCACTGACCCTGATACAGTCACAATCTGACAACTTTCATCAGCCGATGTGTTGTCTGACATCTTTCATCAGCCGATGTGTTGTCTGACATCTTTCATCAGCTGATGTGTTGTCTGACATCTTTCATCAGCCAATGTGTTTGTTGTCTGACATCTTTCATCAGCCTGTGTGTTGTGTGACATCTTTCATCAGCCTGTGTGTTGTGTGACACCTTTCATCAACCTGTGTGTTGTCTGACATCTTTCATCAGCCGACGTGTTGTCTGACATCTTTCATCAGCATGTGTGTTGTCTGACATCTTTCATCAGCTGATGTGTTGTCTGACATCTTTCATCAGCCTATGTGTTGTCTGACATCTTTCATCAGCCTGTGTGTTGTGTGACATCTTTCATCAACCTGTGTGTTGTCTGACATCTTTCATCAGCCTGTGTGTTGTCTGACATCTTTCATCAGCCTGTGTGTTGTCTGACATCTTTCATCACACTATCATCTGATTTCAACTAGCCTGTGTCTTGTTTAATATGATTCCAACCTTTCAACTTATCCAACGTATGAAACGCTGCAATGGCATCCCTTGACATACGTCGGAGTACACACCAGCTCCTCTATCACCACGGAGACAAGTCAGAGAAGCATTCAAACATCGTACAGAAGACAGACTACACAGCCATCTTTTTATCACATCAGAGGTTGAAACTTTTGATAATGGTGCCTGTGACACGAGTTAAATGACATCAGAACAGTTGGTACAGATATGCCATGCAAATAAACAGGCCTTCACACACAGCGACACCACAAAGTGAGCTAACTAAAGTGTTGAGAATAAAAGCTGCATTTTGGCCTCTGACGTCACTACTGCACAGTGACAAGAAGAGATTATCCTGTCACAGCCTGTGGCGTGTAGGTAGTATGGGACAAGTGCCCATATTTTGTGACCATCACTACATTTTTAAGGCAGTGTTTTCTATTTTCCCAGAATTTGAAGGTTTCAAGAACCCAGAGGCCGTCCATCAAGATTAAACGTTTATCACTAACCATCGCTCTAATGAAGTTGCTCTGTAGTGCACAAGTAGGGCTCTTTTATCTTACATTCAATAACCTTGACCTTACTACAAATCAGATCTATTTTCTGCTGATAAAAAAAAATTGATTGGGCTTTGTGTTTCAGACCAAAAATGAATGAGAATCATGTCAGGTGTTCATCATGTTAACATAAACACAACAGACAAAATGACTGTTTCGATCAAGTAACAAAAATTTGATACTGATTGTGTCTTGGACTGCCCTGTTCTTGATAAAGCACATTGAATGTAACATTAATTTTGTTTATTTACATTTACGTAAAACAGACCCATTATATAAATGAAATGATTTAAAAGACATTACAAGCCACTATGCTATAAGCTTTAACATAATATTAAATAATGATGTATGCATTTGTAAGTATTTGGAAAATATTGTTTCATCAATTGAAAATAGAGATTAAATTAAAGAGTAAGAGGAAAGCAAACGAAACCTTTAGACAATTAACAAAAAAAAAATTATGTAGTGATTGGTACAAAAAGAGCAGTATATTGTCTTTATGCACAGCAGGCTACTAAAGGTAGTTGCGGAAGGGAAAATACAAGGTAAAATAGGCAGAGGCAGTCCAAGACTAACATGGAGGAGTAACGTCAAAAGATGGACAGGTCAGACTATGACAACCTGCTCTATCAAAGCAAGAGACAAAGCAGAATGTCGCTCCATGGTAGCCAACTTTTGATGTGGAAATGGCACTCAATGATGATGATGATGACTGTCTTTATTTTAACATTGGACGTCCAATTTCTAACACAAACATTAAGAAAAGTTAAAAGAAATATCAAACTATTGAAATAAGATTTGTATAAAAAGGCATTACATATAGCAAGAGAATGAAAAGAAGGAAAGTGTCGGGTTTCAAGTGTGATGTATAATGAATGGTGAATATGGTGTTATTGTCCTATATGGTGAATATGGTGTTATTGTCCTATATGGTGAATATGGTGTTATTGTCCTGTATGGTGAATATGGTGTTAATATCTGGTGCAGCGAATATGGTGTTAATACTTGGTGCAATGAATGTGGTATTAATGTGCGGTACAGTAAATATAATGTTAATGTCTGGTACAGTAATTATGATGTTAATGTCCACATTTTCAAATATTTGACTTAAAACTTTAGGCTGTATGGTCAGCACTACACTAGTACAGTCTTCCTTCCTGAGAAATAAATCTCCTACCAACTTAAGGGTGGGTGAATCTAGAACGTGACATTCAGTAGCCATCCTGACCTCTTCCCATAAGTGGACCACATCACTCACAACTGCTCTACCATGATTCCCTAAATGTAACAAGATGAGACCTAAAAAAGAAACCACTAGAAGAAGAATAGCTTTAATGCCAAGTGTGTGAACAACATCTAAAGAAAGGAAACTAAATGGCTATGGCTTATAACATGTTAACACCAGCAGCTTGCTGGAAGTTCTAACAATACGATGCAGCAACAGTAGAGGGCATGTTATAAGAACACACAGAATGAACCAGGCATCAACACCTAACATTAACACAGACACCACCAGGCAAACAAAGAAGAGGCAGATCATTGGAGACAATTGACGAACCATACATGATGAAATTATAGAAGCTGACAAATTCTGACAAGAGTTGTCCATGCTTGCTCCAGACCTGATTGGGTGAAGATCTCCTGTGGGTGACCTATGCTCTGACCAGAGGTCAGAGGTCAGAGGAAGAAGAAAAGAGGACAAGAAAGATGCCCCAAATGATGGAGCTGCCAAATATCAAACACTCAATTTTTAAGTGTGAAACAGATGAGCTCCTCAAGGTAATCCATTTTGCTTCAGTGCTTTTAGGTAGAAGAGGATAGAGCAGTGTTTTAGGTAAAGAATATAGAGCAGTTTTTTAGGTAAAGAATATCTATCTATCTATTGTCCTTTCGAGCCGAAGACGGCACATAGGGCAGAACTACAATCTCAAAAACAGAAACCTTGCATGCCAAAATAGCACATATTGCAGAGATCACTGCTTCTAAAATCTATGGTTCTGTTTCCATAACAATGCTTTTTACAATGACAGCTTGTCAAGCCATCGATCAACCTTCTTAGTCGCCTCTTACGACATGCCTAGAAGGTCACAGTGTCACTATTCTTTACTTCCCACATAATGAGGTCCCGGTAACACAGGGGAGAAGAATATAGAACAGTGTTTTTAGGTCAAGAATATAGAACAGTGTTTTAGGTAAAGAATATAGAGCAGTTTTTTTAGGTAAAGAATATAGAACAATATTTTTAGGTAAAGAATATAGAGCAGTGTTTTTAGGTAAAAAGGATAGAGCAGTGTTTTTTCATAGAAGAGGATAGAGCAGTGTTTTTGCCCTGTTAGGTGACTCCCACCACAAAGGCAGAAGTGTGGAACATAAAATACCAACACTCAAATAATAGTAATATTCAAACATGAAATTATCTTCCTCACCAATGCCATGAATGTCATGGTCTGAGCCAAGATCTTTTTGTATTATTGGGGAAGGTATCATAGATAGTTAATGGACATTGTCCAGCTAAAATAATGATTATTGTATATTTAACTACAAATATAAACCTTAATAAATACAACTTCCAAGATACAAACATTACCTTGATTACATCCAATAATTTTAAATAATATGTAAAATACATGTGTATTATCACAAATGCAATTTCACAACAAACTTGTAAGAAATATGATAAAACGTTAGGTAAAGTTCCAGTTTAGCACCTTTCTGCTAAATGAGTGATCTCCCTTGATTGACTGCATGTATTTGAATGTATCAAGAGCTTAGAGTTTTTGATCATTTAATTTTATTTTTTCAACAGGATTTAGGTATTCTTAACCCTAAACCAGGGATCTTCTAATGACATTAGAGAACTGAATAAAGTGCAAGGGCACGTTACTCCAAACAGAAAGACACTAGTCTAAGAATTTACCAAATGTAAATTGATTATGAGAGGAATGCTCAAAATGAAAGTAATGAAAAAACATAAATATTCATGAAACTGACACTATATTGGGAATCTAGAAAACATCATTTTATGAGAGACATGAATTAATTTCCTCCATATTTGATTTTTGTTAATACCAAAAGGTATATTTCTTTTGACCAATGAGGAAATTCTCAAAGAGGCAAACACAAAAAAAAAAAAAGAAACTCCTAAAAATCAGAAAGAAACATTTAACACTTTTCGGACACATTATAAGAAGAGGAAAGTTAAGGTACTTGGTTACAACTTGCAAAATAGAGCGAAAGGAAGATTGCGGACGACAAAGCAAGAAGATACCAAATAGCTTGGCATCTTGGCATGAAAAACAATCAACAACAGAAACGATACAATGTACTGTGGATAGAGAATTGTGGAAGGTCATGATCGCCTAGGCCAACTGGTATGATACATGATGATATTTCTTTCATTTTTTTTATCTGGACTAAAATATATGTTTTGATATGGCCATATAAAGATTATTTTATATATATAAATTTTGTATAAATTATACAAGTTTTAAGTGTTTGTGAAAAATTATCTTTTTTTTTTAAAAAATTACTGTTACCATTTAATTGTAGAGGCAAAAGTATGCCCATTATTTGTCAATGTTATTATGATTGATTTTTGGAAACAAACGAGCACAATTTTTGAGTGTTAGTTCAAGTTTATAATTATGAATAGCTTTAGGGGCCTTGGAAGTCTAGAGGTATGATATTAGGCTGGGGCAGGAAGGACATAGATTCAAAGCCCACCAGAAGTGGTGGCGATTTAAACAAAAATAGGAAAAATTAATCTGTGGTTTCTTTATGACATTACCCTTCCCTGATACGACCATAAATAACTGCTGCCTTGCATGCAGGTGAAGAAAAAAATGAAGGTTACAGCAGCAATCCTAAACAAATATGTAACAAAGATAGGTGAACTGGACTGCAAGGTGCTTAACTCAGTACAATAAAATCTATTAATATGGATATATAGAAGAACTGATGAATTAATAATCTGGAAATGATATTTATTGTGTGAGTGCGTGCGTGTGTATGCGCACGCGCATGTGTGTGTGTGTTCCAATGGCTGCCAATTAAAGGAAACCTGACAGTTTATTTAGAGTGAGTTTAAAGATGGATGATAAGACTAATATTAGCTCTGCAGAAAATGACAGAGTGATGTACATGTTTAGAATCAATGACAGAGTGATGTACATGTTTAGAATCAATGACAGAGTGATGTACATGTTTAGAATCAATGACAGAGTGATGTACATGTTTAGAATCAATGACAGAGTGATGTACATGTTTAGAATCAATGACAGAGTGATGTACATGTTTAGAATCAATGACAGAGTGATGTACATGTTTAGAATCAATGACAGAGTGATGTACGTGTTTAGAATCAATGACAGAGTGATGTACATGTTTAGAATCAATGACAGAGTGATGTACATGTTTAGAATCAATGACAGAGTGATGTACAAGTTTATAATCAATGATCAACCTGAAGAAAAAATGATTGAGCCATGTACAGGTGGATTAGATTTCTGCTAGGGAGAATTGCAATGAGTAAAACAGTGATTGTGATTGTCAATGACACAAAGAAGTATTGAACTGCTTGAACTGCTTGGTGCACATTTTTTTAATAACAATATTTTAGTCAGCGTGCATTCATCATTAATTGGGGTGTTTCACTCGCTCACCCTATCTCATCAGATTTCTTCCTATGGGCATGTGGCATGTTGAAAGCTTTAAAGGAAAGTGCATTGTAACAAACCACATATTCACTTCAAACTGCCAGCAAACATTCGGTGGAAAATTAATAATATTAGCCTTCAAGAGAGAGATCTGAAGCAGGGTGGCAAAAGCAGTAGCAAATTTTACAAACCTAGAAAAAATGTGGAAATAAAAAATACTAAGCAAGAAAATTAAACTTCTAATATTCAACTCAAACCCTTACATTCATATTTAAAAGCTGGAAAACAACAAAAGGGAATGAGAGAAAGCTAAACGCTTTTGAAAGCAAATGCCTAGAAGAATGCTCTGTGAACAATAGAACGAATTCAAGACTATTGAGTTACTGAGTTATCTGCGGGTCATCATCATTGCACTCCGAACATGTCCATAGGTGCTCAGATCCCCTCCTCAGCAATTCCCTCAGTGTCCAGCGACTGACGACTCCAGTTCTATGTTGGTTGATAAGTCTTCTTACACGGCCACTAAGTTTCTCATTTCCGGCTGTGCCCATCTTAACTCCCATTTCTATCATCTGAAGAAGTGGCGTGGATCTGTGTTTGTCGAAGTCATGTGCTCTTCCCACATCTCGGAGGGCATTGATGATGTCCGCCCGATCCATTGGTTACCCATCCTCAACGACAGCACAGCTAGCCAACCTGTCCACAAATTATATCAAGACTAATATAGAGATAAGAGAAATAACCATGCAGCCAATGATCTCATGTACAATTAGGAAGAGAAGATGGACATATGTCGGACATGTGTTGAGAAGAGACAACAAGAGAATTCCAAACAGGCTCTTCTATGGGAAACATCAGGATACAGAAAAAGAGGAAGAATTAGAGAAACACTAAAAAGAACATTTATAAGAGAAGCAAAATTGGCAGACATAGACTCACTAGATAAGTTTGAACATCTAGCCAGGAAGAGAGATCTTCTTGTTCTTTCCTTCCTCGTTTGCCTTTCAGTGTACAGAGATGAGTGGCACAAAACACTATAAGCCCTATACGACGTCTAGTAGTCCTGAATGGATCGAGAAATCAAACATACTAAGGATATATTGATGAATACCTTTCATAAAGTAAGAGAGGCATATATTGCAAGCCTTAATTCTAATGGCCACCACTTTCACCACTTGCTATGAGATCATCTTACTTTTCAGAGACCTAGGTATGTCCAAGTCAAATCTCATTAACAACATTTATTAACTAAGGCTGAAAGTTACAGACAGAAAAATTTGGGGCTGAGAGCTGGTGAAACATCCTATAGATATAAAAATAATGATTGCCAACCCAAACAACTAAATTTCTTTCCTCATTTGCCTTTCAATGTCGAGGGGAGATATAATTTGCGATCTTTTTTAATGGGTGTATTTATTAACTGAACTGAAGCTAGATTCAGATCTCAGCTTAAACAGTAAGAAAACAGAAGTAATGGCCAGATCGAAGAAACAATCATCACCATCATGCAGCATAAAAATAAACAGGACAAATCTAAAACAAGTGCAGAGCGTCAAATATTTGGACACAGTAATAACATCAGATGGAAGATGCACCACAGAAATAAAATCAGAATAGCTCAGGCCAAATAGCATTTCAGAAAATGAAAAATATCTTGTGCAACATGCCTATGTCAAATGGAAGTTAGAAAGAAAGTTCACAGGTGCTATATAAAACCAATTCTGACTTATGGAAGCGAATCATGGAGAGTAGACATATAAATGAAAAGATGAGTAGTGGCCAGAGAGATGGGGATTTGTTAGAAGAATGTTAGAGCTCCCTGGACAGCTAAAAAAAACCAACATTGACATTCTCAAAGAGGCCCACACAAAAATGGAGCTCCTAAAAAAACGTCAGAAAGAAACAATCAACATTTTTTGGGCATATCATGAGAAGAGGAAAGTTAGAGTACTTGGTTACAACTGGCAAAATGCAGAGAAAGAGAGATTGAAGACAACAAAGTGAAAAGATACTGGATAACTTGGCATCATGGCATGGAAAACAGTCAACAGAATTGACATGCAGGATGCACTGTGAATAGAAAATTGGCAAGGACATGATAGCCTACACTAACCTGTATGGCACATGATGATGATAATGAAGCTAGATTTAAAAAGCTGATTGCCCGTAATATCAAATGATCAACCAATCCAATCCTCTTCATGCATACTCATTTGGACTAAAATAACAAATCTTCACAGTAGTTGCTTGTCCTGAATAAATCTCTCAAGACCCACCCAAAGAAAGAGAAGTCATTGTTTATCAACAAAAAATGTTACTATGTTGTAACTTGAAGAATGTTCTTTTTTTTTTTTTTAAACATCTCTCATGGAGACCAACACAACATTCACAATTCAAAATAGGTTTCCATGACAACAATAAGAGTATTCTGGGATATCAATGGCCGCACAACCACCTTTGTTGTTCAAAGGTTAGTACTAAGAATGGCTCCAACCTTCTTGCACTAGTGGCTACTTGAGTCGACAAATTAGAACCGGAACGTGGGCATGATGCAGAATATAGTCACTTATGCTTCCCAACATTGTTCGTCGGATTTTACCTAATCCACGGGTACCTGCAAGATGAGAAAGTGGGCATTAAGTTAAAATAGTAATTGGGGATCTAGACTGAGATGTGCAAACAAGATTTGGGTTGTGGAGAAGTCAGAATTGTGATTGCTGAGCAAATCTACAGAGCATGAGCTTATTATGTCACCGTTTAACAAGCTTTTAACTCTAAATGTTGTAAGCATCCCATGATGCATCAGTAAAAAAGGGTTCATATACATTTTACATTAGTCTAAAGATTGATTTTACATTAGTCTAAAGATTGATTTTACATTAGTCTAAAGATTGATTTTATATTAGTATAAAGATTGATTTTAAGAGAGGCATAAGTTTAAACATGGTTTTTAATGAAACTAACATCATGGGCACCAACTAACATGTCACAGACAAGGCAACAATCTAAAGGTTGCTTTTAATGCAACTAGTTTTTTTAATGCAACCAAATTTTTAATGCAACTAAGCTTCTAACGCACCTAACATAACATGCCCAGTGTTTAAACCTGCAATACAAAGAAGACTATCATACACATTCTCTAATTAGTTTTTGAGTTTGTGATTGTTTATATTAGAATCATGAACAGCATATTCCTTATATTAATGATTGGAGGCGAAGGCGCGCCCCACCCAGCACCAGAGCTGGAAGTCGTCAGTGACTCATAACTGATGGCTTGCGCCAGGATCGGTGAACCAGAACCATCCAGACCCTGCTACACCTCTTCGTGGTGCCTCTAGAAACAGACTAACCTGTCTAGTCTGGCCAAGCGAGCAGGGATCGAAGTGGGAAGACGAACCCGGTACACAAAAAAAGCGTCGGCTGAAATCGGATGTGTTGGGCCGAAAGGCGCAGATATCACAGTGTTACACTGCAAACTGCAACACAACGTAACTACGTCCACTTAACGTCCTTTTAAGGGCGGATGACGAGGAGGAAGTCTACGGTTCGTATCCGTTAGAATACCTCAAATCATCGGACGAACGCATCATCATCATCATCATCATATTAATGATTCTGTCTCTGCGATGAAGAGCGCAGCATTTCCCCACAAACAGGAAACATAATATTCCCGGCTTTACTTCTTTCACACAACCAGGATGCAGTGCTCGAGAATCATCCATTTGTATATTATATAGTAGCTATTCTTTCTTTATACTTTGACCAACAAAGACTAGTCAAAAAGCAAAAAAAAATAAAAACATTTTAACTGTTTGGTAGGAGATAGAATCAAGATGCAACAAAGCTTGTCAAATCATCGGACAGTTATCACCACTATTGTCCAACAAGGAAATAACTCTGGAGGCAAAACGGGCACTCTACAATACAATCTTCATCCCAACGTTGTGCTACCAATGCCAGACCTGGACCCTAGATGCAAGAACAATAAGAAAAATAACCTCTACAGAGATGAAATGTGTTAGACGAATGACAGGAAACAGTCTGAGAGATAAGATCAGAAACGAAGAACTGAGAAAAAAGCTAGGAATAGCCCCCCGCCATAGAATATATAAGGAAACAACAGATAAAATGGTTTGGCCACGTGACAAGGCAGAAAGAACAAAACACAACACAACGAGCCTTCAACAAACGTTGTGAGAACACCAGACCCAAGGGTCGACCACGAAAAAGATAGGTCGATGGAATATTATAAGCACTAGGAAACATAACAGCAGCAGAGGCGAACAGAAGAACAAAAGACCGCAAATCATATCTTCCCCTCGACGCTGAAAGGCAGATGAGGAAGGAAAGAAGAGGAAGAAGGTAGGAGAGAACTGATTTTGTCGTGAGAATGACTACCGTCTATTGTTAGTTCTTCCACTTTTTTTGTTTAGCTCATGTCCCCTTGTTTATCGTCGCCATCACCACTAGCACCACCATCACTATCATCATCAAGTGCCAGGTGTAGTTCTGTGGGCTTCCTATCAATCCACTCTTTTAAATTGTCTCGTACATTTTCTATCTGCTTCCCTCTATCTTGTCTTCCCTCGATGTTTCGTTGTTGTCACACTATATTCTAGCTGTTTCCGTCTCATTTCAACACAAAAGTGACGATCTTAAAATGTTGGAAATACATTTTCTTTTTTCTTTGGTCACTTCTTCTGTCTCCAGAGGCGGATTAACGTAGTAGTAAAAGCAGCGTATGTTGCGAACCTCGCGTTGTTAGGGGCCCTGCACCAATAAATATGTACATCACTTTTTTTTTAAAAACTGACCTTGCTTATCATATTGGCACTACTCTAGATCTTGTAGAGTTACCGTTTTACCGTTTGATAACTGACGATTCTTTGGAGTCTTGTTTTCCAAATGTAGAAATCGCCTTGCGCATCTATTTGTCGCTAATGGTAACCAACTGCAGGGGAGATGATCATTTTCAAAAGTGAAACTTATTAAAAATGAACTAAGGAGCGTCATGGGTGTGAAGATATTGAACAATCTCACACTAAAGAGCAATCAAAATCAACTTCTGTGAGAAATGCATACATCCTATATCATCAACAAATGTGCTCATGCTATAGTCCGTTCAGAAATTCATAACCACACTTGAATTAGCTTTACGTGATAACCGTTTGTTATTTTGCTTTCAACTTTTGCATGTAATCTTATAATATTGATGTCGTTATAGAAATATTTTTTGCTCTGAGAAATTTGATCTAGTTTAAAAGTTTTCTTCTTTAGGCTATATTAAATTCACCCTGTTCGAATTTGACACCATTTTAGGATATATACATTAATTTGGTGCGGTCGTTCACGTAAAATAGTTTGGCTATTGCAGAAACACTAAGTTCAGGAAAATTCCGTGCACAAAACTGAATTGTTATTGAACGACATGACGCACCACGGCCTGGGCACTAATTACCAAAGGGAAGGCGTATCTTTATTAATTTTGTGAAGACTCAGTAGACAATTTGTTGACTTTAAATACCAACATCTATATCTAAATTACAATGAGTTTGAAATGCAAATTTATAACTATGCAAAAGGTTACTGTTTTACTATATCAGCACTTCCTTAGGGAATTCAAGATGGGACAAAGTGCCTACTGCATCAAATACAAAAGAGCAAATTAGGACATGGCTTGCGAATGAAAATGTCAAATTTGACGACACATATTTAAAACCCGAATTGTTACAACTTGTGAAGAATACGAATAAGAAAAAGGTGTACCATGTTGACAAAATCATTGAGAAATACGGCCACACTAATTGTAACCAATTGAATTCATGTTTGCAAATACACATAACGAACAACACCCACAATTAAGCACTATGTAGATACGCTTCTATAGTCCGTTCAGATTCGTTTGCCTAGACATTAATTTATTTTTTTCAAAAACTTATTGTTCATTTACATTGATCTTTTGAAGTTAGGTTTAGAATACTAATGTCGCTATAAAAATATTTTTTTATCAAAGAAATGTGATCCAGTTTCAAAGATGCCTTATTTAACCTATATTTAAAAAAAGTTAATCGATATTATAAACACCGGCGGGATTATGTAGATGCTTACATCTCACAGCTGATTCTTTAACATATAGGCATGACCTTCACGGCTGAATGCGCACCGTCCTAAAATAGTTATGTTTCCACTATAAATTTTTATAAAGAAATGTTACATATGAAATTTCCCGTTTAGCACAAAATGGCATTTTAGCCGAAACCGGAAATTATGTGACGTCAAAATCACGGCCGTAGACTCGAGTTCGAGTCATAATTCAGAGGCAAATCTCAATATTTACAGAAAGGAGGCGGCACTATCCATATTATCTTCTGCAAGTCTATGTGAGAATGAGTATAAAGGCAAAATATTTTACTGAGCATAACATTGCTATAAAGATTTATCAATACTTCTGCAGAGAGCGTAAAAAGGGACATCTTTATTGTTCTTTATCAAACCCTGAGAAGAGAACAATGCATATTTTAGGTTTGTGTAAACGTTCATTTGATCGAATAGTTAAAGGAAGCGGATATTTATTGCCAACAAATGCAAGAAAGCAAGGAAGGAAAGAAACGTTAGACAGTTTTGATAAGGACCTAGTAAAAAGAGAAATCTGTCGAATGTTTGATATAAACGAAGAAGTGACACTTAGAAAGTTGAAGCTTTGGCTGAAAACTAACAACGACATTGAAATATCAAAAACTTCATTATGGAAAATATTAAGAAGTGCAGGCTTCACCTTTAGAAAGTATGCTGGTGGAAAAAACATTATTTGTGAGAAGCCACATCTAGTAGCTCTTAGAAGCAAGTATTTACGTGAAGTGAAGGAAATGCGTGAAAATGATTATCATATTGTTTATTTAGATGAAACTTGGATCAACGCTCATCATACAAATGAAAAGGAATGGCAGTTAGCAGATGGAAGTATTAAAAGATCAGTACCAAGCAGTAAAGGGCAACGTTTGATAGTTGCACATGCAGGTAGCAGACATAATGGGTTGTTGCAGAATGCTCATCTCGTTTTCATTTCAAAATCCATAGACAATAGAGACTACCACTCCGAAATGAATGGGCACATATTTAAAGACTGGATCGAGAAAAGTATCCTTCCAATATTAGATCGACCTTCTTGTCTGATAATGGACAATGCTTCATACCATAACGTAGTTAACGTAGAAGATAGAATCCCAATATCATCAAGTACAAAAGATGCAATCAAAACGTGGCTCATAAAAGAACACATACAAGTTAACGACAGCTACTTGAAACCCGAATTGCTTAGCCTTGTAAAACAGACACAACGTACAAAGATATTTAAAATAGACAAGTTAATTCAAGAACATGGCCATAGATGTTTGAGACTACCTCCATATCATGCACACTTAAATCCTATAGAACTAGTTTGGGCAAAAGTTAAAGGACACGTAGCATATACAAATAAAACTTTCAAATTATGCGATGTTGAGACACTTACAAATCAGGCTCTATCAAATATAAATAAAGACTACTGGGTAAAATGTGAGAATCATGTGTTACGACAAGAAGAGGAATATTGGAAAAAGGATGGTTTGTTGTTTGTTCAGCCGAAAGCAGTAATCGACCTATTTGACTCGTCTGATTCTGAATGATCATTACTCTGATTAAGTCTACAGATAAATAGTTTGATTTGCAAAATTTCCTAGTTGATTTGTTAAACAGTTTATTGTTAAAGACTACCCAAGCAATCAAAAATATGTTATCAGCAAACCAACAACCATTACTTTGAATGGAAGCCTGCTTGAGTCAGTACAGAAGTTCAGCTATCTTGGATCCACTATTACAGCCACACTTTCCTTAGATGAGGAACTAAATGTACGTATTTGAAAGGCAGCGACAACATTTGGGAAACTCACACCAAGAGCATGGAACTATATCAAATTGACTCTACGAACAAAAGTTCTATATATAATTTAAAATTTGTATACTTGCCACCAAGTAAAATTTTATGGACACGCCTATGGGTCATCGTTGCACTAGATTACTGTAAAACATTTTGATTAGGGTCAAAATAATAGTTACATGGGCAAAGATCAAAGGAATTCGCCGCTTTAAGAAAACCGTTATAGCTAGACATCGAGTAACACATATGTTCTCGTGACATGGACATTTTAACACCGTATGCCAGAAATCATGTGAAATCATCAAGAACTTTTTGAATTATAAATCATAACATCTCGGCAAACGATTCTGAACGGACTATAAATGTAAAAACATTTATATTTCAACAATAATGTTAACTCTTTTGTTACTTTTGATCATGATAATTACTATGCAAATTAAAAATGTATGTGTCCTAATATATTTGTCTTGTTTTATTTATTTATTTTTGTAATATAGGGCCACTTTCTCAACAGATGCTACAGGCCCTGCGCTAGCTTAATCTGGCCCCCTTTGTTTCAATGAAACTAGTTTGTATGTGTTCTTGGTCACGTTCGGTTCTACCTCCGAACAAGAGAAAACCAAAGAACTGCTCACTGTAGTCACTGATCTTACTTCCTCTATTTTCTTTTCTATAAAAATATAATAGTAATAACTAAAATAAAAGCAATAAAAGCGAAACAAAGAAAAAGAAAGAAATGAACCTGTTACAATGAATGACGCGTTGACTCTCTCAGCGTACTTGCAGATGGCATGTCCTGGATTCCTGTCTTCCAGAGCAACGAACTCTCCGTTCATCTGTTGGAAGAAAATCAAGAAACATTTCAAACAGTGATCTACAACCAACATACAAACATTCTGTTTTATTCAGAAAAACTGGCCTACCTTTTTGGTGTTGCTATTTTTAACGTGGTAAGTTGGACTGGAAATCTGAAAGACTCCGATTCAGTTTCCACGTAAAAAATAGCAACACCAAAAAAGGTAGGTTATTTGAATAATAGTTTTTTTTTTTTTTTTGCAGCAGCAGCAGCAGGGTGACGTAAATATGGAAGCATGTGCACTACGTTTGAAGTACATTGGTTATTTACGTATAGGTTATACAGCATTGGTTTGAGCACTTCACGCGTAGCCGCCCATATTGTAAGACGTTTATAGTTGTTAGTGCTGGACCAAATAGGACTAGATAGAAAGTCCGCCCGCTGTGAGGGGGATCACCCAAAACAAGTGACGTTTTTATCATTGCGAGCTGGGGGGATTGTGGGTAAAATGACGTCAGCCGTCTATACCTTGCATTGCTGAAGACGTCGTATTGAGTGTTTTCGAGAAAACCAGAGAACAGGCTTTCTATCTAGTCGGCGTTGGTTAGAGCATACAAAGTCTCTTTGAAATCTGCCATGATGCCATACTTCAGCTCTTACAACGACAATCATTACCATAAGGGTTTCATGATTTCCGAGTCACTTGAATGAATTCATGATATCCGAGTCACTTGAATGAATTCATGATTTCCGAGTCACTTGAATGAATTCATGATATCCGAGTCACTTGAATGAATTCATGATTTCCGAGTCACTTGAATGAATTCATGATTTCCGAGTCACTTGAATGAATTCACGTTTTCCGATGACAATAGCTAATTTTCCCTGGAGAACCATTTACTGTTCTTTCGTAATGTTCTTGAAGCTACTGACGGTGGAAAAGAGCTCTGGTCGATCCGGAGAGTTTAATGAGGAAAGCAGATGTATCTACAATCAACACCTTACACGAACAATTAGTCTGCATACAATTCGAGAAATACTGAGGCGGGCGGTGGAGCGGATATGGTGATGCCCCTACTGTAATGAAACTGACTCCATGAATAGAGAAGAAAATAAACAATTTGATATTTTTTGATGGCTCATTTTCTGCACAAGACAGGAAGAACGCAATTTGCCAGACGGCACTGGTGAAGTGAAACAGAAAAGGTGGCTTGCAAAAATGGGCGGTGACGAGAGTGATAGCAAGTCAGAAGATAATTAGAAAGGTGATGATAAACCAGGTGTTGGGGAGGAACGGTGGGGCCGTGTTGTTGACATCTTCAAAGTTGTCTACGATGATAGCTATGGTTAATTAGAAAACCTGGGAAATTCCTGGCGCTGATTGGTAGCTATGGAGATAACCTGCAGACTGAATAGAGCAAATTACTACAGAAGATAGTAGGTAGACAAGTTGGTAGACAAGTTGATGGACAAATAGGTAGACAAGTTGGTAGACAAGTAGGTAGACAAGTTGGTAGACAAGTTCATGGACAAATAGGTAGACAAGTTGGTAGACAAGTAGGTAGACAAGTTGCATCTTTTCTTGAGGTTATTAACATTTTCCTGACATTACTGGTATCTACAGACCACTGATGGTGAAATGGGATCAAGCTAAGACGTTCGTTCGTTTGCGATGTACGTACAGTGGCGTAGCATGGAGTGCCAGCGCACGGGGAAATGCAAATATTGTAACCCCAAATGTGCTATTTCACTTATTTAGTATTACTACTTTCCTTTTCAGATATTTGTTGCCCACGACAATAGTTCATGAAGTACTCCTTACGCTACGCCACTGTCTGTACGAACAATCTTAGTCTGGCCAAGAAAATGATCGCTGACCTGATGAATGCATGTAAGAAATTTCACCTTGTAATCGTATTAGTCGCTTAGTTGTACGGTCTGGATCCGAATAACAGCGGCATTTATGAAAAGAACAACCGCTCTGTGTTCCAAATCACAAACATCAGGACCTTATGTTAAAGTCGAGGTCTGTTTCACCGGCTTCACAACAAGATCAGAAGAGGTTTGATTTCCTAGGTCAGTTTCACCTAGACACATTTAATCTAATCAGAACTGAACATTCAAGGGTTTTGAAAATATCCCGCCAAAAACTTTCCATTGACGTGAAAAAGTTCACGCGTGTCAACACACACACAATTTGTGCATCCTTTTGCTCTTTGGCAAACTCACTAGTGAAGACTGGCCTTCATAAAGGAAGTTTAACTGGCAAATCATTAAACGGTATGCCAGGTTGTAATGATTGTAAGGTACTCGCGATCGTAGTCCATGAACGTTATGTTGAACATATGCAGCACAGGCACAGTTCTTGAATGATGCCCAAGTTAATGAGACATCAGAATCGTGTGGCGGCAGCTACAAGAAGGGAGCGGAGAACATCAAGTTCTGCTGCTATAAAGGAGACTTGCCTTGCTATCCCAGAATTGCCTTAAATGGGATCACTGTAGTTGAAAACTTCTCCTCTTGTGTAAACTACACATTCACATCTAAGAGTGAATCAGTGAAGGTCACAAAATCATATTCTCTCTGTGGTTTTACTAACAACAGGTCATGTGGCTTCTGTTGGATTGGAAATGATAACTTACCATCACTGTGTGTCTATATGTTTGGAATTGGAGTCATCAACGATGGCCTAACATCATCAAGTGCTATGACGATCATCATTTTCGGGAGGATGTGAACTCCCATGGTATATGGTGGATAGGCGGCAGGAACCATTGAAGGGTATGTCTGAAAAGTGTTCCTCCATGCAGTTTCCTCATATTCCAAGTCCTAAAGTATTCCAAGTTTAAGTGCTCTGTGCACACCGTGAGCTGTGTGTCTCATCCGTTTTGATCCTGCTTCGATATCTCGCTTGTTTACGATGAATGATGATATCGTATGACAGGGAACAGTTGGCTGTGTTCACTTTCTGCGCGGTTTCGCCTTATGTCTTTTGGCGTGTGCTGAGACTGCTACGATGGGGACTACAGCTACCTTTCTTTGTTTGGGAGATGAGTTAGTAATTCGGATGATTCCACTGGCACGGGCGGTTGAGCAATTATGGATTTTAATTCGTTTGCTGTGATACCGAGGCCTTCCATAACCAATAACCAATAGCACAGGCACGATCTAGCTGCTATACAAACAGTAGCGCCAGCACGGGTGCTGCAGAGTGTCTAGTCTAAAGTGTTCTCCATCTAAAGTGTATAGATGTTCTCCATCTAAAGTGTACAGATGTTCTCCATCTAATGTGTACAGATGTTATCCATCTAAAGTATACAGATGTTCTCAATCTAAAGTGTTCTCCATCTAAAGTGCACAGATGTAATCCATATAGTGTACAGATGTGTTTCCACTTTGATTGCGGAAAACGAAACACATCGAATGTTTCTATCCGTCGGTGATGTCAACGGAATGCCTCATTAATCCATATCCACATATACAGATTAACTCTGTTCCCATGAAGTGGGTTCCTCTTGTCATCTGATACCCTGTCGCAATAGTTTACCAGTACCAAAACATTCTCGATTTGATAGATTCATACCCGTGTACCTTATCGCCACAATACATATAACTGCCTATAAACAAATTGTACCTCAAGTTGGATGTTTACACTGTGTACCGGAGTTCTAAGAATTTCAATCTTATAATACATCAACGCCAACAAGCAGTCCACAAGTGGGTCACGTGTTCAGTGATTCGGGCGGTCACTAGGTGTCCCTGCAAGGCGTTGACACCTGAACAAGTGAAGGCTCAGGTCTTGACGAGCCTTCACCGATCAAGTGCCAGTTGAGGTCAGCTGGCCTATCAGTGTGTGTAAGACAGGCCTCAGCGTGGCTTGAAAGGAGAAGCAAGAGTCGGTTATATGTACACTTTAGATGGAGAGCATCTGTACACAGTTCATGCTTATGAAGATGATGCATCTATCTATTGACCTTTCGAACCGTAGCCGGCACTTAGGGCACAGACCCAGATACTCTTTCTCTTATCTTCATTTTTATTCTACCTTGTAAAGATCTTTTTATCAAATCTCGCCATTTGTCTCTGTTCTGTGTAAGCAATTCTATCTCCTTGAGGGAGCCGATCCTGCTGCTCTTGCCTCTCTGATCTATGTTCTCAGTATCTCTCTGCGTCGGCCTCTTTTCTTCTTACCTGTTGTTTCCCACATGAGGGCTTGCTTTGCTATTCGGTTATTATCTCTCCTCATCACATGTCCAACATTTGACCATCGTCTTTGCTTGATTACTGAAGATATTAGTGGTTGATTGGCGATTTCTCTAATAACTCGAAAACCACACCAACAGATTGTCATGAATTTTTGCACGCGCTCTTAGATTTGCAAATACACTGTGATCGTATAATTGTGTTGTTATATATTTGTGCTGAAGGGTATGTGAGAAAGGCTGTAATCAAGATGGGGTATTACGTCAAGAGAGAGAGAGAGAGAGAGAGAGAGAGAGAGAGAGAGAGAGAGAGAGAGAGAGAGAGAGTAAATTAGACCAAACAGGGCGGAACTTATATGTCAACTACGAGCAGTATGGGAATGAAGATCGATCCAGTACCTGCGGCTCTGCGCCGGTTATCTGGGACACGTGTCAAGAAACCAGATACTCGGCTAGAGCACCTCTCACTGCTTGCTTCGCGGTATCCAGAACAGGTGGTTGAGTCACGAGTGTTTAGTGAATTTGAGAGCCTCGATCTTTCAGGATCTTGAATGGATCTGTTGTCTCGGTTATCCACAAGTTCTGGACAACGTGCTGGCAGGCTTGTTTCAAGGACACCCATAGCGGGGACTTTAGAGCTTGCCAAGAAATGGAGGTCCCTCTGTGATTGCTTTGTGAAGAGGGACCGGGTGCGGGATTGATGAGGGTGCATCTACGAAAGTCTGAAAATCGGGAGTCAGGCTAGGCACAAGTGGGTGACTGCGAAGACAGAGCAGGGATGAGTATAACCAGAAGACAAATAATAAACAAATATTGTCAGGAAGGGAAACTTCCGAAGTGATCAGCGAATCATTTCAGGGGAAACTTCCGAGGTGATCAGCGAATCATTTCAGGGGAAACTTCCGAGGTGATCAGCGAATCATTTCAGGGGAAACTTCCGAGGTGATCAGCGAATCATTTCAGGGGAAACTTCCGAAGTGATCAGCGAATCATTTCAGGGGAAACTTCCGAGGTGATCAGCGAATCATTTCAGGGGAAACTTCCGAGGTGATCAGCGAATCATTTCAGGGGAAACTTCCGAGGTGATCAGCGAATCATTTCAGGGGAAACTTCCGAAGTGATCAGCGAATCATTTCAGGGGAAACTTCCGAAGTGATCAGCGAATCATTTCAGGGGAAAGAACTTTGTTTATAACACGCGGAAAATAAACATTCATAAATAATCAACAACAGAAAAAAGAAACAATGAACAACAGACAGCCCGAATCAGGATCAAACAAATGCTAGAGCAGGTTTATCGTGACAAGGCGTTGTGTTGAGGAGTATGGGTTCGATCCAGCTTTGGGCTGTCTATTGTTCTTTGTTTCTGTTGTTGATTATTTGTGATTTTTGTCCCCGAGTGCTGTAAACATATTACTTCCGCTGAAATGATTCGCCTGTGTATAACCAGCAGGCTATGGGAATTAGCGTTATACTTTGAGTCATCTGCTGGGGTGAGACCGAGTACAGTGAGTGTAAGAAGCTGAAGAAATAACAGAAGTGATACTCAACAGTAGAAACACAGGGGGGGGGGGGGGAATGGGGTGAGAGAGAATGTAGAGATCGACAAAACCGGTTGGAATGATATAATGATAATGATATAATAATGATGATCATGTAACTCAAAATTATTCTTATAGATAAACACTGCAACGACAAGAATGTGTCAGTTTGCGCGTCGCTGTCTGTGTGTCTACTCTACCCCATGCAATATGTCTATATGTGTACCTACCTCTTGTGATATGTCCATATGTGTACCTACCCTTAGTGATATGTCTATATGTTTACCTACCCCATGTAATATGTCTGTATGTCCACCCTACCCCTTGTTATATGTCTGTATGTTCACCCTACCCCTTGTTATATGTTTGTACGTCTACCCTACCCCTTGTTATATGCCTGTATGTGCACCCTACCCCTTGTTATATGTCTACCCTACCCCTTGTTATATGTTTGTATGTCTACCCTACCCCTTGCTCGCTCATATTCTGCACGAACTTTTGTTTCACCATTTCGGTTCTGGCGTTGACCTCCAGTATTCCCTCTTCGATCTTGCTTGGACCTGGGGACAGACATCAATGTTTTACTTACACGACAACCATGTTGGGCATCTTCAATATCCTTCTCCCATTCTCCATTCTTTCCTTATTTCATTTCTTTTATCTCCATCCCTTCATCTCTTCTTCCCAAATCTTTCTTTCTTTCTTTATTTCTTTCTCTCTCTCTCTCTCTCTCCCCCTCTCTCTCTCTCTCTCTCTCTCTCTCTCTCTCTCCATCTTTCTGGGTTTTTTCCCGCAATGCTCCAATCTAACTAAAAAATCTGTTGGTCTAGTATATCTCAGATCAATACTTTTCATCGAACACAATTGTTTTTACTCATCCTTTTAACATTTATAAAGCACACCATTAGCTAATTTCTCTTTCAGTCACTCTCTCTTTCATTCTTCCCTTTTCTCTCTCTCTTTATCTCTCTCGCGTTCCTTCTCTCTCCTTTTATCTCTCTCTCATTTCTCTCTATTTTTCTCTCTCGCTTTCTTTCTCTCTTTCTCTCTTTTTTCTCTCTCTTGTTCTTTCTCTCGTCCTTTCTTTGTCTTTTCGTCTCTCTCTTTCTCTCTCTCGTTCTCTCTCAGTCTCTCTTTCTCTCTCTTTTTCTTTCTCTCGTTCTCTATTATTATATATATCTCTCACTCTCTCTCTCACATTCTCTCTCTTTGTGTCTCTCTATCGTTCTCTCTCTCTCTCTCTTTCACTCTCTCTCTCTCTCTCTCTCTCTCTCTCTCTTCGTCGTATAATATTCAACGTTCACTTTCCCATATTCCTCTAATAATATCCTTCAAATTGCACATCAATAATATATGCCAGTAACCGCGTACATTCCCCGTCAAGTGACACAGAAGACAACACACCAGACAAGGTTGGACTCACTCATCTCCGATGGCCCCAGGTTGTACTCAGGGACATGCACAACCACTAGCTTGTTCTCCTGTTTGTGGAAGTTCGCCACGTACCCTGGAACACAGGAACGACATGACTGTTAGTATGTTGTTGCAGGAGAGGTTGGTGAAACTGGAGTAGGAGATACGTCTCATATCATTTAATATAACTGCACTGGGCCACTGGCGCAGTGCACAGTGCAACGTTTTAACGGGTGTTCAATCAGAGTAGATCTGGTAGATTCTAATTGTGATGTTCTGTCTGTGGGGGCGATCAACACACTTAACCTGACAGCTGACTTCATGTGAGAGTCTGGAATCCTACTCTGATTGAGTCCTGATCGCAGAGAGAGAGAGAGAGAGAGAGAGAGAGAGAGAGAGAGAGAGAGAGAGAGAGAAATTTAATACAACTTATGAGGGATCAAAGCGGTTTGTCAGGAACAAATACAGGAACAAATGGAATATAGAACACCAGGACTGCCAGAAAAATTAGGCCTACTACCAGCTCAACAAAAAAGAACAAGTAACGAATTTTAGACTGAACAGACTACAACAGACTGAAGTACCACCTTTTTAACACCATAGATATAGGAACCACTAATGAATGTGACTGTGGCACAAGTAAAATGAGAGCTGAACATCTGCTATAATCGTGCCCAACATATGATGAACAGAGAAGGCTCTTGTGACCATCACCGGTACCATACCGGGATTAACTGTATGGGAACGTGAATAGTCTTAAATGGTCACCAAATACGTTAAGCTAACAGACGCTTTTCTCGAACTTATTAATATGACGTCTAGAGGTGTACAGTACATATATTAATTTATAATTATATTAATTATATAATTGTGTGTAAACAATTTGCGATATGCGAATGACACAGTCTTAATAGCAGAGACAGAATGAACTACAAGAAATGATAGACATAATAGTAAAAGAAAGCAACACCAAAAGGTCTCAGTCTGAATAGTAAAAAAAACAGAAGTAATAGTTATATCGAAGAAATAATCACCATAATGCAGCATACAAATAAACAGGACAAATCTGAAACAAATGCAACCGGTCACATACTTGGACAAAATAACAATATCACATGGAAGATGCACCACAGAAATAAAAAGCAGAATAGCTCAGGACAAAATAGCATTTCAGAAAATAAAAACGTCTTATGCAACAAATCTGTGTCAATAGAAGTGAGAAAGAGAGTTCATCGGTCCTATATAGAGTCAAGTGACTGATGGAAGTGAATCATGGACAGTAAACAAACAAATGAAAAAGACGATAGAGGCCACGTAGATGGGATTTCTCAGAAGAATGTTGCCATTTCGCTAGACAGCTAAAAAGACCAACGAGGAAATTCTCAAAGAGGCCAACTCAAAAAATTAGATCATAAAAAACATCATAAAGAAGCAATCAACATTTTTCGAGCACAAAATGAGAAGAGGAAAGTTGGAATACTTGGTTACAACTGGCAAAATACAGGAAAAGAGAGATCGCTGACGACAAAGAAAATACTAGATATCTTGATGTCATGGCATGACAAACAGTCAACAACAAACGTGATACGATGCACTGTAGATAGAAGATTGTGGAAAGATATGATCGCCTACGGCAACGGGTGTAGCACATGATGATGGTAGTGAGAGGTGTGCGCTGTAGAAGCAGACAATTAAAACTGCAGTGTTTCATTTCGTGCAGTGTCTGGTATCAAAATGTAGCTAATCAGTTCAGTTGTCTTTCTTGAATTGTGTTAAAGTCGTTCTTTTTAAATTGTTGGTCGATTCAGAACTTAATTGTTTGTCTTGGAGTAAAGGTCAAGTACGAGACTTGAACCGGCGTCTTAGCACGCGAGTTTACACCCATATGTGCTCAGCCGCCTATCCAGAAATGTTCGGCGATTTCTGTATAGTGTCGCCTCAAGCATCGAAACTCAGATGCGAAGCAACATTCCTCACCTTCCCAGGGTAATACCCTGGTACCCATTTCTGCCAACGGCTGGGTCGACCGTGGGGGTATTTTTTTTTTTTTTCCAACCACGAATACAATTCACACTGCTCCCAGCGGGAATCGAACACGGGTTGTCCGAACGTCGGTAGTCCAGTCGGGTGGTTTTCCCAACTCGGCTACCCTCTGCTTTTCCTGCCACCCACATCTTCCCATCCCCCTAAAGATAAGCGTTTCAAAGGCTTCAATTTTGTACTCGGTTTTCTTGTTTAATGTCCATGTTTCTGCACCATAAAGAAGTGCTGAAAAAACATAGCATTTTGCTATTCCTAGTTTTAGTCAACCTCAGATGGTAGATGTACAAAAGAGGTGAGATGCAGAATGGCTCAGACATGAGCAGCTTTCCAAAAAAATGAGGAAGATACTGTGCAATCCATTTTTTGACAATAGAAACAAGATAAAGAGCTCTGAAATGTTATGTAGAGCCAGCCTTAACATATAGATGTGAATCATGGACAACAGGACAACAGACAAGACAATCGCTGGAGACTGTAGAAATGTAGTTTTACAGAAGAATTTTGAGAATACCATGGACATCTATGAAGAGTAATGACGTTCTGAAAGAGGCGAAAGCAAAAAGAGAGCTAATTTCCAATATTAGCAAGAAACAATAATTTTTTGGCCATGTAATGAGAAGAGAACAACTAGAATATATTGTAACAATTGGACAAATTGAAGGACGAAGAGATAGAGGAAAGCACAGAGAAAAGATACCAGACAGCTTAAGGGAATGGCTTGGCAGAAAGTCAACAACAGAAATTATAAATAACTGTCGTGATCGAAAGTTGTGAAGAGACATGATCACCTACGCCAGCAGGCAATACTTGATGAGGATGGTGAGTTTTAATTCTGATGTTATTTGCTTTGATGGGGGTATATTTTCATGTTAAATTGTTTTTTTTGTCATTCCTATACATTTGTTTATTTCTGTCTTACATTTTCCATCATTTGTTATAATATGACAAAGGTAACTGTATTCTTGAACTCCTTCTAGGTTGTCTCCACCTACTTAAATATTTCCCTGTATATTTTGTGTCGTTTCTCTGCTAATAACTTCAGTTTTAGTCATTTAAATATTTATTTCCAATCCATTTTCTTTGCTTGTCTTGTTTATTTTGTTTACTATATGGCGAGAGTGCCCGTATTTCCCTTTGGGTATCGACAGTTTTATGGTTGACATGGTTAGTATTACGCCAGGCCGCTTTACCATTCAAGAGAAAATCCCTGGCGTGTATTTTCGGAGACTGGTTGAATCTTTAAACCATGTCGGGATGAGAACTTCTAGGAATCGAACCTGGACCACTGGTACAGTAAACAAGCACCCTAACCATGTTCCTCCCTCCCTCCCTCCCTCCCTCCCTCCCTCCTCCCTCCCCCTTCCTTCCTCCTTCCTTCCTTCCTTCCTTCCTTCCTTCCTTCCTTCCTTCCTTCCTTCCTTCCTTCCTTCCTTCCTTCCTTCCTTCCTTCCTTCCTTCCTTCCTTCCTTCCTTCCTTCCTTCCTTCCTTCCTTCCTTCCTTCCTTCCTCCCTCCCTCCCTCCCTCCCTCCCTTCCTCCCTCCCTTCCTCCCTCCCTCCCTCCCTCCCTCCCTTCCTTCCTTCTTACCTTCCTTCCTTCATCCCTCCCTCCCTCCCTCCCTCCCTTCCTTCCTTCCTCATTTAATTACTTTATTTATACTCTGACTGCATAATTTTCCAACAAACGCTGCCTGTAGCAGGAATGTTAGAACACACCATGAATGCATCATTTTAATGTTAAACTTGCAACACAAGAAACGCATAAACCATATCTGTATAAAACTGCACGTTCTGCCAGAAATAAGATTACCCACAATCAGACAGGCGATCTGTATCCGCTAATCAGTAGAATCAAGCTGTAAATTTATTGCTTTATCAGAAAGATTGTTTTCTTTTCCTTCACGATTTTGTTTAACGTTTTGTTACGTGAGAAAACATTAACTTAAGAGTGGCACTGAGTGAGTTAACTTAAAAATGGCCCTGAGCGAGTTAACTTAAGAGTGGCGGAGCGCGAGAGTAGTATACAAGGGTCCATTTGACCCGAATTTAGGTGCTAAATTAACAAAGATATATAGTAGGTGCGCGGCGCACCTAATGTACCGTAGGCGCAGGGGGAGTTAACCGTGACATTTCGTGTCGGGATGTTGACCTCTAGTCCCGGTGACCCGGAAGTGACCTGTTTATGTCTGGTGTGTCCTGGCTTTGGAGTTCTTGATCGACAGTGACAGGTTAGTAGATTATACAACATCATGGACAAACAATCAATATAAAACAGAAGACAAAGATATATTTTATTCTTTTATTATCTCAATAGGTGTATAACATACATTGATATTATATAACATTACAAAAACATTCAGTACATTGAGTCAATATATAGTAAATGGATAACATTTATTTATAGATAGGTAGTTGGATGTCTGCTTAGCGTTGTGTCATAAATGAATCATAAGGGGTGAAACTGTTAGAGATTGCTGGGTAGTCTAAGCTGGTAGTGTAAAGAGTTAAATATCTAGAGGCGTAGTCGAGACGTTATCATCAGCTACCTTTCTTTTTATATAGAAATAGGAAAGAGCATTTCTTGTTTGACTGTAGGAAAATATGGAATTATTTAAGACTTTGAATCCTACATTTTTCCCACCCTTGGCCTTTTGCGTGGCGAGAACCTCTAAAAACATATCTTTATCTAATTTGTTGTGTTGCTTGCTTAACCCTTTACAACTGATTTTATCGTAATCCCCACTACAATGGTACGTCTTACTACATAAGCTAACAAGAGCTGTCCCTTCGTACTCTAGTTTAAAAAGTCCAGGCGTTCGTTTGGTGTATGCTTTAACACCCTTACAGTTTATACAGTCTGTCTTGCTAGTATGTTCATCGCAAAACTCGGCAGGAAACCAGTCTTTATATACACTATTAAACTCATCCCGCAGACCTGACTTAACTATATCCTCTAGCTTAGGTGCACTTAAAGCCAAGTATAAACTATCAGTATCTGTTTCACATAACTGAAAGTTGGACCTATCTACAAACTTATCTAAGAACTCGAAATAAAAATCTAACATACGAAGTTTTGCATATTGATAGACGAAGAAACCAATTTGTAGGGGCAAGTCCCAAACAGTTTTCTTTTTCTCCATCTCAATTTCAAAAAGATCCTCCCCTATTTCAGTCATCTTTTTAAACCGGGAACTATTTATCATTTTTGATATCTCATCCCTTGAACATACGAGACAGCGCTATGATTGGCCTTATTGGTTAGAGTCTTCCCATAGGCTGAGTTTCCTAAGAGCTTCATCGTGTCGCTTACTATAGATTGATTTTCGTCTAGATCACCAGCCCGCCTAGCGTCAGAAACCATTTCTCCAAACTTTTTAAAACAACTAGACGGTTGATATTCTATCACTTGATAAATTTTTGTTACCTCCAATCCGTGGTCTAAATACCATTTTAACAGTGGTGTTGCCAACAAAATTTTTTCCCCGACATAACTACCGATTAGAGTGCGACGAGGGGTTGACAACAAGTTATGCTTGAGAGCATATTCACCCATAAACGGCCCAATATCATCACGCGTGACATCAATATTTTTGAAAATTGGAGTCATCTCACTGAAATGTTCCTTCAGGTGGTCGGGGACGTGTAGATCACATTCCACTAATCCAAAACATGTCCCATCTGAAACAGAAGTCAGGATATGTTTATCACTGAGAGGGAGCCCTTCTTTAGAGTAAGAGGGTCTAGCTCGAGGGATGGCTTTAAAAAGGAAAGCCCTAATGGTTGGGTCAGACTTTTTCAGAGCCTGCCACTCACATTCCCACATAACTTCTACTGGAACTTTGACCTCCTCGGTTAGGTAGGTGTGTATCTCACATGTTTTTTCAAACAGCTCGAACAAGGGCTTATTATTAACAGGGTTTCTATCTTTACCTTTGGTGAGGGGGCAGTCTTTGTGACCATGGTACAAACAGCCATGAAAATTATAGCCTCTTCTATTGGATTTATCCCACCCATCCACAGGGATATTTCTATCACCTAACCGAAACTCCCTCCCATTAAACTGAGTTTTCAACTCCACCCCTTTTTGGTGGGCGACCCACGTTAGCCACTCTCTACTTTGTTGGACATAATAGTTATCTTTTTCGACCCTAAACCCGGTCTCCATTCTTCTAATAATTGGATAATCTGTTGGCATTGGGTTCATCAGAGCCCAAAGATACAAAGCGTTGGCATCGTAACCTTGGATGGATTTGACTACCTTTCCGCCCCTAATAAGCGTTTTGCCTACCTCGTGATACCTATGAAAAATTATAGAGGGACCCCCAACGATATTATCTCTAATCATTTTGTGTAGACTCGCCTGTTTGCTCGAATATAAACTAAACATTACACCCCTATCAACAGTCTTAAAAAGATACTTTAAACAAACACCCGGAACCGAAATGGCGTCTTTAAAACAGTCCACACCACGCTCCCCATAAAAGCGAACCTGCTGCTCCAAGGCTTCTAAGAATGGGACCACATCTTTGTTATTATACCACACCAAAAAGTCCCTAAGTGTGGTCATGTTATTGGCCTGCCATACCTTTTTGCACAGAGCGTACTCCTCCTTGGAAATGTTGGAATTTTTTAACGACGAATAAAAGGCTTCGTGTGGGGGTAGTTCTGTCTCATCCAACTTTTGGGGGTCGTCTATATATTCATAACAAAAGTAACCCTTTGTTTCACTAATCTTATAAGCTGCCAGATATTTACTATAGCTAAACCCGGGGGCTAGATAGTTTATTATATCTAAGAATTTTAGATTCGGCGTTGCAATACACATAAAGTTATTGTTTCTTTTAACTATAAACTTGAACGGTTTTGGTACTTTGTAGTCTCCTTCCATTGTATCTTCCTCTTCTTCGATAACATCAGCGTCCTCTTCTTCTTCCATACTATCACCTTCTTCACCCACTTGGGCAGTGACATCCATGAAGTGCTTTATTAAATAAGGTTTAATGACGTTGACGTCATATTTCCCCGAGTTAAACCCTATTACTGGAAGCTCTTTTAAATACTCATCAAACCTAACTACTATCTTGTCTTTATTCAGTTCATGGAGTTGAGTAAAAATACTTTCAAACCGAGATCGCAATAACGAGTATGCCTTAGCAGCTATACCAGTGAGATAATCAAGCATCTGACTAACTAAAATTTGTGGATCACCCTTGGTTATGAAGCATTTTGGGGCCTCCCACCCGGGGACATTTGACGCTATAGAGCAGGAAAGGGGTACGTGTTTAGCTACAAAGGTAGTCGAGTACGTCTCTTTGGGAACATTCCTACTATCAAAGTAACATTCATAATCGAATGTCGCCCTGAACGGGTAAATAAAACACGCTGGAGTACTTATTCCTTCAGCGCTGATTGCGTCCCATACACTTTCAGGTGAAGAATAAACACCACCTTTATATGTCTCTACAGCCATATCCCCATTGCAAGTTTTTTCGTGCCTATCCATACGCCCAAACTTTTTCCACAATTTCCCACATTTTCCACAAGAAAAGCTTTTACTAGCCCTGGAAAGATCGTTTATATAAAAGAAGTGGTTTTTGTAAAGTAAAAGACGGAGAGTTTCACTATAACTACTGCCACTTCTCAGGACAATACGCAAGGCTTGCTCAGAGTCAAACTCAAAAATATCTATGTTTACTGAAAAACAACTTTCTAAGAGAGACATTTCAACAAGAGTTACACCGTGAAAGTTACTTAACTTTAGAGACGGGTTAAACTGTTTGAAAAGTAGTCTCGAAACCTTCCTAACATCCTCAACAGAGCCACCTCGATGGACAGCTAGACAACGGAAGAAGCAGAGATTGTCATTGTAAACTTTAGAACGGGAATCGATTTGAAGGGTATTAATACCATGATTTGATGCAATGTAGGGTGGAATATCTAACAGACACCCTATAGGATAATCTTGAAGTTTATAAACATAAACACTCGTACTGACTAATGCTTCTAAGGTATATTTGGTTGTCTCCCTGTTTTTATTTGCATACCCTAATATATCACTTTCATTTAATCTAGCAACAAATGTTTCAAAATCATTTCTGTTGTTAACTAACAAGGGTTTGTCTAACCCTGTCGCGTTATTCGAGCTGGCGTGAAAGTAACGCAACCCCTGTGTCTCTCTATGTCTTAAGACTAGATGATGACTATAATTCACATTGAAACGCTTTTTCTGGGCTTGGAAAAGTGGGTTTACAAGGGTCGTCCAATCTATAGGAGTATCAGGTTGATGAAATATAGTGTACGTGTCCATGTATTTGTTCCGACGTTCATGTGTTCTAATAGCTAACCAGTTGTTCTTATATATCTTCTTAATATCTTGAGGTAACTTATTTAAAGAGTCTATTTCATTAATAAGTCTTGGTCTCTTTGAGGGTTCTTGAGTCGACCTCTTTACTGCCCGTTTGCGTGAGGTTGTCGATACCAGTGGGCCTGCTGGCGTTGATCGTGTTGAGGTGTCCACAGCTGTGGCATGGCTAGCAAGATGTACTTGCAGATGGCTTGCCCCAGTAAAGCTTTGTTGACAGATGTGGCAGATATGTGGGTTAGCACAGGTCTCTTTAGAAGGTACATTAGCTGCTGAGGCAGGGGTTGGTGATGCAGGAACTGCTGATACAAGAGATGCAGGATGCTCTGTCTTGATATGTTTGGCAAGATTGTCAGCTCTATTATATACTCGTTCACAAACATCACATTTGTATGCCTGACGCCCATGTACACTAGCAACATGTCGTTTCACGATCCGGCTCCGGGTGAAAGTTTTGGAGCAGAGATGACAAGTGTTAGACATCTGTAGAAAAGAAATTGAAACATTACAACTAAAGAGTAAAGAACAGTAAACATTACAAGAAAAGTAAACAACAAGATACACAAACTATCGAAATTAGGTTACAAAAGTAACACGTGGATGCTAAAAAACCAACTTATCGAAGATAGGTTACTAAAATAACACGTGGATACTAAACAACCATCTTATCGAAAACAGGTTACTAAAGTAACATACTATAATGTTAAAGAACTAAGATAACACTTACCTTTTATGTGTTTGAAGGTACGAGACACATCCGTCGGCAACAACTGTAAGCGAAAGTCTGATTACAAACTTCAAAGTCGCGTTATATATATACGCCAGAAACACCGGAAGTGTTACTAAAAATAGAACTGACCGCTGATGCAATACCGGAAGTGTTACTAAAAATAGAACTGACCGCTGATGCAATACCGGAAGTGTTACTAAAAATAGCTTTTGACTGCTGACGGGATGCCCGTGGAGTTTCTAAAAATAGATTTTGACCTATGACGCAAGACCAGGCGACTTTATAGGAGTTTTTCCCCTTGCCCCTTTATGAGGGACGCCCATGAAACTGTTAGAAATAGTAAATTTACACTCTAGGGTTACTCCAAACTTTATATTAAGCATCCCCATATCAAGAATTTACATAAAAACAACTTTTGAAATTACTACCCCTGTACCCATTTTGGCGGTTACGCCCATGAAACTGTTAAAAATAGTAAATTTAACCTCTAGACATACCCCAGATGTTATATTAGACATCCTCATAGCAAAAAATTTACTTCAAACTCACTTTTATGGTGGTTACCCCCTGACCCATTTTGAGGGCTACGCCCATGAAACTGTTAAAAATAGTAAATTTAACAGCTAGACATACCCTAACTTCATTTTAGTCATCCCCATATCAAGAATTTACATAAAAATCACTTTTGAAATTACTACCCCTGTACCCATTTTTGGCGGTTACGCCCATGAAATCGATAAAAAAAGTAGTCAATTTAACATCTAGACATATCCCAAACTTTATAATAAACATCCCCGTATCAAGAATTTCCATAAAAACAACTTTTGAAATTACTACCCCTGTACCCATTTTTGGCGGTTACGCCCATGAAACTGTTAAAAATAGTCAATTTAACATCTAGACATACCCCAAACTTTATATTAAGCATCCCCATATCAAGAATTTGCATAAAAACAACTTTTGAAATTACTACCCCTGTACCCATTTTTGGCGGTTACGCCCATGAAACTGTTAAAAATAGTCAATTTAACATCTAGACATACCCCAAACTTCATTTTAGTCATCCCTGTATCATGAATTTACATAAAAACAACTTTTGAAATTACTACCCCTGTACCCATTTTTGGCGGTAACGCCCATGAAATCGATAAAAAATTGAAAGTTAACCTATTGGTATACCTCAAACATAATATTTGACACGCCCATGTATCAAATTTACCTGAAAAATCAATCAAAAATTAGTAGTATAGATCTAGTGATTGACCGGGAAGACTCTCATATAAGGAAAAACTGCACCAAAAAATGTGCCTCGATCTGCGGGTAGACTATTTATATAAGGATTTAGGTGCCGTTTTTCCTTATATGAGAGTCTTCCCGGTCAATCACTAGATCTATACTACTAATTTTTGATTGATTTTTCAGGTAAATTTGATACATGGGCGTGTCAAATATTATGTTTGAGGTATACCAATAGG
Source organism: Megaustenia siamemsis (assembly GCA_032433765.1). Lineage (NCBI taxonomy): Eukaryota > Metazoa > Mollusca > Gastropoda > Stylommatophora > Ariophantidae > Megaustenia > Megaustenia siamemsis. The sequence goes on along the minus strand of JAVIAB010000125.1, from coordinate 87,888,191 downwards.
TTAACTTTCAATTTTTTATCGATTTCATGGGCGTTACCGCCAAAAATGGGTACAGGGGTAGTAATTTCAAAAGTTGTTTTTATGTAAATTCATGATACAGGGATGACTAAAATGAAGTTTGGGGTATGTCTAGATGTTAAATTGACTATTTTTAACAGTTTCATGGGCGTAACCGCCAAAAATGGGTACAGGGGTAGTAATTTCAAAAGTTGTTTTTATGCAAATTCTTGATATGGGGATGCTTAATATAAAGTTTGGGTATGTCTAGATGTTAAATTGACTATTTTTAACAGTTTCATGGGCGTAACCGCCAAAAATGGGTACAGGGGTAGTAATTTCAAAAGTTGTTTTTATGGAAATTCTTGATACGGGGATGTTTATTATAAAGTTTGGGATATGTCTAGATGTTAAATTGACTACTTTTTTTTATCGATTTCATGGGCGTAACCGCCAAAAATGGGTACAGGGGTAGTAATTTCAAAAGTGATTTTTATGTAAATTCTTGATATGGGGATGACTAAAATGAAGTTTAGGGTATGTCTAGCTGTTAAATTTACTATTTTTAACAGTTTCATGGGCGTAGCCCTCAAAAATGGGTCAGGGGGTAACCACCATAAAAGTGAGTTTGAAGTAAATTTTTTGCTATGAGGATGTCTAATATAACATCTGGGGTATGTCTAGAGGTTAAATTTACTATTTTTAACAGTTTCATGGGCGTAACCGCCAAAAATGGGTACGGGGGTAGTAATTTCAAAAGTTGTTTTTATGTAAATTCTTGATATGGGGATGCTTAATATAAAGTTTGGAGTAACCCTAGAGTGTAAATTTACTATTTCTAACAGTTTCATGGGCGTCCCCTCATAAAGGGGCAAGGGGAAAAACTCCTATAAAGTCGCCTGGTCTTGCGTCATAGGTCAAAATCTATTTTTAGAAACTCCACGGGCATCCCGTCAGCAGTCAAAAGCTATTTTTAGTAACACTTCCGGTATTGCATCAGCGGTCAGTTCTATTTTTAGTAACACTTCCGGTATTGCATCAGCGGTCAGTTCTATTTTTAGTAACACTTCCGGTGTTTCTGGCGTATATATATAACGCGACTTTGAAGTTTGTAATCAGACTTTCGCTTACAGTTGTTGCCGACGGATGTGTCTCGTACCTTCAAACACATAAAAGGTAAGTGTTATCTTAGTTCTTTAACATTATAGTATGTTACTTTAGTAACCTGTTTTCGATAAGATGGTTGTTTAGTATCCACGTGTTATTTAGTAACCTATCTTCGATAAGTTGGTTTTTTAGCATCCACGTGTTACTTTTGTAACCTAATTTCGATAGTTTGTGTATCTTGTTGTTTACTTTTCTTGTAATGTTTACTGTTCTTTACTCTTTAGTTGTAATGTTTCAATTTCTTTTCTACAGATGTCTAACACTTGTCATCTCTGCTCCAAAACTTTCACCCGGAGCCGGATCGTGAAACGACATGTTGCTAGTGTACATGGGCGTCAGGCATACAAATGTGATGTTTGTGAACGAGTATATAATAGAGCTGACAATCTTGCCAAACATATCAAGACAGAGCATCCTGCATCTCTTGTATCAGCAGTTCCTGCATCACCAACCCCTGCCTCAGCAGCTAATGTACCTTCTAAAGAGACCTGTGCTAACCCACATATCTGCCACATCTGTCAACAAAGCTTTACTGGGGCAAGCCATCTGCAAGTACATCTTGCTAGCCATGCCACAGCTGTGGACACCTCAACACGATCAACGCCAGCAGGCCCACTGGTATCGACAACCTCACGCAAACGGGCAGTAAAGAGGTCGACTCAAGAACCCTCAAAGAGACCAAGACTTATTAATGAAATAGACTCTTTAAATAAGTTACCTCAAGATATTAAGAAGATATATAAGAACAACTGGTTAGCTATTAGAACACATGAACGTCGGAACAAATACATGGACACGTACACTATATTTCATCAACCTGATACTCCTATAGATTGGACGACCCTTGTAAACCCACTTTTCCAAGCCCAGAAAAAGCGTTTCAATGTGAATTATAGTCATCATCTAGTCTTAAGACATAGAGAGACACAGGGGTTGCGTTACTTTCACGCCAGCTCGAATAACGCGACAGGGTTAGACAAACCCTTGTTAGTTAACAACAGAAATGATTTTGAAACATTTGTTGCTAGATTAAATGAAAGTGATATATTAGGGTATGCAAATAAAAACAGGGAGACAACCAAATATACCTTAGAAGCATTAGTCAGTACGAGTGTTTATGTTTATAAACTTCAAGATTATCCTATAGGGTGTCTGTTAGATATTCCACCCTACATTGCATCAAATCATGGTATTAATACCCTTCAAATCGATTCCCGTTCTAAAGTTTACAATGACAATCTCTGCTTCTTCCGTTGTCTAGCTGTCCATCGAGGTGGCTCTGTTGAGGATGTTAGGAAGGTTTCGAGACTACTTTTCAAACAGTTTAACCCGTCTCTAAAGTTAAGTAACTTTCACGGTGTAACTCTTGTTGAAATGTCTCTCTTAGAAAGTTGTTTTTCAGTAAACATAGATATTTTTGAGTTTGACTCTGAGCAAGCCTTGCGTATTGTCCTGAGAAGTGGCAGTAGTTATAGTGAAACTCTCCGTCTTTTACTTTACAAAAACCACTTCTTTTATATAAACGATCTTTCCAGGGCTAGTAAAAGCTTTTCTTGTGGAAAATGTGGGAAATTGTGGAAAAAGTTTGGGCGTATGGATAGGCACGAAAAAACTTGCAATGGGGATATGGCTGTAGAGACATATAAAGGTGGTGTTTATTCTTCACCTGAAAGTGTATGGGACGCAATCAGCGCTGAAGGAATAAGTACTCCAGCGTGTTTTATTTACCCGTTCAGGGCGACATTCGATTATGAATGTTACTTTGATAGTAGGAATGTTCCCAAAGAGACGTACTCGACTACCTTTGTAGCTAAACACGTACCCCTTTCCTGCTCTATAGCGTCAAATGTCCCCGGGTGGGAGGCCCCAAAATGCTTCATAACCAAGGGTGATCCACAAATTTTAGTTAGTCAGATGCTTGATTATCTCACTGGTATAGCTGCTAAGGCATACTCGTTATTGCGATCTCGGTTTGAAAGTATTTTTACTCAACTCCATGAACTGAATAAAGACAAGATAGTAGTTAGGTTTGATGAGTATTTAAAAGAGCTTCCAGTAATAGGGTTTAACTCGGGGAAATATGACGTCAACGTCATTAAACCTTATTTAATAAAGCACTTCATGGATGTCACTGCCCAAGTGGGTGAAGAAGGTGATAGTATGGAAGAAGAAGAGGACGCTGATGTTATCGAAGAAGAGGAAGATACAATGGAAGGAGACTACAAAGTACCAAAACCGTTCAAGTTTATAGTTAAAAGAAACAATAACTTTATGTGTATTGCAACGCCGAATCTAAAATTCTTAGATATAATAAACTATCTAGCCCCCGGGTTTAGCTATAGTAAATATCTGGCAGCTTATAAGATTAGTGAAACAAAGGGTTACTTTTGTTATGAATATATAGACGACCCCCAAAAGTTGGATGAGACAGAACTACCCCCACACGAAGCCTTTTATTCGTCGTTAAAAAATTCCAACATTTCCAAGGAGGAGTACGCTCTGTGCAAAAAGGTATGGCAGGCCAATAACATGACCACACTTAGGGACTTTTTGGTGTGGTATAATAACAAAGATGTGGTCCCATTCTTAGAAGCCTTGGAGCAGCAGGTTCGCTTTTATGGGGAGCGTGGTGTGGACTGTTTTAAAGACGCCATTTCGGTTCCGGGTGTTTGTTTAAAGTATCTTTTTAAGACTGTTGATAGGGGTGTAATGTTTAGTTTATATTCGAGCAAACAGGCGAGTCTACACAAAATGATTAGAGATAATATCGTTGGGGGTCCCTCTATAATTTTTCATAGGTATCACGAGGTAGGCAAAACGCTTATTAGGGGCGGAAAGGTAGTCAAATCCATCCAAGGTTACGATGCCAACGCTTTGTATCTTTGGGCTCTGATGAACCCAATGCCAACAGATTATCCAATTATTAGAAGAATGGAGACCGGGTTTAGGGTCGAAAAAGATAACTATTATGTCCAACAAAGTAGAGAGTGGCTAACGTGGGTCGCCCACCAAAAAGGGGTGGAGTTGAAAACTCAGTTTAATGGGAGGGAGTTTCGGTTAGGTGATAGAAATATCCCTGTGGATGGGTGGGATAAATCCAATAGAAGAGGCTATAATTTTCATGGTTGTTTGTACCATGGTCACAAAGACTGCCCCCTCACCAAAGGTAAAGATAGAAACCCTGTTAATAATAAGCCCTTGTTCGAGCTGTTTGAAAAAACATGTGAGATACACACCTACCTAACCGAGGAGGTCAAAGTTCCAGTAGAAGTTATGTGGGAATGTGAGTGGCAGGCTCTGAAAAAGTCTGACCCAACCATTAGGGCTTTCCTTTTTAAAGCCATCCCTCGAGCTAGACCCTCTTACTCTAAAGAAGGGCTCCCTCTCAGTGATAAACATATCCTGACTTCTGTTTCAGATGGGACATGTTTTGGATTAGTGGAATGTGATCTACACGTCCCCGACCACCTGAAGGAACATTTCAGTGAGATGACTCCAATTTTCAAAAATATTGATGTCACGCGTGATGATATTGGGCCGTTTATGGGTGAATATGCTCTCAAGCATAACTTGTTGTCAACCCCTCGTCGCACTCTAATCGGTAGTTATGTCGGGGAAAAAATTTTGTTGGCAACACCACTGTTAAAATGGTATTTAGACCACGGATTGGAGGTAACAAAAATTTATCAAGTGATAGAATATCAACCGTCTAGTTGTTTTAAAAAGTTTGGAGAAATGGTTTCTGACGCTAGGCGGGCTGGTGATCTAGACGAAAATCAATCTATAATAAGCGACACGATGAAGCTCTTAGGAAACTCAGCCTATGGGAAGACTCTAACCAATAAGGCCAATCATAGCGCTGTCTCGTATGTTCAAGGGGATGAGATATCAAAAATGATAAATAGTTCCCGGTTTAAAAAGATGACTGAAATAGGGGAGGATCTTTTGAAATTGAGATGGAGAAAAAGAAAACTGTTTGGGACTTGCCCCTACAAATTGGTTTCTTCGTCTATCAATATGCAAAACTTCGTATGTTAGATTTTTATTTCGAGTTCTTAGATAAGTTTGTAGATAGGTCCAACTTTCAGTTATGTGAAACAGATACTGATAGTTTATACTTGGCTTTAAGTGCACCTAAGCTAGAGGATATAGTTAAGTCAGGTCTGCGGGATGAGTTTAATAGTGTATATAAAGACTGGTTTCCTGCCGAGTTTTGCGATGAACATACTAGCAAGACAGACTGTATAAACTGTAAGGGTGTTAAAGCATACACCAAACGAACGCCTGGACTTTTTAAACTAGAGTACGAAGGGACAGCTCTTGTTAGCTTATGTAGTAAGACGTACCATTGTAGTGGGGATTACGATAAAATCAGTTGTAAAGGGTTAAGCAAGCAACACAACAAATTAGATAAAGATATGTTTTTAGAGGTTCTCGCCACGCAAAAGGCCAAGGGTGGGAAAAATGTAGGATTCAAAGTCTTAAATAATTCCATATTTTCCTACAGTCAAACAAGAAATGCTCTTTCCTATTTCTATATAAAAAGAAAGGTAGCTGATGATAACGTCTCGACTACGCCTCTAGATATTTAACTCTTTACACTACCAGCTTAGACTACCCAGCAATCTCTAACAGTTTCACCCCTTATGATTCATTTATGACACAACGCTAAGCAGACATCCAACTACCTATCAATAAATAAATGTTATCCATGTACTATATATTGACTCAATGTACTGAATGTTTTTGTAATGTTATATAATATCAATGTATGTTATACACCTATTGAGATAATAAAAGAATAAAATATATCTTTGTCTTCTGTTTTATATTGATTGTTTGTCCATGATGTTGTATAATCTACTAACCTGTCACTGTCGATCAAGAACTCCAAAGCCAGGACACACCAGACATAAACAGGTCACTTCCGGGTCACCGGGACTAGAGGTCAACATCCCGACACGAAATGTCACGGTTAACTCCCCCTGCGCCTACGGTACATTAGGTGCGCCGCGCACCTACTATATATCTTTGTTAATTTAGCACCTAAATTCGGGTCAAATGGACCCTTGTATACTACTCGCGAGTTAACTTAAAACTTAAGAATGGCGCTGATCGAGTAAACTTAAGAGTGGCGAGAGTGAGTTAACTTAAGAGTGGCGGAGAGTGAGTTAACTTAGTATTTGAGTTGAGCGAGTTAACATTTGAGTGGCGCAGAGCGAGTTGTGAGCTTTCGTTTTGAGGACAGTCTTGTACCTCCTAAACTGCATTAAAAAAAAATGATTGTGAATACTTAATCTTTTATTTGAAATCGTGTGCCCTGAGCCCCGTAAGCCTCAACTCAAGTTGCCACAAAGACCCTTGTTGTTTATTTGATTGTTCTCGTAAGTTGCAAGTGAATAATGTCCACACCTATAATTGGTCAGGATTGTGTAGCAGCAGCAGCTTTATAGCGAACACAGAAAACATCATAGGATTGTGCTGTTCTGAAACAGCTATGCCATGCTACCCTAGAATTGCCTTTAATGGGATTACTGTGACCACAAACCACTCTCCATGTATGTGCCACATATTTACACCCCAGAAAGAAATACTGAATATAACAACATAATGTGCCGTCTGTGATATTAATGACCACAGACCAGGATCCTCCAGTATGATTGATACAACTGTTTCACCAAGCATTTCATCAGCAGAGCCATATCTATGGAATGTTAATCTGACATTGTTCTTGAATGATGTCCAAGTTAATGAGACATCAGAATCGTGTGGCGGAAACTACAAGAAGGGAGCGGAGAACATCAAGCTCTGCTGCTATAAAGGAGACTTGCCTTGCTATCCCAGAATTGCCTTAAATGGGATCACTGTAGTTGAAAACTTCTCCTCTTGTGTAAACTACACATTCACATCTAAGAGTGAATCAGTGAAGGTCACAAAATCATATTCTCTCTGTGGTTTTACTAACTACAGGTCAAGTGGCTTCTGTTGGATTGGAAATGATAACTTACCACCACTGTGTGTCTATATGTTTGGAATTGGAGTCATCAATGACGGCCTAACATCATCAAGTGCTATGACGATCATCATTTTCGGGTGGACGTGAACTCCCATGGTATATGGTGGATAGGCGGCAGGAACCATTGAAGGTTATGTCTGAAAAGTGTTCCTTCTTGCAGTTTCCTCATATTCCAAGTCCGGCTTGTTGCAGGAGCTACTGAGTTAAGTGCTCTGTGCACACCGTGAGCTGTGTGTCTCATCCATTTTGATCCTGCTTCGATATCCCGCTTGTTTACGATGAATGATGATACCGTATAACAGGGAACAGTTGGCTGTGTTCACTTTCTGCGCGGTTTCGCCTTATGTCTTTTGGCGTGTGCTGAGACTGCTACGATGGGGACTACAGTTACCTTTCTTTGTTTGGGAGATGAGTTAGTAATTCGGATGATTCCACTGGCACGGGCGGTTGAGCAATTATGGATTTTAATTCGTTTGCTGTGATACCGAGGCCTTCCATAACCATAACCATAACCATAAGCCCCAACTCAAGTTGTCACCAACCCCCCCAACTCAAGTTGTCACCAAGACCCTTGTTGTTTGTTTGTTTGATTGTTTACGTAAGCCCCAACTCAAGTTGTCACAAAGACCCTTGTTTGTTTGATTGTTCACGTAAGCCCCAACTCAAGTTGTCACAAAGACTTTTGTTTATTTGATGGTTCATGTAAGGCCCAACTCAAGTTGTCACCAAGACCCTTGTTTGTTTGATTGTTCACGTAAGCCCCAACTCAAGCTGTCACAAATACCCTTGTTTGTTTGATTGTTCACGTAAGCCCCAACTCAAGTTGTCACCAAGACCCTTGTTGTTTGTTTGTTTGATTGTTTACGTAAGCCCCAACTCAAGTTGTCACAAATACCCTTGTTGTTTGTTTGTTTGATTGTTCACGTAAGCCCCAACTCAAGCTGTCACAAATACCCTTGTTTGTTTGATTGTTCACGTAAGCCCCAACTCAAGCTGTCACAAATACCCTTGTTTGTTTGATTGTTCACGTAAGCCCCAACTCAAGTTGTCACCAAGACCCTTGTTGTTTGTTTGTTTGATTGTTCACGTAAGCCCCAACTCAAGCTGTCACAAATACCCTTGTTTGTTTGATTGTTCACGTAAGCCCCAACTCAAGTTGTCACCAAGACCCTTGTTGTTTGTTTGATTGTTCACGTAAGCCCCAACTCAAGCTGTCACAAATACCCTTGTTGTTTGATTGTTCACGTAAGCCCCAACTCAAGTTGCCACCAAGACCCTTGTTTGTTTGATTGGTTACGTAAGCCCCAACTCAAGTTGTCACACATACCCTTGTTTGTTTGATTGTTCACGTAAGCCCAACTCAAGTTGCCACAAATACCCTTGTTTGTTTGATTGTTCACGTAAGCCCAACTCAAGTTGTCACCAAGACCCTTGTTTGTTTGATTGTTCACGTAAGCCCAACTCAAGTTGTCACCAAGACCCTTGTTTGTTTGATTGTTCACGTAAGCCCCAACTCAAGTTGTCACAAAGACCCTTGTTTGTTTGATTGTTCACGTAAGCCCCAACTCAAGTTGTCACCAAGACCCTTGTTTGTTTGATTGTTCACGTAAGCCCCAACTCAAGTTGTCACCAAGACCCTTGTTTGTTTGATTGTTCACGTAAGCCCCAACTCAAGTTGTCACACATACCCTTGTTTGTTTGATTGTTCACGTAAGCCCCAACTCAAGTTGTCACCAAGACCCTTGTTTGTTTGATTGTTCACGTAAGCCCCAACTCAAGCTGTCACAAATACCCTTGTTTGTTTGATTGTTCATGTAAGCCCAACTCAAGTTGTCACAAATACCCTTGTTTGTTTGATTGTTCACGTAAGCCCCAACTCAAGTTGCCACAAATACCCTTGTTTGTTTGATTGTTCACGTAAGCCCAACTCAAGCTGTCACAAATACCCTTGTTTGTTTTATTGTTCACGTAAGCCCAACTCAAGCTGTCACAAATACCCTTGTTTGTTTGATTGTTCACGTAAGCCCCAACTCAAGCTGTCACAAATACCCTTGTTGTTTGATCGATGTGTCTCCTACTGTACAAAAGTTTGTTTGTGACCATTACCGGATCACCTATATCACATTTAATAAATCAGATTTATACCCACGAACCAGCCAAAATCGATGTTTAAACCACAAACAATCAAACTACTCTCTCTATCTCAATGCACTATCTCTCAGTGTATTCTCTCTATCAGTGTATTCTCTCTATCAGTGTATTCTCTCAGTGCACTATCTCTCAGTGTATTCTCTCTATCAGTGTATTCTCTCTATCAGTGTATTCTCTCTATCAGTGTATTCTCTCAGTGCACTATCTCTCAGTGTATTCTCTCTATCAGTGTATTCTCTCTATCAGTGTATTATCTCTATCAGTGTATTCTCTCAGTGCACTATCTCTCAGTGTATTCTCTCTGTGCACTATCTCTCAGTGTATTCTCTCTATCTCAGTGCACTATCTCTCAGTGCACTATCTCTCAGTGTATTCTCTCAGTGCACTATCTCTCAGTGTATTCTATCAGTGCACTATCTCTCAGTGTATTCTCTCTATCAGTGTATTCTCTTTCGCATTGCCTATCTATCTCAGTATACTCTATCTCAGTATACTCTCTCTATCTCAGTGTACTATATCTATCTCAGTGTACTCCTTCTCTCTCAGTATACTCTCTCTATCAGTGTACTCTATCTCCTTGTGTACCCTCTCTATCAGTGTACTCCATATCTCAGTGTACCCTCTCTATCAGTGTACTCTCTTTATCTCAGTGTACTCTCTTTATCTCAATGTACTCTCTCTATCTCAGTGTACTCTATCTACCTCAGTGTACTCTCTCTATCTTAGTGTACCCTCTCTATCAGTGTACTCTCTCTATCTCAGTGTACTCTCTCTATCCCAGTGTAATCTCTCTATCTCTTAGTGTTCTCTCTCAGTCAGTATACTCTCTCAGTGTACTCTCTCGCAGTGTACTCTCTATACTCTCAGTGTACTCTCTCTCAGTGTACTTTCTCTCAGTGTACTCTCTCTCAGAGTATACTCTCAGTGTACTCTCTCTCAGTGTATACTCTCAAGGTACTCTCTCTCAGTGTACTCTCTATCAGTTTATTCTCTCCGTGTACTCTCTCACAGTGTCTCTCTCTCAGTGTACTCTCTCTCTGTGTATACTCTCAGTGTACTCTCTATCAGTGTACTCTCTCTCTCTCTCTGTATACTCTCAGTGTACTCTCTCTCAGTGTACTCTCTTTCTGTGTACTCTCTCTCAGTGTACTCTCTCTCAGTGTACTCTCTCTCAGTGTATACTCTCAGTGCACTCTCTCTCTCTCTCTCAGTGTACTCTCTCAGTGTACTCTCTCTCTGTGTATACTCTCAGTGTACTCTCTCTCAGTGTACTCTCTCTCAGTGTACTCTCTCTCAGTGTACTCTCTCTCAGTGTACTCTCTCTCAGTGTATACTCTCAGTGTACTCTCTCTTAGTGTACTCTCTCTTAGTGTACTCTCTCTCAGTGTATACTCTCAGTGTACTCTCTCTTAGTGTACTCTCTCTCAGTGTACTCTCTCTCAGTGTACTCTCTCTCAGTATATACTCTCAGTGTATTCTCTCTCAGTGTACTCTCTCTCAGTGTATACTCTCAGTGTACTCTCTCTTAGTGTACTCTCTCTCAGTGTATTCTCTCTCAGTGTACTCTATCTCAGTGTACTCTCTCTCAGTGCACTCTCTCTCAGAGTATACTCTCTCTCAGTGTATTCTCTCTCAGTGTACTCTCTCTCTGTGTATACTCTCTCTCAGTGCATTCTCTCTCAGTGTATACTCTCTCTCAGTGTATTCTCTCTCAGTGTACTCTCTCTCAGTGTATTCTCTCTCAGTGTACTCTCTCTCAGTGTACTCTCTCTCAGTGTATAATCTCAGTGTACTCTCTCTCAGTGTACTCTCTCTCAGTGTACTCTCTCTTAGTGTACTCTCTCTCTCAGTGTACTCTCTCAGTGTACTCTCTCTCAGTGTACTCTCTCTCTCAGTGTATAATCTCAGTGTACTCTCTCTCAGTGTACTCTCTCTCAGTGTACTCTCTCTTAGTGTACTCTCTCAGTGTACTCTCTCAGTGTACTCTCTCTCAGTGTACTCTCTCTCAGTGTACTCTCTCTCAGTGTACTCTCTCTCAGTGTACTTTCTCTCAGTGATCTACTCTCAGTGATCTCTCTCTCAGTGTACTCTCTCTCAGTGTACTCTCTCTCAGTGTATAATCTCAGTGTACTCTCTTTCAGTGTACTCTCTCTCAGTGTACTCTCTCTCAGTGTATACTCTCAGTGTACTCTCTCTCAGTGTACTCTCTCTTAGTGTACTCTCTCTCAGTGTACTCTCTCTCAGTCTATACTCTCAGTGTACTCTCTCTCAGTGTACTCTCTCTCAGTGTACTCTCTCTCAGTCTATACTCTCAGTGTACTCTCTCTCAGTGTACTCTCTCTCAGTCTATACTCTCAGTGTACTCTCTCTCTCTCTGTAGTCTCTCTTAGTGTACTCTCTCAGTGTATACTCTCATTGTACTCTCTCTCAGTGTATACTCTCAGTGTACTCTCTCTCAGTGTACTCTCTCTCAGTGTATACTCTCATTGTACTCTCTCTCAGTGTACTCTCTCTTAGTGTATTTTCTCTCCCTATATCGCTATCTCTCTTTCTCTCTAAAACTACTGTTTTTTTACGTCAATTATTTGCGTCAGAATGTTAACTTTGATGTAAAAGTGAGGTGTCCCATTGTTGCTGTTTGTGGGGAAGTGGATGATAGGTGGCACGTGGATCACTAGAGCAGCCTTGTACAGCAGGAGATATATCGATCACCATGTCCCGGGTGACAGCTTGAGTTGTGGCTTATATATGTCAAGGAGGTCACCTGAAGGTCTCAGAAATACTTGAATCATATACTCGTATGGAAAAAAAGTGTAGCAGTAAAACAAATTCGGACCATTTTTTTGAGGCCCTTTCGAATTGTTTGTTTGTTGTTAGGATCATCATTACAGCACACCGGGCGAACTCATAGGTGCTCCGATATCTCCCTTGATTATCTCGAGATAAACGAGGAAAGTCCTGGACCACGTGCACGAACTCCATAGCACGGCCTGGGATCCACGGTGTTGGTAGGTTCCCCTGGCAATTTTTGCCAGAGTAGTGGCCCATATTTATGGCCTACTCTTTTCGATTTTATCTGCCAAAGGGATCTTTAAGGTGCGCGAATGTACACGGAACCTCCGGTTTATTGCCGCTATCCGAGACGGCTAGATATCTGATCTCACTACCTAATACATCAAGGGAGGGTAACGTCATAAAGAAACCACGGTTATTACTTTTTTTTATTTTTGAAAAATTACGTCACCGCTTCTGGTGGGGGCTTTGAACCCGAGGCTTATCTGTCATGAAGCCACGTCATAGCTCTACACCACCACCCAGCTGCCTCCCTCTCCCACACAAAGAATTTGTTGGGCCCGAAGTTATAGTTTATTCATCTATAGGTAAATCCGACACTGAATGGTCCAGTGCCAGTCCTTGTCACTGAAGGAAAACAACAAAATTGTGGGAGTGGAGTGGATAGTTGTCGCCGTGGCCAGCAATACAAACCTGACGACTTAAAGACAGACGATAGTAAAAGTGAAGGTTTGAAGAGGTTGGCAGATCTATCAACTAAACGGAATGTGGCAAAAAGATAACTTACGAGAATTTAGCGAGCTCTCGCTCCTCATTTGTTCATCTCAAGTATTGTCTATATCTACAAAGTCGTTTCTTGAATAACGTTTACTATTTTTGTGTGTGCTAGTTCTTGAAGTGGCCCATAGAGCTTTGTCTGTAGTGTTGTATCTATGTACCAATGGGTATGCGTCACAGTCTACTATACCCAGTACAGTACGAAAGTATGTGTTACGCAGTCTGGGGTACCTGTCCACGTGTACATGCGGCTGTTGTACCAATCTTGAATTGTGTACAAATGTGACCATGAAGTCGATTGTGTCCCTTTTCTGAGACGTTTAATGATGACTTGTTCCCGTAACGAACTCTAAATGTCATCAAAATATTCAACAAACGTTTCGACCAACACTGTTACTGTTACAAACAGATCACGTCAACATGGAACGAGCTAGTAGAAATAGATACTGTCCACATGAGAAAAATAGCATAACTCAGACAATAGGCTGATACTTGACGTGGTCAAAGTGTATCTTAACATCATCATGATGTGCCATACCGGTTGGTGTAAGCGGTTATGTCCGTTGACAATTCTTCTATCCATATTACAATGTATCAATTCTTTCGTTGACTGTTTTCCGTGCCATGACACCAAGCTATCTAGTAATTTGTGTCTTTATCGTTCGCAAGCCCTCTTTCCCTGTAATTTGCCAGTTGTAAACAAATCAAATATTCCAACTTTCCTCTTCTCATGATGTACCTGAAAAATGTGAATTGTTTCTTTCATAATTTCTTTAGGAGCTCCCTTTTTTGTGTTGGTCTCTTTGAGAATGTTCTCGTTGGTCTTTATTAGCTTTCATTGGAACTTTCAACATTCTTCTGACAGATCCCATCTCTGTGACTTCTAATCGTCTTCATTTATTTATTTTTTTTTTTTACTGTCCTTGATTCGCTTCCATAGGTCAGATTTGGCTCTATACACATCTTGACATACACAACAATTAAAGAAACAATCTATAAATAACAACAGAAAACGAAATTTATCAAAACAAAACTGAAATTAATGAAATATTAAATCAGCGTTTTGCTAGAGTTGAGGTGAAACAGTGGACACCATCATTTATATTTAGACGAGTAAAAACACGAAATCACAGTCAGACGAAACTAAATAAGAAAATAAAACAATTATCTTCTCATCAGCGAACACAGCTTTGTGTCTGAGATTTGCCAAAAATAGAGCTGATAAAATAAAACCTTTACGTGTAGCTTTGATCAGATTTTGAGATTATCTTTGAAGAATTTGACGACTGACACATGAAGACAGCTTGCAGTCGACCTGCAGTGTGCATTTTTTATGCACATACGAGATGAAACAAAAATTGTTTACACAGATCCCGTACTCTTTACAGAGCTGTAGATGGGAGAGTACATAAAGACACAAACGATATACGTTTATTAGATAATTCTAACGACGGGAGTTTTAAAACAACTGAAAATAAAAAGAGAGCTACTAAATACAATTAAGACAAGACAAATGACATTTTTGGGGCATGTTAAAAGACACAACAGCCTACAAAAAGAAATATTGGAAGGAAAAATACAAGGTAAAAGAGGCAGAGGCAGACCAAGATTAACATGGACGAGTAACATCAAAAGACGGACAAGTCAATCTATGACAGGGTACAAATAATAATACATAAATATAATTATATGGGGAACTTCCGAGGCGATAATAGGGAATAATAGAACAAAGAAGTATGTGTTAGCACTCGGAAAAATTGTTTGTCTGTCAATTTTTCCGAGTGCTAACACATACTTCTTTGTTCTATTACTCCCTCAATCCATGACAGCCTGCACCATCAAAGCAAGAAACAGAGTAGAATGGTGATCCATGGTAGCCAACCTTCGTTACGGAGAAGGCACTCGATGATGATGATGATGATGAACAACGGGAGAGTACATAAAGAGACAAACGATATACGTTATGTGAGAGGTAAAATAATACAAACACATCAAGATGTTTAGAAATGCGAAAGCTGCTCAAAAGCTGATAATGTGAATGACAATTTAAAAAATTGAAAAATAATATTAGTTACGAAGGTGAGGAACAAAACAAACTGTTATTATCCCAGATCTACGTTAAACTGTATCCTTACATTAAAAAAAATAATTCTACCATTCCTTCGTTCACAAGTTGATTAAATGGACTGGACGATGAACGAGAAAGACCGTGACTAAGATGAACTTCCATATCTGTCTATCTATCGTCCTTTCGAGCTGAAGACGGCACATAGGGCACATCCACAATCTCAAAAACAGAAACCTTGCGTGCCAGAATGGCACTTTCCAAAACTTATGGCTCTGTTTCCATAACAATACTTTTTACAATGACAGCTTGTCAAGCCATCGATCAACCTCCTTAGTCGCCTCTTACGACATGCCTGGAAGGTCACAGTGTCACTATTCTTTACTTCCTTCATAATGAGGCCCCGGTAACACACAAAATAAACTGCGTCCCAGGGTGGCCTGGGTGGGAACTTCCATATAGACCTGAGTTATATAAAGACTGTCATTAAACTTCAGATAATAAATAAATCTTACAGGGCGCCCGTTATATCAGAAGAAAGATTCTCTTACAATGACTTGCATTATTTCAGAAGAAAGATTCTCTTACAGGGACTTGCATTCTTCCAGAAGAAAGATTCTCTTACAGGAACAAGTCAGGTTGAAAGCAGGAGATATCAATTAATCATGTCCGTGTGATCATGCAAAAACGTTTGCCTTGATACGCGTCAGTTTTAACGATTCAATCTAATTTAGTCTGCATCGTATACCTCGGGACTAGTACGGTTTGAAATATGAGCAGCATGATTAGTCTACGAACATAGAGCACGTAGTCTTTGTAATTATGTTGGCTGGTCGTTTAATCTGTTTCTCGTTTACAACGAGTGTTTTTTGTTGTTGTGTGTTTTGTTTGTTCATATGGGGAGAGTTATAAGTGAGCTTCGCGGAATTTGCGGAGAGTTATCAGCTGGCTTCACAGAAATTGGGGAAGGTTATGAGTGGGGTTCGCGGAAATTGGGGAGAGTTATGAGTGGGCTTCGCGGAAATTGGGGGAGAGTTATGAGTGGCATTAGCGAAAATTGGGGAGAGTTATGGGCGGGCTTAGCGGAAATTGGGGAGAGTTGTGAGTGAGCTTCGCGGAAATTAGGGAAGTTATGGGCAGGCTTCGCGGAAATTGGGGTGAGTTGTAAGTGGGCTTCGCGCGCAAATTGGGTAGAATTGTGAGTGGGCTTTGCGTAAATTGGGGAGAGTTATGGGCGAGCATTGATGAAATTGGGAGAGTTATGGGCGGGCCTTGCAGAAATTGGGAAGAGTTATGGGCGGCGGACACTTATGTTGATGATCTACCGATAACGACAGTGTTGCATTATGGGGTTAGGCGTGTAACCATATCTAAAGGTAGAAGGAAGTAAGATAGGAATGGTTATATTTCAAACATGGGAGGTGTGGGGGGGGGGGGGGGGGTTGCGCGTCCGTGTGTTTACGTGAATGTTTGAATGTATGTGTGTGTATGTTTGCATGTATTTAAGCATGCATGTATGTGTGTGTGTGTAAGTATGTATGTATGTATGTATGTGTGTGTGTTTGAACTGGACTACAAAGGACAAAGGACAAGGGGTAGGGTTCGATCCCAACCGATGGCTTCCGGGTTCACCCAGCTTTAAATGGGTACCGGATTTTTTTTCTGGGAAAGTAAAGCACAAGCAGCACGGGCGTAATACCGACCACATTACCCCAAAAATCCTGTGCTGAAGGTCTGTAAAATATATGGTCACTAACACCATATTTCCCTATACGCCACTTGGCGTGACGGGGGGTACTTTACTTTTTTTGAATATGGTTACATGCAGACATAATTTATGCAGCAAATATGTTCGTGATAAATAAAATAAACATAACATTTCATGCGTGTGTAAAATATATGCGAAAGTGTATGTGGGATAATGTGTTGGGGTGGGGGATGATAGTCTAGAGGTAGGCCCTCAGGACAGGAAGGACTCGGGTTCAAAGCCCACCGGAAGCAGTGACGTGATTTCTCAAATATAAGTCAAATAAATCCGTGGTTTTTTATGATGTTACCCTCCCTTGATCTATTTGGTAGTGAGATGTAATGTCCAGCCCTCTCGGATATCGGCAATAAACCAGAGGTTCTGTGTGCACTCGCGCATGTTAACGATTTCTTGGCAGTTAAAATTAAAAATAGCAGGCCATAAATATGGCCGCTGGCCGAGCAACACTGTCAGCATTAACCTCCCCCACACCGTGGATCTCAGGCCGTGCTACGGAGTTCGTGCACATGGGTCAGGACTCTCTTCTCAGGTTTTTCTGGAGATTCTCATGGGGGATATCGGAGCACCTATGGGTCCGTCCGGTGTGTAGTGATGATGATTCTAGCAACAAACAAAGAATACGCAGAAATAGGTAGGGAGTACGACAATTATAAAAAGTACGACACGTACACACACACAATGTGTACATGAGGTACGAGTACATGTGTTCAGAATGTGCGTTTGTGAAAGACAAGCTTAATTTCAGCCAGATCGCTTACAACCACAGTTAATTTACATTATCCCGGTGCAGTGGTTACCTCCCGCTGGGACCTGTGTTGACGTAATTCTAGAGCAGGTGAGATAAGTGTCTAACAATTGGTTGAAAGGAAGCGGTCACAGTAATATAAATAAGAAGAGAATAGAACAAACTAAAAGAGAAGAACAAAGCAAAAGAGAAGAACAAAAACAAAAGAGAAAAAAAAAAGCAAACTAAAAGAAACAAAGGACCTAGGAAAGCTATGTGGCCCACGCCCTTTTCTCAAATCCATTGAGCTAAAGAGAGAGAGTGAGAGAGAGAGAGAGAGAGAGAGAGAGAGAGAGAGAGAGAGAGAATAAATTATGTCTGGGAATGGTTGGTTGGTTGCGTTCGCCCGATGACTAAAGTATTCTAGAGTATCGTGGTAGACTAGAATATTCCTCTTCATCATCCGCCCTTACAAGGACGTAGTGGACGTGTCTGCGTTGTGTTGTGGTTTGCAGTATAACTGTTATATTTGCGCCTTTCGGCCCAACACATCCGACTTCAGCACATGACCGGGAATGAAAGTGAATAAGATATTAGTAAGGAAGTCGTTCATTGAATTGACGCTAATATTTTGAGGATATAGTGACAAGGTTATATCTGTGTAATGAGGATGTAGATAACAAAGTATGGCTGTAGAGAGGGAGGTAGTGAGAGAGAGAGAGAGAGAGAGGGAGAAATGGGGAAGAATTTTAGAGAGAGAGTTGAAGAGATGTAGAGGGAAAGGGTGGAAGATGTTGAGAAGATGGTAGAGAGATGAAGCGAGAGAGAGAGAGAGAGAGGGGAAGAAATGGGGAAGAATTTGAGAGAGAGAGTTGAAGAGATGTAGAGGGAAAGGGTGGAAGATGTTGAGAAGATGGTAGAGAGATGAAGCGAGAGAGAGAGAGAGAGAGAGGAAGAAATGGGGAAGAATTTGAGAGAGAGTGTTGAAGAGATGTAGAGGGAAAGGGTGGAAGATGTTGAGAAGATGGTAGAGAGATGAAGCGAGAGAGAGAGATAGAGAGAGAGAGAGAGAGAGAGAGAGAGGAAGAAATGGGGAAGAATTTGAGAGAGAGAGTTGAAGAGATGTAGAGGGAAAGGGTGGAAGATGTTGAGAAGATGGTAGAGAGATGAAGCGAGAGAGAGAGAGAGAGAGAGAGAGAAGAAATGGGGAAGAATTTGAGAGAGAGAGTTGAAGAGATGTAGAGGGAAAGGGTGGAAGATGTTGAGAAGATGGTAGAGAGATGAAGCGAGAGAGAGATAGAGAGAGAGAGAGAGAGAGAGGAAGAAATGGGGAAGAATTTGAGAGAGAGAGTTGAAGAGATGTAGAGGGAAAGGGTGGAAGATGTTGAGAAGATGGTAGAGAGATGAAGCGAGAGAGAGAGAGAGAGAGAGAGAGAGAGAGAGAGAGAATGGGGAAGAATTTGAGAGAGAGAGTTGAAGAGATGTAGAGGGAAAGGGTGGAAGATGTTGAGAAGATGGTAGAGAGATGAAGCGAGAGAGAGAGAGAGAGAGAGGAAGAAATGGGGAAGAATTTGAGAGAGAGAGTTGAAGAGATGTAGAGGGAAAGGGTGAAAGATGTTGAGAAGATGGTAGAGAGATGAAGCGAGAGAGAGAGAGAGAGAGAGAGAGAAACGAGGAAGACGTAAATAAAGAGGCAGAAAGATAGAGAAAAAGACGTAAATAGAGAGGCAGAGAGATAGAGAGAGAGAAAGACGTAAATAGAGAGGCAGAGAGAGAGAGAGAAATGAGAAAGACGTAAATTGAGAGGCAGAGAGAGAGAAAGTAGGGGGAGAGTTTGAGAGAAAGAGAGGAGGAAGAAGTAGATAGAGAGAGGGGTAGGGAAAGAAAGGGGAAAATGGTTGAGAGGGGGTAGAGATATGTAGATAGAGAGAAAGGGGTAAAGAGTTTGAGAAGAGAAAAGAACAAGATAAACAGTGTGGTTGAGAGAAAAGAGGTAGATAGAGAGAGAGGTAAAGAGAGAGAAAGGGGGAATAAGTGGAATAAAGAGGCAGAGATTGAAAGGGGGAGAAGTAGAGAGAGAGAGAGGGGGAATAAGTGGAATAAAGAGGCAGAGATTGAAAGGGGGAGAAGTAGAGAGAGAGAAAGGGGGAATAAGTGGAATAAAGAGGCAGAGATTGAAAGGGGGAGAAGTAGAGAGAGAGAGAGAGAGAGAAAGGGGGAATAAGTGGAATAAAGAGGCAGAGATTGAAAGGGGGAGAAGTAGAGAGAGAGAAAGGGGGAATAAGTGGAATAAAGAGGCAGAGATTGAAAGGGGGAGAAGTAGAGAGAGAGAGAGAAAGAGAGAGGCAGCGAGAGAGGTAGAGAGAGAGAGAAAGGGGAAGCTGTAGAGAGAAAGAGATAGAGAGAAAGAGGTAGAGAGAGCAATGGGGAAGAGGTAGATAGATAGATAGATAGATAGATAGATAGATAGATAGATAGATAGATAGATAGATAGATAGATAGATAGATAGATAGATAGATAGATAGATAGATAGATAGATAGATAGATAGATAGATAGATAGATAGATAGATAGATAGATAGATAGATAGATAGATAGATAGATAGATAGATAGATAGATAGATAGAGAGAGAGAGAGAGAGAGAGATAGGCAGATAATGATAAAATAGCGTGAAACTGTCTTCTTTCTTATCGTTATTCTTTTATTACTTCTTACTTGTTTCTTTCTGTCGATGACCTTTGAAAAGGCAACTGTGAAGATATATGTGATGATCTACAAGCTAAAGATTCATATTTGTTTATTCAATTTCAGCTTTAAAAGACTTTTTCGACATTTTAAGAACCGGGTTTGCTTTCCTTGAAGAGTTAATGAGTTATTGAGTTAAAGTTAATGAGTTATTGAGTTAGAGTTAATGAGTTATTGAGATATTGAATTGTTTAGTTAATGAGTTATTGGGCTATTGAGCTATAAGTTATTGGGCTATTGAGCTACTGAGTTAATGGGCTATTGAGTTAATTGTTTAAAGAACTACTGAATTAATGGGTTATTGAGTTCATGGATTATTGAGTTATTTGGTTAATGGGTTATTGAGTTAATGGATTATTGAGTTATTTGGTTAATGGGTTATTGAGTTAATGGATTATTGAGTTATTTGGTTAATGGGCTATTGAGTTAATTGGTTAATGAGTTATTGAGTTAATTAGTTAATGAGTTAATTGGATATTGAGTTAATTGGATATTGAGTTAATTGGTTATTGAGTTAATGAATTATTTATTGAGTTGAGTTATTTGTATGTCATCATTATTGCACTCCGAACATGTCTATGGGTACTCAGATCCCCTCCTCAGCAATTCCCTCAGTGTCCAGCGACTGACGACTCCAGTTCTATGTTGGTTGATAAGCCTTCTTACACGGCCACTAAGCTTCTCATTTCTGGCTGTGCCCATCTTGACTCCCATCTCTTTCACCCGAAGGAGTGACGTGGACTCATGGTTACCGAAGTCCTGTGTACTTCCCGCATCTTGGAGGGCATTGATGATGCCCCCGATCCATTGGTTGGCCGTCTTCACTGATAACACAGCTAGCCAACCGTTCCGCTCTTTCATTTCCCCGTAGTCCCGCAAGTCCAGGAACGTTGAAAAAAGGTGACAGCGTATTTTGAACTTTTTGTAATGACTCCCCATTTACTGCGTCCGCATCCACCTTTCTTATCATGCTCATCGAATCACTTAATATGCAAGCGTGGATGTAGTCTTGTGACTCCAACACACTTTACTTATAAACTATAACATGGATGTAGTCTAGTGACTCCAACACACTTTACTTACTTGTAAACTATAACGTGGATGTAGTCTAGTGACTCCAACACACTTTACTTATAAACTATAACGTGGATGTAGTCTAGTGACTCCAACACACTTTACTTACTTATAAACTATAACGTGGATGTAGTCTAGTGACTCCAACACACTTTACTTACTTATAAACTATAACGTGGATGTAGTCTTGTGACTCCAACACACTTTACTTATAAATTATAACGTGGATGTAGTCTAGTGACTCCAACACACTTTACTTATAAACTATAACGTGGATGTAGTCTAGTGACTCCAACACACTTTACTTACTATAAACTATAACGTGGATGTAGTCTAGTGACTCCAACACACTTTACTTATAAACTATAACGTGGATGTAGTCTAGTGACTCCAACACACTTTACTTACTTATAAACTATAACGTGGATGTAGTCTAGTGACTCCAACACACTTTACTTACTTATAAACTATAACGTAGATGTAGTCTAGTGACTCCAACACACTTTACTTACTTATAAACTATAACGTGGATGTAGTCTAGTGACTCCAACACACTTTACTTACTTATAAACTATAACGTGGATGTAGTCTAGTGACTCCAACACACTTTACTTATAAACTATAACGTAGATGTAGTCTAGTGACTCCAACACACTTTACTTACTTATAAACTATAACGTAGATGTAGTCTAGTGACTCCAACACACTTTACTTATAAACTATAACGTAGATGTAGTCTAGTGACTCCAACACACTTTACTTACTTATAAACTATAACGTGGATGTAGTCTAGTGACTCCAACACACTTTACTTACTTATAAACTATAACGTGGATGTAGTCTAGTGACTCCAACACACTTTACTTACTTATAAACTATAACGTGGATGTAGTCTAGTGACTCCAACACACTTTACTTATAAACTATAACGTGGATGTAGTCTAGTGACTCCAACACACTTTACTTACTTATAAACTATAACTCTACAGAAATATAAATACGCCTCTGCAAGAACACACAGAAAGTGCGCACAAGGAACAACACGTGTTTACGTTCCTGCACACCTCAGAACGCTCTAAGCCCTCGTGGGCGCCTCAAACGGAAATCGATTCTTCTGTCTTTTAAAAACAAATTTAATTTGCATGAATCTAAGGCACAAGAAAAATGGAGATAAGAAAGAAAATCCCTGCACAGATTAGAGTCGTTCAAATGAAGTTAGAGAGCTGTCAAGGGGGGAATAATTGCGTGTCGTTGCTGCAATCTGTGTCCAAGAGTGGATATGATCAATCTGCGTTTTATGTCTTGGGCTATGACCGGTAGTTCTCGTCGAATGTTTCAACCTCGTGCAAAGGTTGCACAGTTCCAGTCATAATGTTTCTGCTTCCACTGATGGCGGTCAGTTATGGGACGTTTATTGATGTCTGTCTCAGCTGCTTGTGGGTTTAATATGTCTGTTGTCAAGGTGACGAGACATTTCATAAACTATTGTCTGTCTGTTGTCAAGGTAACGAGACATTCTCATAAACTATTGTCTGTCTGTTGTCAAGGTAACGAGACATTCTCATAAACTATTGTCTGTCTGTTGTCAAGGTAACGAGACATTCTCATAAATTATTGTCTGTCTGTTGTCAAGGTGATGAGACATTCTCATAAACTATTGTCTGTCTGTTGTCAAGGTGATGAGACATTCTCATAAACTATTGTCTGTCTGTTGTCATGGTGATGATACATTCTCATAAACTATTGTCTGTCTGTTGTCAAGGTGATGAGACATTCTCATAAACTATTGTCTGTCTGTTGTCAAGGTAACGAGACATTCTCATAAACTATTGTCTGTCTGTTGTCATGGTGATGATACATTCTCATAAACTATTGTCTGTCTGTTGTCAAGGTGATGAGACATTCTCATAAACTATTGTCTGTCTGTTGTCATGGTGATGATACATTCTCATAAACTATTGTCTGTCTGTTGTCAAGGTGATGAGACATTCTCATAAACTATTGTCTGTCTGTTGTCATGGTGATGATACATTCTCATAAACTATTGTCTGTCTGTTGTCAAGGTGATGAGACATTCTCATAAACTATTGTCTGTCTGTTGTCAAGGTAACGAGACATTCTCATAAACTATTGTCTGTCTGTTGTCATGGTGATGATACATTCTCATAAACTATTGTTTGTCTGTTGTCAAGGTGATGAGACACTCACCTAAACTAATGTCTGTTGTCATGGTGATGAGACACTCACCTAAACTAATGTCTGTCTGTTGTCATGGTGATGAGACACTCACCTAAACTAATGTCTGTCTGTTGTCATGGTGATGAGACACTCTCATAAGCTATTGTCTATCTGTTGTGATGTAATCAGACACTCCCATAAACTATTGTCTGTCTGTTGTGATGTAATCAGACACTCCCATAAACTAGTGTCTGTCTGTTGTGATGTAATCAGACACTCCCATAAACTATTGTCTGTCTGTTGTGATGTAATCAGACACTCCCATAAACTATTGTCTGTCTGTTGTGATGTAATCAGACACTCCCATAAACTATTGTCTGTCTGTTGTGATGTAATCAGACACTCCCATAAACTATTGTCTGTCTGTTGTGATGTAATCAGACACTCCCATAAACTATTGTCTGTCTGTTGTGATGTAATCAGACACTCCCATGAACTATTGTCTGTCTGTTGTGATGTAATCAGACAGTCCCATGAACTATTGTCTGTCTGTTGTGATGTAATCAGACACTCCCATAAACTATTGTCTGTCTGTTGTGATGTAATCAGACACTCCCATAAACTATTGTCTGTCTGTTGTGATGTAATCAGACACTCCCATAAACTATTGTCTGTCTGTTGTGATGTAATCAGACACTCCCATAAACTATTGTCTGTCTGTTGTGATGTAATCAGACACTCCCATAAACTATTGTCTGTCGTATTTGTCGTACGATCGTCCGTTTCATTCAGGATGGGCTACTTCCCTCTAGCTCCTCCCGTACGATCCTCCCCGATCACTGCTTGGGCACACCCTCTTTCTATATGCTACCCAAAATACATAAACCTGACTCTCCTGGACGACCTATTGTCTCTTCTATCTCATGTCCCACAGTTCTCATTTCTACTTCCCTCTAGCTCCTCCCGTACGATCCTCCCCGATCACTGCTTGGGCACACCCTCTTTCTATATGCTACCCAAAATACATAAACCTGACTCTCCTGGACGACCTATTGTCTCTTCTATCTCATGTCCCACAGTTCTCATTTCTACTTCCCTCTAGCTCCTCCCGTACGATCCTCCCCGATCACTGCTTGGGCACACCCTCTTTCTATATGCTACCCAAAATACATAAACCTGACTCTCCTGGACGACCTATTGTCTCTTCTATCTCATGTCCCACAGTTCTCATTTCTACTTCCCTCTAGCTCCTCCCGTACGATCCTCCCTGATCACTGCTTGGGCAGACCCTCTTTCTATTTGCTGCCCAAAATACATAAACCTGACTCTCCTGGACGACCTATTATCTCTTCCATCTCATGTCCCACAGTTCTAATTTCTGACTTCCTCGACAGTGTCCTTCAACCCATAGTTATGGGCCTCCCTTCGTATGTCAAAGACTCCAACGACGCCCTCCACATCTTTGCCTCTATCACCCTCCTCCCTGATCGTCACTACCGGCTCTTCGTCATGGATGTCTGCTCCCTGTATACTTCCATTCCCCACTCCGACGGCCTTCGGGCTCTTCAGTTTTTCCTGGACCGTAGGATCCAACCTTCCATCGCCACTGGCGTCCTCCTCCGTCTAGCGGAATTAGTCTTGAACCTCAACTCTTTTGAGTTCAATGGTTACTTCTTTAGCCAGATCAGCGGTGTGACGATGGGCACCCTAGCTATGCTTGTCTCTTCATGGGTTACCTCGAGCACCAAATCATCCAAACCTACCAGGGCCCTCTTCCCTTATGTATCGTAGGTACATCGATGACGGCATTGACTGACCTTCCAGAGGATGAGATCTCCCTTTTCATCGAATATGTCGGTCATTTCCACGCCTCTATCCACATCACCTACCACATCTCCACCTCCTCCGTATCTTTTCTAGATATCTCAGTCTCCTTGGGCACCTCTCATCTTCTTACCTCGGTCTTCTACAAGGCCACGGACTCCCATAGTTTCCTCCGCTACGACTCCTCTCATCCTACATCCTGTAAGAACTCTCATCCCTATTCTCAGCTTCTCAGACTTCGTCGCCTTTGCCAAGACGATGAAGATTTCTTTCACAACGCCCACCTCATGCTTGACTTCTTCCGCCGACGCCTCTATCCAGAATCAGCTCTCCTCCCTGCCCTGCGTCGAGTTCTCCACACTCCACGTCAGTCTGCTCTTACCCCCTCTACTCATTCCCCCTCTGACAGAGTAGTACTCGCCCTCACCATTACGCTGTGATTAGGACCATCCACCGCTACCTCCCTATTCTTTGATCTGACCCTACTACTCGTCTGCTCTTCCCTGACCCGCCATTAGTGGCCTTTAGACGTGACCGGAACCTCCGAGACTTTCTTGTCAGGAGCCGTCTTCCGGCTGCCCTCTTTAGCCATCAGGCACTATCCGGTGCAACCGCAGAGTATGTAAAACTTGTGACCACGTTCTCCAGATCGATACTGTCCACTTCCCCAATGGTCATTTCGAGATCAGAGAGGGATTCACTTGCACATCGTGGAACATCATTTATGCCATCATTTCTAAGCGATGTACGTTGACCTACATCGGCCAATCTGGTAGACGTATCGGAGATAGGTGCCGTGAACACTTGAATGACATCACCCTAGAAGCGGACACTCCTTTAGCAGCCCACTTTAACTCGAGGGGCCATCGAGGTAAGACTGATGTCTTGGTAACTGGCCTAGTATCATGCTCCTCTGATCACCACAGTCGGCTCACTCTGTATCACCGTCTGATCGCTCGTTGGGGTTGCCTCACCCTCGTGGCATCAATGTATCCCCGTCCCTTGAGGACCCTCCTTCCTCTGACTCCATCCTCCCACCTATGGACTTCTCTTCCTATTTCACTTCTTGGGTCTTCTACTCCTCGTCCATCCCTGCTTTCCATATCCTCTTTGAGTAACCCCAATCTTGCCTTCTTCATCCTAAACTCACTGCCCCTTTTTTTTCTCCTGCTGCTACTCCTTCAAGTACAAAAAGAAGGAGAAGTAGAAGGAGAAGGAGTAGTAGAAGGAGAAGAAGTAAGAAGAAGGAGAAGAAGAAGGAGAAGGAGTAGTAGAAAGAGAAGAAGCAGTAGAAGGACAAGAAGAAGAACAAGTAGAAGGAGAAGAAGTAGTAGAATGAGAAAGAGAAGTAGAAGTAGAAGATATAGTAGTAGAAGAAGTAGTAGAAGGAGAAGAAGGAGAAGGAGTAGTAGAAGGAGTAGTAGAAGGAGAAAAAGTAGTAGAAGGAGAAGAAGTAGTAGAAGGAGTAGTAGAAGGAGAAAAAGTAGTAGAAGGAGAAGAAGAAGGAGAAGGAGTAGCAGAAAGAGAAGAAGTAGTAGAAGGAGAAGAAGGAGAAGGAGAAAAAGAAGGAGAAAAAGAAGGAAGAGAAGTAGTAGAAGGAGAAGGAGTAGTAGAAGGAGAAGAAGTAGTAGAAGTAGTAGAAGGAGAAGGAGTAGTAGAATGAGAAGGAGTAATAGCAGGAGAAGAAGTAGTAGAAGGAGAAGAAGGAGTAGAAGGAGAAGGAGTAGTAGCAGGAGAAGAAGTAGTAGAAGGAGAAGGAGTAGTAGCAGGAGAAGAAGTAGTAGAAGGAGAAGGAGTAGTAGCAGGAGAAGAAGTAGTAGAAGGAGAAGAGAAGAAGTAGTAGAAGGAGAAGAAGTAGTAGAAGGAGAAGAAGGAGTAGAAGGAGAAGGAGTAATAGCAGGAGAAAAAGTAGTAGCAGGAGAAGAAGTAGTAGAAGGAGAGGGGAGTAGTAGCAGGAGAAGAAGTAGTAGAAGGAAGAGAGGAGTAGTAGCAGGAGAAGAAGTAGTAGAAGGAGAAGAAGGAGTAGAAGGAAAAGGAGTAGTAGCAGGAAAAGAAGTAGTAGAAGGAGAAGGAGTAGTAGCAGGAGAAGAAGTAGTAGAAGGAGAAGAAGTAGTAGAAGTAGTAGCAGGAGAAGAAGTAGTAGAAGGAGAAGAAGTAGTAGAAGGAGAAGAAGGAGTAGAAGGAAAAGGAGTAGTAGCAGGAAAAGAAGTAGTAGAAGGAGAAGGAGTAGTAGCAGGAGAAGAAGTAGTAGAAGGAGAAGAAGTAGTAGAAGTAGTAGCAGGAGAAGAAGTAGTAGAAGGAGAAGGAGTAGTAGCAGAAGAAGAAGTAGTAGAAGGAGAAGAAGTAGTAGAAGTAGTAGCAGGAGAAGAAGTAGTAGAAGGAGAAGGAGTAGTAGCAGAGAGAAGAAGTAGTAGAAGGAGAAGGAGTAGTAGCAGGAGAAGAAGTAGTAGAAGGAGAAGAAGGAGTAGTAGAAGGAGAAGGAGTAGTAGCAGGAGAAGAAGTAGTAGTAGAAGGAGAAGGAAGTAGTAGCAGGAGAAGAAGTAGTAGCAGGAGAAGAAGGAGTAGTAAAAGGAGAATGAGTAGTAGCAGGAGAAGGAGTAGTAGAAGGAGAAGGAGTAATAGCAGGAGAAGAAGTAGTAGGAGAAGGAGTAGTAGAAGGAGAAGGAGAAATAGCAGGAGAAAAGTAGTAGGAGAAGGAGTAGTAGAAAGAGAAGAACAAGTAGAAGGAGAAGAAGTAGTAGAAGGAGAAGGAGTAGTAGAAGGAGAAGAAGTAGTAGAAGGAGAAGGAGTAGTAGAAGGAGAAGAAGTAGTAGAAGGAGAAGAAGCAGTAGAAGGAGAAGGAGTAGTAGCAGGAGAAGAAGTAGTAGAATTAGAAGAAGTAGTAGAAGGAGAAGAAGTAGTAGAAGGAGAAGAAGTAGTAGAAGGAGAAGAAGTAGTAGAAGGAGAAGAAGTAGTAGAATGAGAAGGAGTAGTAGCAGGAGAAGAAGTAGTAGAAGGAGAAGAAGTAGTAGAAGGAGAAGAAGTAGTAGAAGGAGAAGAAGTAGTAGAATGAGAAGGAGTAGTAGCAGGAGAAGAAGTAGTAGAATGAGAAGGAGTAGTAGAAGGAGAAGAAGTAGTAGCAGGAGAAGAAGTAGTAGAATGAGAAGGAGTAGTAGCAGGGGAAGAAGTAGTAGAATAAGAAGAAGTAGTAGCAGGAGAAGAAGTAGTAGACGGAGAAGAAGTAGTAGCAGGAGAAGAAGTAGTAGAATGAGAAGGTAGTAGTAGCAGGAGAGGGGAAGGAGTTGTAGCAGGAGAAGAAGTAGTAGTAGAAAGAGAAGGAGTAGTAGAAGGAGAAGAAGTAGTAGTAGAAGGAGAAGGTGTAGTAGAAGGAGAAGGAATAGTAGCAGTAGAAGAAGTATTAGAAGAAGAAGGAGTAGTAGCAGGAGAAGAAGTAGTAGAAAGAAAAGAAGTAGTAGCAGGAGAAGAAGTAGTAGAAGAAATAGTAGAAGGAGAAGAAAGAGTAGTAGAAAGAGAAGAATTAGTAGAATGAGAAGGAATAGTATAAAGAGAAGGAGTAGTAGCAGGAGGAGGAGTAGTAGAAGTGAAGAAGGAATAGTAGAAGGAGGAGGAGAAGTAGTAGAAGGAGAAGAAGTAGTAGAAGGAGAAGAAGTAGTAGAAAGAGAAGAAGTAGTAAAAGGAGAAGGAGTAGTAGAAGGAGAAGAAGTAGTAGAAGGAGAAGAAGAAGGAGAAGGAGAAGTAGGAGAAGGAGAAGGAGCAGTAGAAGGAGAAGAAGGAGAAGGAGAAGTAGGAGAAGGAGAAGGAGCAGTAGAAGGAGCAGTAGAAGGAGAAGGAGAAGAAGGAGAAGGAGAAGGAGCAGTAGAAGGAGAAGGAGTAGCAGCAGGAGAAGAAGTAGCAGAAGGAGAAGGTGTAGTAGAAGAAGGAGAAGGAGTAGTAGAAGGAGAAAAAGTAGTTGAAGGAGAAGGAGTAGTAGAAGGAGAAAAAGTAGTTGAAGGAGAAGGAGTAGTAGAAGGAGTAATAGCAGGAGAAGAAGTAGTAGAAGGAGAAAAAGTAGTTGAAGGAGAAGGAGTAGTAGAAGGAGAAGGAGTACAGTAGGGCAACCAAGGCAAGTCACAAGAGGACACACGTACAGTAAGGTAACAATAGCAAGACATGCGAGGACACACGTACAGTAAGGTAACAATAGCTAGATATGAGAGGACACACGTACAGTAAGGTAACAATAGCAAGACATGCGAGGACACAGTACAGTAGGGTAACAATAGCAAGATATGAGAGGACACACGTACAGTAAGGTAACAATAGCAAGATATGAGAGGACACACGTACAGTAAGGTAACAATAGCAAGATATGAGAGGACACACGTACAGTAAGGTAACAATAGCAAGATATGAGAGGACACACGTACAGTAAGGTAACAATAGCAAGATATGAGAGGACACACGTACAGTAAGGTAACAATAGCAAGACATGAGAGGACACACGTACAGTAGGGTAACAATAGCAAGACATGAGAGGACACACGTACAGTAAGGTAACAATAGCAAGATATGAGAGGACACACGTACAGTAAGGTAACAATAGCAAGACATGAGAGGACACACGTACAGTAGGGTAACAATAGCAAGACATGAGAGGACACACGTACAGTAGGGTAACAATAGCAAGATATGAGAGGACACACGTACAGTAAGGTAACAATAGCAAGATATGCGAGGACACACGTACAGTAGGGTAACAATAGCAAGACATGCGAGGACACACGTACAGTAGGGTAACAATAGCAAGATATGAGAGGACACACGTACAGTAAGGTAACAATAGCAAGACATGCGTGGACACACGTACAGTAGGGTAACAATAGCAAGATATGAGAGGACACACGTACAGTAAGGTAACAATAGCAAGATATGAGAGGACACACGTACAGTAAGGTAACAATAGCAAGACATGAGAGGACACACGTACAGTAGGGTAACAATAGCAAGATATGAGAGGACACACGTACAGTAGGGTAACAATATCAAGATATGAGAGGACACACGTACAGTAGGGTAACAATAGCAAGACATGAGAGGACACACGTACAGTAGGGTAACAATAGCAAGACATGAGAGGGCACACGTACAGTAGGGTAACAATAGCAAGACATGAGAGGCACACGTACAGTAGGGTAACAATAGAATAAGTGGAATTAAAGAGGCAGAGATTGAAAGGGGAGAAGTAGAGAGAGAGAGAGAAAGAGAGAGGCAGCGAGAGAGGTAGAGAGAGAGAGAGAAAGGGGAAGCTGTAGAGAGAAAGAGGTAGAGAGAAAGAGGTAGAGAGAGCAATGGGGAAGAGGTAGATAGATAGATAGATAGATAGATAGATAGATAGATAGATAGATAGATAGATAGATAGATAGATAGATAGATAGATAGATAGATAGATAGATAGATAGATAGATAGATAGATAGATAGATAGATAGATAGATAGATAGATAGATAGATAGATAGATAGATAGATAGATAGATAGATAGATAGATAGATAGAGAGAGAGAGAGAGAGAGAGAGAGATAGGCAGATAATGATAAAATAGCGTGAAACTGTCTTCTTCTTATCGTTATTCTTTTATTACTTCTTACTTGTTTCTTTCTGTCGATGACCTTTGAAAAGGCAACTGTGAAGATATATGTGATGATCTACAAGCTAAAGATTCATATTTGTTTATTCAATTTCAGCTTTAAAAGACTTTTTCGACATTTTAAGAACCGGGTTTGCTTTCCTTGAAGAGTTAATGAGTTATTGAGTTAAAGTTAATGAGTTATTGAGTTAGAGTTAATGAGTTATTGAGATATTGAATTGTTTAGTTAATGAGTTATTGGGCTATGAGCTATAAGTTATTGGCTATTGAGCTACTGAGTTAATGGGCTATTGAGTTAATTGTTTAAAGAACTACTGAATTAATGGGTTATTGAGTTCATGGATTATTGAGTTATTTGGTTAATGGGTTATTGAGTTAATGGATTATTGAGTTATTTGGTTAATGGGTTATTGAGTTAATGGATTATTGAGTATTTGGTTAATGGGCTATTGAGTTAATTGGTTAATGAGTTATTGAGTTAATTAGTTAATGAGTTAATTGGATATTGAGTTAATTGGATATTGAGTTAATTGGTTATGAGTTAATGAATTATTTATTGAGTTGAGTTATTTGTATGTCATCATTATTGCACTCCGAACATGTCTATGGGTACTCAGATCCCCTCCTCAGCAATTCCCTCAGTGTCCAGCGACTGACGACTCCAGTTCTATGTTGGTTGATAAGCCTTCTTACACGGCCACTAAGCTTCTCATTTCTGGCTGTGCCCATCTTGACTCCCATCTCTTTCACCCGAAGGAGTGACGTGGACTCATGGTTACCGAAGTCCTGTGTACTTCCCGCATCTTGGAGGGCATTGATGATGCCCCCGATCCATTGGTGGCCGTCTTCACTGATAACACAGCTAGCCAACCGTTCCGCTCTTTCATTTCCCCGTAGTCCCGCAAGTCCAGGAACGTTGAAAAAAGGTGACAGCGTATTTTGAACTTTTTGTAATGACTCCCCATTTACTGCGTCCGCATCCACCTTTCTTATCATGCTCATCGAATCACTTAATATGCAAGCGTGGATGTAGTCTTGTGACTCCAACACACTTTACTTATAAACTATAACATGGATGTAGTCTAGTGACTCCAACACACTTTACTTACTTGTAAACTATAACGTGGATGTAGTCTAGTGACTCCAACACACTTTACTTATAAACTATAACGTGGATGTAGTCTAGTGACTCCAACACACTTTACTTACTTATAAACTATAACGTGGATGTAGTCTAGTGACTCCAAACACTTTACTTACTTATAAACTATAACGTGGATGTAGTCTTGTGACTCCAACACACTTTACTTATAAATTATAACGTGGATGTAGTCTAGTGACTCCAACACACTTTACTTATAAACTATAACGTGGATGTAGTCTAGTGACTCCAACACACTTACTTACTTATAAACTATAACGTGGATGTAGTCTAGTGACTCCAACACACTTTACTTATAAACTATAACGTGGATGTAGTCTAGTGACTCCAACACACTTTACTTACTTATAAACTATAACGTGGATGTAGTCTAGTGACTCCAACACACTTTACTTACTTATAAACTATAACGTAGATGTAGTCTAGTGACTCCAACACACTTTACTTACTTATAAACTATAACGTGGATGTAGTCTAGTGACTCCAACACACTTTACTTACTTATAAACTATAACGTGGATGTAGTCTAGTGACTCCAACACACTTTACTTATAAACTATAACGTAGATGTAGTCTAGTGACTCCAACACACTTTACTTACTTATAAACTATAACGTAGATGTAGTCTAGTGACTCCAACACACTTTACTTATAAACTATAACGTAGATGTAGTCTAGTGACTCCAACACACTTTACTTACTTATAAACTATAACGTGGATGTAGTCTAGTGACTCCAACACACTTTACTTACTTATAAACTATAACGTGGATGTAGTCTAGTGACTCCAACACACTTTACTTACTTATAAACTATAACGTGGATGTAGTCTAGTGACTCCAACACACTTTACTTATAAACTATAACGTGGATGTAGTCTAGTGACTCCAACACACTTTACTTACTTATAAACTATAACTCTACAGAAATATAAATACGCCTCTGCAAGAACACACAGAAAGTGCGCACAAGGAACAACACGTGTTACGTTCCTGCACACCTCAGAACGCTCTAAGCCCTCGTGGGCGCCTCAAACGGAAATCGATTCTTCTGTCTTTTAAAAACAAATTTAATTTGCATGAATCTAAGGCACAAGAAAAATGGAGATAAGAAAGAAAATCCCTGCACAGATTAGAGTCGTTCAAATGAAGTTAGAGAGCTGTCAAGGGGGGAATAATTGCGTGTCGTTGCTGCAATCTGTGTCCAAGAGTGGATATGATCAATCTGCGTTTTATGTCTTGGCTATGACCGGTAGTTCTCGTCGAATGTTTCAACCTCGTGCAAAGGTTGCACAGTTCCAGTCATAATGTTTCTGCTTCCACTGATGGCGGTCAGTTATGGGACGTTTATTGATGTCTGTCTCAGCTGCTTGTGGGTTTAATATGTCTGTTGTCAAGGTGACGAGACATTCTCATAAACTATTGTCTGTCTGTTGTCAAGGTAACGAGACATTCTCATAAACTATTGTCTGTCTGTTGTCAAGGTAACGAGACATTCTCATAAACTATTGTCTGTCTGTTGTCAAGGTAACGAGACATTCTCATAAATTATTGTCTGTCTGTTGTCAAGGTGATGAGACATTCTCATAAACTATTGTCTGTCTGTTGTCAAGGTGATGAGACATTCTCATAAACTATTGTCTGTCTGTTGTCATGGTGATGATACATTCTCATAAACTATTGTCTGTCTGTTGTCAAGGTGATGAGACATTCTCATAAACTATTGTCTGTCTGTTGTCAAGGTAACGAGACATTCTCATAACTATTGTCTGTCTGTTGTCATGGTGATGATACATTCTCATAAACTATTGTCTGTCTGTTGTCAAGGTGATGAGACATTCTCATAAACTATTGTCTGTCTGTTGTCATGGTGATGATACATTCTCATAAACTATTGTCTGTCTGTTGTCAAGTGATGAGACATTCTCATAAACTATTGTCTGTCTGTTGTCATGGTGATGATACATTCTCATAAACTATTGTCTGTCTGTTGTCAAGGTGATGAGACATTCTCATAAACTATTGTCTGTCTGTTGTCAAGGTAACGAGACATTCTCATAAACTATTGTCTGTCTGTTGTCATGGTGATGATACATTCTCATAAACTATGTTTGTCTGTGTCAAGGTGATGAGACACTCACCTAAACTAATGTCTGTTGTCTGGTGATGAGACACTCACCTAAACTAATGTCTGTCTTGTGTCATGGTGATGAGACACTCACCTAAACTAATGTCTGTCTGTTGTCATGGTGATGAGACACTCTCATAAGCTATTGTCTATCTGTTGTGATGTAATCAGACACTCCATAAACTATTGTCTGTCTGTTGTGATGTAATCAGACACTCCCATAAACTAGTGTCTGTCTGTTTGATGTAATCAGACACTCCCATAAACTATTGTCTGTCTGTTGTGATGTAATCAGACACTCCCATAAACTATTGTCTGTCTGTTGTGATGTAATCAGACACTCCCATAAACTATTGTCTGTCTGTTGTGATGTAATCAGACACTCCCATAAACTATTGTCTGTCTGTTGTGATGTAATCAGACACTCCCATAAACTATTGTCTGTCTGTTGTGATGTAATCAGACACTCCCATGAACTATTGTCTGTCTGTTGTGATGTAATCAGACACTCCCATGAACTATTGTCTGTCTGTTGTGATGTAATCAGACACTCCCATAAACTATTGTCTGTCTGTTGTGATGTAATCAGACACTCCCATAAACTATTGTCTGTCTGTTGTGATGTAATCAGACACTCCATAAACTATTGTCTGTCTGTTGTGATGTAATCAGACACTCCCATAAACTATTGTCTGTCTGTTGTGATGTAATCAGACACTCCCATAAACTATTGTCTGTCGTATTTGTCGTACGATCGTCCGTTTCATTCAGGATGGGCTACTTCCCTCTAGCTCCTCCCGTACGATCCTCCCGATCACTGCTTGGGCACACCCTCTTTCTATATGCTACCCAAAATACATAAACCTGACTCTCCTGGACGACCTATTGTCTCTTCTATCTCATGTCCCACAGTTCTCATTTCTACTTCCCTCTAGCTCCTCCCGTACGATCCTCCCCGATCACTGCTTGGGCACACCCTCTTTCTATATGCTACCCAAAATACATAAACCTGACTCTCCTGGACGACCTATTGTCTCTTCTATCTCATGTCCCACAGTTCTCATTTCTACTTCCCTCTAGCTCCTCCCGTACGATCCTCCCCGATCACTGCTTGGGCACACCCTCTTTCTATATGCTACCCAAAATACATAAACCTGACTCTCCTGGACGACCTATTGTCTCTTCTATCTCATGTCCCACAGTTCTCATTTCTACTTCCCTCTAGCTCCTCCCGTACGATCCTCCCTGATCACTGCTTGGGCAGACCTCTTTCTATTTGCTGCCCAAAATACATAAACCTGACTCTCTGGACGACCTATTATCTCTTCCATCTCATGTCCCACAGTTCTAATTCTGACTTCCTCGACAGTGTCCTTCAACCCATAGTTATGGGCCTCCTTCGTATGTCAAAGACTCCAACGACGCCCTCCACATCTTTGCCTCTATCACCCTCCTCCCTGATCGTCACTACCGGCTCTTCGTCATGGATGTCTGCTCCCTGTATACTTCCATTCCCCACTCCGACGGCCTTCGGGCTCTTCAGTTTTCCTGGACCGTAGGATCCAACCTTCCATCGCCACTGGCGTC
Source organism: Megaustenia siamemsis (assembly GCA_032433765.1). Taxonomy (NCBI): domain Eukaryota; kingdom Metazoa; phylum Mollusca; class Gastropoda; order Stylommatophora; family Ariophantidae; genus Megaustenia; species Megaustenia siamemsis. Next base: position 87,852,413 of record JAVIAB010000125.1, on the reverse strand, counting down.
CTCCTCCGTCTAGCGGAATTAGTCTTGAACCTCAACTCTTTTGAGTTCAATGGTTACTTCTTTAGCCAGATCAGCGGTGTGACGATGGGCACCCTAGCTATGCTTGTCTCTTCATGGGTTACCTCGAGCACCAAATCATCCAAACCTACCAGGGCCCTCTTCCCCTTATGTATCGTAGGTACATCGATGACGGCATTGACTGACCTTCCAGAGGATGAGATCTCCCTTTTCATCGAATATGTCGGTCATTTCCACGCCTCTATCCACATCACCTACCACATCTCCACCTCCTCCGTATCTTTTCTAGATATCTCAGTCTCCTTGGGCACCTCTCATCTTCTTACCTCGGTCTTCTACAAGGCCACGGACTCCCATAGTTTCCTCCGCTACGACTCCTCTCATCCTACATCCTGTAAGAACTCTCATCCCTATTCTCAGCTTCTCAGACTTCGTCGCCTTTGCCAAGACGATGAAGATTTCTTTCACAACGCCCACCTCATGCTTGACTTCTTCCGCCGACGCCTCTATCCAGAATCAGCTCTCCTCCCTGCCCTGCGTCGAGTTCTCCACACTCCACGTCAGTCTGCTCTTACCCCCTCTACTCATTCCCCCTCTGACAGAGTAGTACTCGCCCTCACCATTACGCTGTGATTAGGACCATCCACCGCTACCTCCCTATTCTTTGATCTGACCCTACTACTCGTCTGCTCTTCCCTGACCCGCCATTAGTGGCCTTTAGACGTGACCGGAACCTCCGAGACTTCTTGTCAGGAGCCGTCTTCCGGCTGCCCTCTTTAGCCATCAGGCACTATCCGGTGCAACCGCAGAGTATGTAAAACTTGTGACCACGTTCTCCAGATCGATACTGTCCACTTCCCCAATGGTCATTTCGAGATCAGAGAGGGATTCACTTGCACATCGTGGAACATCATTTATGCCATCATTTCTAAGCGATGTACGTTGACCTACATCGGCCAATCTGGTAGACGTATCGGAGATAGGTGCCGTGAACACTTGAATGACATCACCCTAGAAGCGGACACTCCTTTAGCAGCCCACTTTAACTCGAGGGGCCATCGAGGTAAGACTGATGTCTTGGTAACTGGCTAGTATCATGCTCCTCTGATCACCACAGTCGGCTCACTCTGTATCACCGTCTGATCGCTCGTTGGGGTTGCCTCACCCTCGTGGCATCAATGTATCCCCGTCCCTTTGAGGACCCTCCTTCCTCTGACTCCATCCTCCCACCTATGGACTTCTCTTCCTATTTCACTTCTTGGGTCTTCTACTCCTCGTCCATCCCTGCTTTCCATATCCTCTTTGAGTAACCCCAATCTTGCCTTCTTCATCCTAAACTCACTGCCCTTTTTTTTCTCCTGCTGCTACTCCTTCAAGTACAAAAAAGAAGGAGAAGTAGAAGGAGAAGGAGTAGTAGAAGGAGAAGAAGTAGAAGAAGGAGAGAAGAAGAGGAGAAGGAGTAGTAGAAAGAGAAGAAGCAGTAGAAGGACAAGAAGAAGAACAAGTAGAAGGAGAAGAAGTAGTAGAATGAGAAAGAGAAGTAGAAGTAGAAGATATAGTAGTAGAAGAAGTAGTAGAAGGAGAAGAAGGAGAAGGAGTAGTAGAAGGAGTAGTAGAAGGAGAAAAAGTAGTAGAAGGAGGAAGAAGTAGTAGAAGGAGTAGTAGAAGGAGAAAAAGTAGTAGAAGGAGAAGAAGAAGGAGAAGGAGTAGCAGAAAGAGAAGAAGTAGTAGAAGGAGAAGAAGGAGAAGGAGAAAAAGAAGGAGAAAAAGAAGGAAGAGAAGTAGTAGAAGGAGAAGGAGTAGTAGAAGGAGAAGAAGTAGTAGAAGTAGTAGAAGGAGAAGGAGTAGTAGAATGAGAAGGAGTAATAGCAGGAGAAGAAGTAGTAGAAGGAGAAGAAGGGAGTAGAAGGAGAAGGAGTAGTAGCAGGAGAAGAAGTAGTAGAAGGAGAAGGAGTAGTAGCAGGAGAAGAAGTAGTAGAAGGAGAAGGAGTAGTAGCAGGAGAAGAAGTAGTAGAAGGAGAAGAAGTAGTAGAAGGAGAAGAAGTAGTAGAAGGAGAAGAAGGAGTAGAAGGAGAAGAGTAATAGCAGGAGAAAAGTAGTAGCAGGAGAAGAAGTAGTAGAAGGAGAGGGGAGTAGTAGCAGGAGAAGAAGTAGTAGAAGGAGAAGGAGTAGTAGCAGGAGAAGAAGTAGTAGAAGGAGAAGAAGGAGTAGAAGGAAAAGGAGTAGTAGCAGGAAAAGAAGTAGTAGAAGGAGAAGGAGTAGTAGCAGGAGAAGAAGTAGTAGAAGGAGAAGAAGTAGTAGAAGTAGTAGCAGGAGAAGAAGTAGTAGAAGGAGAAGAAGTAGTAGAAGGAGAAGAAGGAGTAGAAGTAGTAGCAGGAAAAGAAGTAGTAGAAGGAGAAGGAGTAGTAGCAGGAGAAGAAGTAGTAGAAGGAGAAGAAGTAGTAGAAGTAGTAGCAGGAGAAGAAGTAGTAGAAGGAGAAGGAGTAGTAGCAGAAGAAGAAGTAGTAGAAGGAGAAGAAGTAGTAGAAGTAGTAGCAGGAGAAGAAGTAGTAGAAGGAGAAGGAGTAGTAGCAGAAGAAGAAGTAGTAGAAGGAGAAGGAGTAGTAGCAGGAGAAGAAGTAGTAGAAGGAGAAGAAGGAGTAGTAAAAGGAGAATGAGTAGTAGCAGGAGAAGGAGTAGTAGAAGGAGAAGGAGTAGTAGCAGGAGAAGAAGTAGTAGTAGAAGGAGAAGGAGTAGTAGCAGGAGAAGAAGTAGTAGCAGGAGAAGAAGGAGTAGTAAAAGGAGAATGAGTAGTAGCAGGAGAAGGAGTAGTAGAAGGAGAAGGAGTAATAGCAGGAGAAGAAGTAGTAGGAGAAGGAGTAGTAGAAGGAGAAGGAGAAATAGCAGGAGAAAAGTAGTAGGAGAAGGAGTAGTAGAAAGAGAAGAACAAGTAGAAGGAGAAGAAGTAGTAGAAGGAGAAGGAGTAGTAGAAGGAGAAGAAGTAGTAGAAGGAGAAGGAGTAGTAGAAGGAGAAGAAGTAGTAGAAGGAGAAGAAGCAGTAGAAGGAGAAGGAGTAGTAGCAGGAGAAGAAGTAGTAGAATTAGAAGAAGTAGTAGAAGGAGAAGAAGTAGTAGAAGGAGAAGAAGTAGTAGAAGGAGAAGAAGTAGTAGAAGGAGAAGAAGTAGTAGAATGAGAAGGAGTAGTAGCAGGAGAAGAAGTAGTAGAAGGAGAAGAAGTAGTAGAAGGAGAAGAAGTAGTAGAAGGAGAAGAAGTAGTAGAATGAGAAGGAGTAGTAGCAGGAGAAGAAGTAGTAGAATGAGAAGGAGTAGTAGAAGGAGAAGAAGTAGTAGCAGGAGAAGAAGTAGTAGAATGAGAAGGAGTAGTAGCAGGGGAAGAAGTAGTAGAATAAGAAGAAGTAGTAGCAGGAGAAGAAGTAGTAGACGGAGAAGAAGTAGTAGCAGGAGAAGAAGTAGTAGAATGAGAAGGAGTAGTAGCAGGAGAAGGGGAAGGAGTTGTAGCAGGAGAAGAAGTAGTAGTAGAAAGAGAAGGAGTAGTAGAAGGAGAAGAAGTAGTAGTAGAAGGAGAAGGTGTAGTAGAAGGAGAAGGAATAGTAGCAGTAGAAGAAGTATTAGAAGAAGAAGGAGTAGTAGCAGGAGAAGAAGTAGTAGAAAGAAAAGAAGTAGTAGCAGGAGAAGAAGTAGTAGAAGAAATAGTAGAAGGAGAAGAAAGAGTAGTAGAAAGAGAAGAATTAGTAGAATGAGAAGGAATAGTATAAAGAGAAGGAGTAGTAGCAGGAGGAGGAGTAGTAGAAGTGAAGAAGGAATAGTAGAAGGAGGAGGAGAAGTAGTAGAAGGAGAAGAAGTAGTAGAAGGAGAAGAAGTAGTAGAAAGAGAAGAAGTAGTAAAAGGAGAAGGAGTAGTAGAAGGAGAAGAAGTAGTAGAAGGAGAAGAAGAAGGAGAAGGAGAAGTAGGAGAAGGAGAAGGAGCAGTAGAAGGAGAAGAAGGAGAAGGAGAAGTAGGAGAAGGAGAAGGAGCAGTAGAAGGAGCAGTAGAAGGAGAAGGAGAAGAAGGAGAAGGAGAAGGAGCAGTAGAAGGAGAAGGAGTAGCAGCAGGAGAAGAAGTAGCAGAAGGAGAAGGTGTAGTAGAAGGAGAAGGAGTAGTAGAAGGAGAAAAAGTAGTTGAAGGAGAAGGAGTAGTAGAAGGAGAAAAAGTAGTTGAAGGAGAAGGAGTAGTAGAAGGAGTAATAGCAGGAGAAGAAGTAGTAGAAGGAGAAAAAGTAGTGAAGGAGAAGGAGTAGTAGAAGGAGAAGGAGTACAGTAGGGCAACCAAGGCAAGTCACAAGAGGACACACGTACAGTAAGGTAACAATAGCAAGACATGCGAGGACACACGTACAGTAAGGTAACAATAGCTAGATATGAGAGGACACACGTACAGTAAGGTAACAATAGCAAGACATGCGAGGACACACGTACAGTAGGGTAACAATAGCAAGATATGAGAGGACACACGTACAGTAAGGTAACAATAGCAAGATATGAGAGGACACACGTACAGTAAGGTAACAATAGCAAGATATGAGAGGACACACGTACAGTAAGGTAACAATAGCAAGATATGAGAGGACACACGTACAGTAAGGTAACAATAGCAAGATATGAGAGGGACACACGTACAGTAAGGTAACAATAGCAAGACATGAGAGGACACACGTACAGTAGGTAACAATAGCAAGACATGAGAGGGACACACGTACAGTAAGGTAACAATAGCAAGATATGAGAGGACACACGTACAGTAAGGTAACAATAGCAAGACATGAGAGGACACACGTACAGTAGGGTAACAATAGCAAGACATGAGAGGACACACGTACAGTAGGGTAACAATAGCAAGATATGAGAGGACACACGTACAGTAAGGTAACAATAGCAAGATATGCGAGGACACACGTACAGTAGGGTAACAATAGCAAGACATGCGAGGACACACGTACAGTAGGGTAACAATAGCAAGATATGAGAGGACACACGTACAGTAAGGTAACAATAGCAAGACATGCGTGGACACACGTACAGTAGGGTAACAATAGCAAGATATGAGAGGACACACGTACAGTAAGGTAACAATAGCAAGATATGAGAGGACACACGTACAGTAAGGTAACAATAGCAAGACATGAGAGGACACACGTACAGTAGGGTAACAATAGCAAGATATGAGAGGACACACGTACAGTAGGGTAACAATATCAAGATATGAGAGGACACACGTACAGTAGGGTAACAATAGCAAGACATGAGAGGACACACGTACAGTAGGGTAACAATAGCAAGACATGAGAGGGCACACGTACAGTAGGGTAACAATAGCAAGACATGAGAGGGCACACGTACAGTAGGGTAACAATAGCAAGACATGAGAGGGCACACGTACAGTAGGGTAACAATAGCAAGACATGAGAGGACACAAAAAGTAGGATAACTAGGCAAACCACAAGAGGATACAAAAAGTAGGATAACCTAGGCAAACCACAAGAGGATACACGTACAGTAGGATAACATAGGCAAACCACAAGAGGATACAAAAAGTAGGATAACCTAGGCAAACCACAAGAGGATACACGTACAGTAGGATAACCTAGGCAAACCACAAGAGGATATACGTACAGTAGGATAACCTAGGCAAAACCACAAGAGGACACAAAAAGTAGGATAACCTAGGCAAACCACAAGAGGATACACGTACAGTAGGATAACCTAGGCAAACCACAAGAGGATACACGTACAGCTGAGTAACCAGGAGCAACACATGGCCACATGCAATCTCGTCTTGTGATAAACTATTTGGTAGTACACTGCGTTATCTCCCTGCTTACGTTAAATACATAATTGTGAACTATACTGAGATCCAAGAAGTTGTAGATGAATTTCACATACACACGCACACACACGCACACATTCTTTGATAGGCACTTGCATTTTTACCAACAAAATGAATAATTCATTTGCGTTTTGAAAGACAAGACGGATAATCCTTGAGTGATAACGCATTGAGTGTGACGTAAAGGGAATCAGGAGTTAGTGCCTATATTTTTGGATCATCGGTGCTTGCATATGGTCAGTACTAAGAACGTACTGTCATTGCCCAGAAAAATAATCTCTGGTAGGTACCCATTTATGGCAGGATGAACATAGAAGTTGATCTGAATCGAACCTATCTTTAGCCGTCCACAGCCAGTGGATTAACATAGGGAGACTCTTGCATTTTTGGAAATTAAGATAAAAAAATATTTAGCTTAGGGGGTAGAGTGCTTAGAAATCACTGGCAATGGGAGGGCGTGGGTAGGGGAGACAGTTTAATATTTTACGCCAGAATACCAAATAGAATAGACGCAAGGTGGAAGTATTCTTAGAAAAATACAAAAGAAAATACTTGTATCTAAAGTGATAGCAGATTTTTTTTTCTTGTCACATAGATTCTCTTTCAAATTGAAATTGTTATACTTCTTCTTTCTCTTCCTTCCCTTCTTCTTCTTATTATCCTTCATCATCATCCCCTTCATCATCATCTTCTTCTTGGTCTTCGTCATCCTTTTCATCATCTTCTCCTTGTCCTTCATCGTCACCATCTTCTTCTTCTCTTGTTCTTCGCCATCTTTTTCATCATCTTCTTCTTGTCCTTCATCGCCACCTTCTACTTCTTCTTGTTCTTCGTCATCCTTTACATCATCTTCTTCTTGTCCTTCATCATCATCTTCTTCTTTTCCTTCATCGTCACCTTCTTCTTCCTGCACTTCTTCATCTTATTCTACCTTTTCTACTTCATCATCATCTTCTTCTTGCTCTTCCCGTGGAGTACAAGCGTTTAACAAGCATTTTCTACCAGTTTTTCTGTTTTCTACCAGTTTCTCGTTTTCTACCAGTTTCTCGTTTTCTACCAGTTTCTTGTTTTCTACCAGTTTCATGTTTTCTACCAGTTTCTTGTTTTCTACAGTTTCTCGTTTTCTACCAGTTTCATGTTTTCTACCAGTTTCATGTTTTCTACCAGTTTCTTGTTTTCTACCAGTTTCATGTTTTCTACCAGTTTCTCGTTTCTACCAGTTTAATGTTTTCTACCAGTTTCTTGTTTTTCTACCAGTTTCTTGTTTTCTACCAGTTTCTCGTTTTCTACCAGTTTTAATGATTTCTACCAGTTTCTTGTTTTCTACCAGTTTCTTGTTTCTACCTGTTTCTCGCTTTCTACCATCTTCTAGTGATCATTGCATTATCGTCCCCATCTCTATTTTGTTTCAACCTAAAGTCATCAATCATTTTGTGGCCTCCTCCTTATTTTCTTCTCTGGAGATTCCAAAAGATGTCTGTCGCGTGATACTCTCTTTTTTTTTCCTCCACAGTGCGTGTTCTCTTCAGTGCCATCGCCATTGATGCATGTCTCTTTCCGATAACGATTACCTGATAATTTCAAAAAGTTCACTGTTTGGAATGTTATTGAATAATTTATATTCTTTCCTTCAATGCAGGCATCCATTAGAGAAAATTATTTTCCTGACTGTTGTTTTTATTGTTCTCCATGTTTCGCAGCCACAAAATAGGATTGATTTGACATTAGCTTGGATACGTTTAAAAGAGCATGATATCGTGCAGTTCCCGATTACAAGGATCTGAAACCGCCCATTAGTGAACGATACCATCCAGGTTGAATCGGGCTGGTGTACAGAAAATGGGGAATCGATACTTTCTACTCACGTTATGGTCAAAGTTAATGAGAGGTGGGCTTTCCGGTTAATTTGTTGGGTAATTATCTAGAATCAACTCATTAATTAGAGTTACCATTATAGTACGTAGGAAGGGGAAATTCCACAAAGGTGACAGTTCAATAAGGGGTACAGTTCAATAAGGAGGACAGTTCTATAAGGGGGACAGTTCTGTTAAGGGTACAGTTCAATAAGGATGACAGTTCAGTAAGGGGTACAGTTCTGTAAGGGTACAGTTCAGTAAGGATGACAGGTCAGTAAGGGGTACAGTTCTGTAAGGGGTACAGTTTCTGTAAGGGGTACAGTTCTGTAAGGGGTACAGTTCTGTAAGGGGTACAGTTCTGTAAGGGGTACAGTTCTGTAAGGGGTACAGTTCAGTAAGGGGTACAGTTCTGTAAGGGGTACAGTTCAATAAGGATGACAGTTCAGTAAGGGGTACAGTTCTGTAAGGGGTACAGTTCTGTAAGGGGTACAGTTCAGTAAGGGGTACAGTTCTGTAAGGGGTACAGTTCAATAAGGATGACAGTTCAGTTAAGGGACAGTTCAGTAAGGGGTACAGTTCTGTAAGGGGTACAGTTCAGTAAGGGGTACAGTTCAGTAAGGGGTATAGTTCAGTAAGGGGTACAGTTCAGTAAGGGGTACAGTTCAATAAGGGGTACAGTTCAGTAAGGGGTACAGTTCAGTAAGGGGTACAGTTCAGTAAGGGGGGCAGTTCAGTAAGGGGGGCAGTTCAGTAAGGGGGGCAGTTCAGTAAGGGGTACAGTTCAGTAAGGGGTACAGTTCAGTAAGGGGGGCAGTTCAGTAAGGGGGACAGTTCAGTAAGGGTGCAGTTCAGTAAGGGGGGCAGTTCAGTAAGGGGGACAATTCAGTAAGGGGGACAGTTCAGTTAAGGGGACAGTTCAATAAGGGGGAAAGTTCAGTAATGGGGACAGTTCATTAAGGGGGAAAGTTCAGTAATGGGGACAGTTCAGTAATGGTGACAGTTCAATAAAAGGGAAAGTTCAGTAAAAGGGACAATTCAATAAGGGGAAAGTTCAGTAATGGGGACAGTTCAATAAGGGGAAAGTTCAGTAATGGGGACAGTTCAGTAATGGGGACAGTTCAGCAAGGGGAATGTTCAGTAACAGGACAATCCAGTACGGGCATTTAAAAGTAAAAAAAAATGTAAGCCATAAAAGGCCTCTGTCTGTGCAAATATTGTAAAGCAAACCTGCTCACAAATGTCGGAGACGGATGTGTCGGGCTGAAAGATATCGCGGAGTTGCCATAAACTAACAACACAACGCGTCCACTCGCATTTAACGGGCGAACGGGGAAGATATACCCCCGTCGACCTGCTAGGCCCGTCGTAGGTTTAAAAGAAGAGATACCCCCGTCGGCCTGCTAGGCCCGTCGTGGTTTAAAAGAAGAGATACCCCTGTCGACCTGCTAGGCCCGTCGTTGGTTTAAGGGCTTAGCTCAACTCGAGGACTGGCAGCTGGTTCAATGCTTCACCCTGGGCGTGGTCACTAGATGTAGGGAAGAGGTACAAAATTGCAGTGCTGCGGTAAAGTTGGTAGAAGGAAACAAGTGGTGGGGTGTAACGTACACTCCTACAAGGTATGGTGACAGCTTAACAAAAAGGAACAATAGAACACCTTTGATGTTTCGGCCAACATGAAGCAGTTTACGACATCTAATCAGTTTTCTAGATGTTTACATTTTTTAAATATTTATGTAATTGTGTCCATCTTTTTGAACAGCAGGCATACTTGACACTATTTACAAATCAGATTGATAAATGTAACACAACAAGCATACTTTACAAATCAAATTGATAAATGTAACACGTGTTTAGAATCTCAAGTATCAGATTGATAAATGTAACACGTGTTTAGAATCTCAAGTATCAGATTGATAAATGTAACACGTGTTTAGAATCTCAAGTATCAGATTACCAGCAACCCGAAACTGCAGCACACCACCATCTTGGAACCGGGAGATTTTGTTTCAGGACAGAAAGATCGACAGACAACACAACAAGCCTTTTAACAAACGCCACCAGAAAATCATATCCAAAGGCCAACCACGAAACAAAATATGGATCGATGGAATGTTAGAAGCACAAGGAAACATAACAGCTGGACAAGCTAACAAACGAACAAAAGACAGCAAATTATATCTAAATTCGACGCTGAAGGATAAATGTGGAATGAATGAAGAAGTAGTTTTAAAAGACTTCATTGCCGCTTCGGAGGAAGTGGGTGGTGGAGCGGGGTGGTCGGTTTGGTTGATCAGTGATTGGTGAGCTGTGGAAAAGTGGTCTCAATGGTAGATCGTAGCCGTGGAAAGTGGTCTCAATGGTAGATCGTTTGCTAAAACAAGACGTGTTAGTTGAATTTCGTGAATAGTCACAGTTGTTTAAATGTAAATATTTTATAAGAATCAAAGAATGTACATAACACGCATAGACTACGAGGAAGCTTCCGATCGCGTACAAGGAGAACAACTGTCGGACATCTTGAGGTGTTAACCAACATTTGATCAATTTGTGCAAAAGTCTAAACGACAACAGCACCAGCAAAGTAAGAACAGCAACAGGCTATACAGGTCCCTTCAAAATCAAACAGGAGTAAAAAAGAAGGATACGTGCTCACCCCCTCCCCTCTTATCCATCGCACACATGGACTACATGTGCAAACTGGCAAGTCCGAAAAGAACGAAATCAACGAGCTCCTATTCGTAGACTACCAAGCACTGATACACACGAAAAGAACGAAATCAACGAGCTCCTATTCGTAGACTACCAAGCACTGATACACACGAAAAGAACGAAATCAACGAGCTCCTATTCGTAGACTACCAAGCACTGATACACACGAAAAGAACGAAATCAACGAGCTCCTATTCGTAGACTACCAAGCACTGATACACACGAAAAGAAAAGAGTAGGGACGGAACCAGCTGTTGAATACATAAAGCGACTACAGGTCAAGTGGTTCTGGCATGTGATAGGACATGCAGAACTAAATCTAATACAACGAGTTAGCAACAAACGGTAGGAGAACACTAGACCAAGTGGTTCAGGCATGTGATAAGACATGCAGAACTGAATCTATAAAAACAACGAGTTACCAGCAAACATTACGAGAACACTACATCAAGAAAAAGGTGGATAAACGGAATATTATAGAAACACTCAATGAAGATATGTTAATTACACTGTATTACTAGCTGAAAATCCTAAATAACAACAACAATTACTTAATGAAATAAACATGACAAGCAACAAAATATGGATTAGATCTGAATATCAAAAAGACTAAAACTATGATGATAAACAAAGATAACAGTTAATACCTACAGTGGATATAAGAATTGAAGGAATAGACCTGGAGACAGTTCAGAACAACAACTACCTTGGTCATACTATAACCAGTGATGGAAAATATAAAACTGAAATAAACAAAGGAATAGGAATGGCAAAATGTAATTTTAATGTCATGAAAAATATACTAACATCAAAATAATTAACATCAAGGCTAAAACTAAGAATCGAAAACTGTTATAACTTCTCAACATTCCTGTATGGCGAAGAAACATGGACAATATAAAAGAAAGCAGAGCAGAAAATGAAGCATTTGAAATGTGGATTTATAGAAGATTATGAAGAATTAATGAAGATGTACAACATAGGTGAGTTGCAGAATGGCTCAGACAAAATCAGCTTTCCAAAAAATGAGGAAGATATTATGCAATCCAATTTTGACAATTGAAACAAGAAAAAAAGTTATTAAATGTTATGTATAGCCAGTCTTAACATATTCATGCGAATCATGGACAATAGGACAACAGACAAGAAAATCACTGGAAGAAAGGTATCAGAATTCAAACCTGTATTCTATGTAGCGCCTGCACTAAGAATGCGACATTTAACGCCAATTTCCGTCGGTAGCAGCACCCTTTCTCCGACGCTGATCGGAGACACGGGATAATGATGAAAGACTTAGTTTACTAAGCGTGTCCTGTCACGTGACGAGAAAGCCTTGAGTCAAAATCAATAAATCGATTCTGACATTCATCAGGGATGGAGGCTTGATCGAGGGTAGAACGAGGGCTTTTTCTAGACACAGATTTGGTTTTGGAGGTTTGGGATTATATTTTTGGGTAGTTCTGGCGAAGGGGAGGGCAGTGGTTGGTGAGATGTGGACAGGTGGTCGGGTTGGTATAGCAGGGGAGTTGGCGAACTGTGGACAAGGTCGTCGGGTTGGTAGAGGGTGGCTGGTTAACTGTGGAGAGGTGGTCGGGTTGGTAGAGCAGTAGTTGGTGTACTGTGGAGAGGTGGTCGGGTTGGTAGAGGGTAGCTGGTTAACTGTGGAGAGGTGGTCGGGTTGGTAGAGCAGTAGTTGGTGTACTGTGGAGAGGTGGTCGGGTTGGTAGAGCAGTAGTTGGTGTACAGTGGACAGGTGGTCTGGTTGGTAGAGTAGTAGTTGGTGTACTGTGGAGAGGTGGTCTGGTTGGTAGAGCTTCTGACCGACCTGCTTCTAGCTTCACCCAGCCGTAAATGAAAACTGGAGATGTCGCTTGGGAAAGAAGGACGATCTGGAGTAAGGCTGACCACATTACTCAGAAACCTTGATAATCATAAATCGATGGCCATAAACATAACTATTATAGTCCGTTCAGATTCGTTTGCCGAGATGTTATGATTTATAATTCAAAAAGTTCTTGATGATTTCACATGATTTTTGGCATACGGTGTTAAAATGTCCATGTCACGAGAACATATGTGTTACTCGATGTCTAGCTATAACGGTTTTCTTAAAGCGGCGAATTCCTTTGATCTTTGCCCATGTAACTATTATTTTGACCCTAATCAAAATGTTTTACAGTAATCTAGTGCAACGATGACCCATAGGCGTGTCCATAAAATTTTACTTGGTGGCAAGTATACAAATTTTAAATTATATATAGAACTTTTGTTCGTAGAGTCAATTTGATATAGTTCCATGCTCTTGGTGTGAGTTTCCCAAATGTTGTCGCTGCCTTTCAATACGTACATTTAGTTCCTCATCTAAGGAAAGTGTGGCTGTAATAGTGGATCCAAGATAGCTGAACTTCTGTACTGACTCAAGCAGGCTTCCATTCAAAGTAATGGTTGTTGGTTTGCTTATAACATATTTTTGATTGCTTGGGTGGTCTTGAACAATAAACTGTTTAACAAATCAACTAGGAAAATTTTGCAAATCAAACTATTTATCTGTAGACTTAATCAGAGTAATGATCATTCAGAATCAGACGAGTCAAATAGGTCGATTACTGCTTTCGGCTGAACAAACAACAAACCATCCTTTTTCCAATATTCCTCTTCTTGTCGTAACACATGATCCTCACATTTTACCCAGTAGTCTTTATTTATATTTGATAGAGCCTGATTTGTAAGTGTCTCAACATCGCATAATTTGAAAGTTTTATTTGTATATGCTACGTGTCCTTTAACTTTGCCCAAACTAGTTCTATAGGATTTAAGTGTGCATGATATGGAGGTAGTCTCAAACATCTATGGCCATGTTCTTGAATTAACTTGTCTATTTTAAATATCTTTGTACGTTGTGTCTGTTTTACAAGGCTAAGCAATTCGGGTTTCAAGTAGCTGTCGTTAACTTGTATGTGTTCTTTTATGAGCCACGTTTTGATTGCATCTTTTGTACTTGATGATGTTGGGATTCTATCTTCTACGTTAACTACGTTATGGTATGAAGCATTGTCCATTATCAGACAAGAAGGTCGATCTAATATTGGAAGGATACTTTTCTCGATCCAGTCTTTAAATATATGCCCATTCATTTCGGAGTGGTAGTCTCTATTGTCTATGGATTTTGAAATGAAAACGAGATGAGCATTCTGCAACAACCCATTATGTCTGCTACCTGCATGTGCAACTATCAAACGTTGCCCTTTACTGCTTGGTACTGATCTTTTAATACTTCCATCTGCTAACTGCCATTCCTTTTCATTTGTATGATGAGCGTTGATCCAAGTTTCATCTAAATAAACAATATCATAATCATTTTCGCGCATTTCCTTCACTTCACGTAAATACTTGCTTCTAAGAGCTACTAGATGTGGCTTCTCACAAATAATGTTTTTTTTCCACCAGCATACTTTCTAAAGGTGAAGCCTGCACTTCTTAATATTTTCCATAATGAAGTTTTTGATATTTCAATGTCGTTGTTAGTTTTCAGCCAAAGCTTCAACTTTCTAAGTGTCACTTCTTCGTTTATATCAAACATTCGACAGATTTCTCTTTTTACTAGGTCCTTATCAAAACTGTCTAACGTTTCTTTCCTTCCTTGCTTTCTTGCATTTGTTGGCAATAAATATCCGCTTCCTTTAACTATTCGATCAAATGAACGTTTACACAAACCTAAAATATGCATTGTTCTCTTCTCAGGGTTTGATAAAGAACAATAAAGATGTCCCTTTTTACGCTCTCTGCAGAAGTATTGATAAATCTTTATAGCAATGTTATGCTCAGTAAAATATTTTGCCTTTATATTCATTCTCACATAGACTTGCAGAAGATAATATGGATAGTGCCGCCTCCTTTCTGTAAATATTGAGATTTGCCTCTGAATTATGACTCGAACTCGAGTCTACGGCCGTGATTTTGACGTCACATAATTTCCGGTTTCGGCTAAATGTCATTTTGTGCTAAACGGGAAATTTCATATGTAACATTTCTTTATAAAAATTTATAGTGGAAACATAACTATTTTAGGACGGTGCGCATTCAGCCGTGAAGGTCATGCCTATATGTTAAAGAATCAGCTGTGAGATGTAAGCATCTACATAATCCCGCCGATGTTTATAATATCGATTAACTTTTTTTTAATATAGGTTAAATAAGGCATCTTTGAAACTGGATCACATTTCTTTGATAAAAAAAATATTTTTATAGCGACATTAGTAATCTAAACCTAACTTCAAAAGATCAATGCAAATGAACAATAAGTTTTTGAAAAAAATAAATTAATGTCTAGGCAAACGAATCTGAACGGACTATAACACGTGTTTCATGTACGTCAAAATCGAGGCGTGACGGGGTTCAGTCTTGCCGTATCCCCTCTAATCTAAGTCCAGGGTTTGCATGGTGCATGTGACCACACGTAGCTTCGTTGCCAAGGGCGGATATAGTTTGACAATTTGTTGCTTTTTCTGTTGTTACAACGTTTATGTGTAACGGGCTTTGAACTCGTTGTGAGATAACATCATGTGCCATGTCAAATCGGTGAAGGAATAAAAGAAGACAGAGGTTATGGGGTTGTTAAAGAACCCTGACAGATGATACAATAACAGAAGACAGAGGTAATAACATTGTTAAAGGACCCTTGAGAGAGGATACAATAAAAGAAAACAGAGGTAATAACATTGTTAAAGAACCCTTGACAGAGGATACAATAAAAGAAGACAGAGGTAATAACGTTGTTAAAGAACCCTTGAGAGATGATACAATAAAAGAAGACAGAGGTAATAACGTTGTTAAAGAACCATTGACAGATGATACAATAAAAGAAGACAGAGGTAATAACGTTGTTAAAGAACCATTGACAGATGATACAATAAAAGAAGACAGAGGTAATAACATTGTTAAAGAACCCTTAACAGATGATACAATAAAAGAAGACAGAGGTAATAACATTGTTAAAGAACCCTTGAGAGATGATACAATAAAAGAAGACAGAGGTAATAACGTTGTTAAAGAACCCTTGACAGATGATACAATAAAAGAAGACAGAGGTAATAACGTTGTTATAGAACCCTTGAGAGATGATACAATAAAAGAAGACAGAGGTAATAACGTTGTTAAAGAACCCTTGACAGATGATACAATAAAAGAAGACAGAGGTAATAACGTTGTTAAAGAACCCTTGACAGATGATACAATAAAAGAAGACAGAGGTAATAACGTTGTTAAAGAACCATTGACAGATGATACAATAAAAGAAGACAGAGGTAATAACGTTGTTAAAGAACCATTGACAGATGATACAATAAAAGAAGACAGAGGTAATAACATTGTTAAAGAACCCTTAACAGATGATACAATAAAAGAAGACAGAGGTAATAACGTTGTTATAGAACCCTTGAGAGATGATACAATAAAAGAAGACAGAGGTAATAACATTGTTATAGAACCCTTGACAGATGATACAATAAAAGAAGACAGAGGTAATAACATTGTTAAAGAACCCTTGAGAGATGATACAATAAAAGAAGACAGAGGTAATAACGTTGTTAAAGAACCCTTGACAGATGATACAATAAAAGAAGACAGAGGTAATAACGTTGTTATAGAACCCTTGAGAGATGATACAATAAAAGAAGACAGAGGTAATAACGTTGTTAAAGAACCCTTGAGAGATGATACAATAAAAGAAGACAGAGGTAATAACGTTGTTAAAGAACCCTTAACAGATGATACAATAAAAGAAGACAGAGGTAATAACATTGTTATAGAACCCTTGACAGATGATACAATAAAAGAAGACAGAGGTAATAACGTTGTTAAAGAACCCTTGACAGATGATACAATAAAAGAAGACAGAGGTAATAACATTGTTAAAGAACCCTTGACAGGTGATACAATAAAAGAAGACAGAGGTAATAACGTTGTTAAAGAATCCTTGACAGATGATACAATAAAAGAAGACAGAGATTATGGCGTTGTTAAAGAACCCTTGAGAGATGATACAATAAAAGAAGACAGAGATTATGGCGTTGTTAAAGAACCCTTGAGAGATGATACAATAAAAGAAGACAGAGGTTATGGCGTTGTTAAAGAACCCTTGAGAGATGATACAATAAAAGAAGACAGAGGTAATAACGTTGTTAAAGAACCCTTAACAGATGATACAATAAAAGAAGACAGAGGTTATGGCGTTGTTAAAGAACCCTTGAGAGATGATACAATAAAGAAGACAGAGATTATGGCGTTGTTAAAGAACCCTTGAGAGATGATACAATAAAAGAAGACAGAGGTTATGGCGTTGTTAAAGAACCCTTGACAGATGATACAATAAAAGAAGACAGAGGTAATAACGTTGTAAAGAACCCTTGACAGATGATACAATAAAAGAAGACAGAGGTAATAACGTTGTTAAAGAACCTTGACAGATGATACAATAAAAGAAGACAGAGATTATGGCGTTGTTAAAGAACCCTTGACAGATGATACAATAAAAGAAGACAGAGGTAATAACGTTGTTAAAGAACCCTTGACAGATGATACAATAAAAGAAGACAGAGGTAATAACATTGTTAAAGAACCCTTGAGAGATGATACAATAAAAAAAGACAGAGGTAATAACATTGTTATAGAACCCTTGACAGATGATACAATAAAAGAAGACAGAGGTAATAACGTTGTTAAAGAACCCTTGACAGGTGATACAATAAAAGAAGACAGAGGTAATAATGTTGTTAAAGAACTCTTGACAGATGATACAATAAAAGTAGACAGAGGTAATAACGTTGTTAAAGAACCCTTGAGAGATGATACAATAAAGAAGACAGAGGTAATAACGTTGTTAAAGAACCCTTGAAAGATGATACAATAAAAGAAGACAGAGGTAATAACGTTGTTAAAGAACCCTTAACAGATGATACAATAAAAGAAGACAGAGATTATGGCGTTGTTAAAGAACCCTTGAGAGATGATACAATAAAAGAAGACAGAGGTAATAACGTTGTTAAAGAACCCTTGAGAGATGATACAATAAAAGAAGACAGAGGTAATAACGTTGTTAAAGAACCCTTGACAGATGATACAATAAAGAAGACAGAGGTAATAACGTTGTTAAAGAACCCTTGACAGGTGATACAATAAAAAAGACAGAGGTAATAACGTTGTTAAAGAATCCTTGACAGATGATACAATAAAAGAAGACAGAGATTATGGCGTTGTTAAAGAACCCTTGAGAGATGATACAATAAAAGAAGACAGAGATTATGGCGTTGTTAAAGAACCCTTGAGAGATGATACAATAAAAGAAGACAGAGGTTATGGCGTTGTTAAAGAACCCTTGAGAGATGATACAATAAAAGAAGACAGAGGTAATAACGTTGTTAAAGAACCCTTAACAGATGATACAATAAAAGAAGACAGAGGTTATGGCGTTGTTAAAGAACCCTTGAGAGATGATACAATAAAAGAAGACAGAGATTATGGCGTTGTTAAAGAACCCTTGAGAGATGATACAATAAAAGAAGACAGAGGTAATAACGTTGTTAAAGAACCCTTGACAGATGATACAATAAAAGAAGACAGAGGTAATAACGTTGTTAAAGAACCCTTGACAGATGATACAATAAAAGAAGACAGAGGTAATAACGTTGTTAAAGAACCCTTGACAGATGATACAATAAAAGAAGACAGAGATTATGGCGTTGTTAAAGAACCCTTGACAGATGATACAATAAAAGAAGACAGAGGTAATAACGTTGTTAAAGAACCCTTGACAGATGATACAATAAAAGAAGACAGAGGTAATAACATTGTTAAAGAACCCTTGAGAGATTATACAATAAAAAAAGACAGAGGTAATAACATTGTTATAGAACCCTTGACAGATGATACAATAAAAGAAGACAGAGGTAATAACATTGTTAAAGAACCCTTGACAGATGATACAATAAAAGAAGACAGAGGTAATAACATTGTTAAAGAACCCTTGAGAGATGATACAATAAAAGAAGACAGAGGTAATAACATTGTTATAGAACCCTTGACAGATGATACAATAAAAGAAGACAGAGGTAATAACATTGTTATAGAACCCTTGACAGATGATACAATAAAAGAAGACAGAGGTAATAACATTGTTATAGAACCCTTGACAGATGATACAATAAAAGAAGACAGAGGTAATAAGATTGTTATAGAACCCTTGACAGATGATACAATAAAAGAAGACAGAGGTAATAACATTGTTATAGAACCCTTGAGAGATGATACAATAAAAGAAGACAGAGGTTATGGCGTTGTTAAAAAACCCTTGACAGATGATAACATAAAATATTGGAAGCTGCAAGTTGCTGGGGAGTCAATGTTCGTAACAAACTTCTCTCATCGTTGGAGTATTCTCGGTACACGTTCTGACAGCTGTTTTCATCATAAAATGGCTAAGATGGGACAGTTTGCAATGTGTCACAGTTTGCAGCCCTGCTGTGATACTAATCCTCTCTATTAGACACATCTTGACCTTGACTTGGGATCATGTGGGTGTTAGGTTTGACTCGTTATATCCGAATTTAGTTGTTTATGTTTTGTCACGTAGCCAAACCTGTTTAATCTGTTATGCCATTATATTTGTCTACGCGTATGACATTCAGCTGCGGATATTCAGAGGAGGTAACGACTCCTGTAATATTTGATCAGAATACATAACACAATCACATTCCAGCTCATGAGTTAAATGTCAGTGTACAACCAGCCAGTGTACAACCAGCCAGTGTACAACCAGCCAGTGTACAACCAGCCAGTGTACAACCAGCCACTGTATTCCCTAGTATAGAAGTGATATAGTTCAAATAACTCAAGCCGCTACTAATAAATAGACTTCAATATCTATGGAGGTCAAACCTACTACAACCGTACAACGGCATCTATCGACCATTGCATAAATTAGAACTAATTAGGCCATTTCGACAATTAACTCCCCGTTTCTGTGACAACAAAAGAACGACAGCTCAGATGACGTTCTATAGTTTCATTTACTGAAACATTTAGAAGTTGTGCCGATAGGGGAGAAGAATTTATGAAGTGCTTACTGTAAGAATCACTGCGCTATGTCTTTATATAAAAAAGAAACTTAAATAAATCTCTAAGAGATTTTAATTAACAGCAAAGCCATGTTTTTTTCCATAACTGATAATGTAAATAACTAAGATATTATGATGCAATTTTAATTATATTAATTTAGGGCAATAATTGAAGGAACTATATTACGTAGCGCAAATGATATATGTCGCAAATGATCAGGTTAAAGGTCGACCTAAAAATTCTGTCTCATGTCCTGGTTTCCTCAAGTTTCAAACTCACCGTCCGCCGCTGACTGTCATCCCTGTCTTATTAGTTCTTTTTTCTTTTATAACCGAAATGATTTGCGTGCGCTTGGAAGTTTGAGCGCTATTAACAATGTCTGGGCTCAATGATGATGATTATACTTCCTCAATGATGATAATTCTACTTTCTCAATGATGGTGATTATACTTTCTCGATGATGATGATTATACTTTCTCGATGATGGCGATTATACTTTCTCGATGATGATGATTATACTTTCTCGATGATGGCGATTATACTTTCTCAATGATGATGATGATTCTACTTTCTCAAGATGATGATGATTCTACTTTCTCAATGATGATGATGATTCTACTTTCTCAATAATGATGATGATTCTACTTTCTCAATGATGATGATGATTCTACTTTCTCAATGATGATGATGATTCTACTTTCTCAATAATGATGATGATTCTACTTTCTCAATGATGATGATGATTCTACTTTCTCAATGATGATGATGATTCTACTTTCTCAATAATGATGATGATTCTACTTTCTCAATGATGATGATGATTCTACTTTCTCAATGATGATGATGATTCTACTTTCTCAATGATGATGATCATTCTACTTTCTCAATGATGATGATGATTCTACTTATGCAAGAAACATGATACTAGATATTGAGACAGATGAGACATAAAACATAATAGTTTGACAGGCCTAACTGATATATTAGAAAGCTGTGAAACTCTTACGCCAGTTTGTTGATTGACGGACATATCTTGACTAATGACAAGAACAAAAGTGTGAGCATAATTGATGCTATTTGAAACAGAAAACAAGAATGACACGACCACAAATGGCAGTTACTTACAGTTAAATGCTTTCTCGGAGTGCTCGCTTAGGTCAGCAGCAAGGACCACAACTCTGACATAGTCGGCAGCCATCTCTGGTTTAATTCTACCTCCTGAGAGATCACAAAACAGAACTGTCCACTTGAAATATCCTTCACAATTTGAAACGTCCGTCGAAGTTGTTAACTTCGTAATCTGAAGCTGCACGAATGTGAAGCAGTTTCGTTGTCAGCTACTTCTGTGTTAGCTCTTTAATCTTAGAGCGATATCGAAGCTGTCTTCTTGTAATCTCTGAACTGGCAATAGTCTTCAATCAAACTGTCACAGACACGGTCTATGCTCATGACATGATGTCTTAAACACAACAACTGTTGTTTCTGATCAGAGACTGCAGAACTTTTCAAACAACTCTAGGACACTTCCCGCCGAGTAGACAAAGCTCTGCCACAGCGAACGTCCCACCACACTGTGATGTGAGGGTAGACTGGCTCTGCGTCAAATACAAGAAATATCGTGTGCACAAAGTATAGAGTGGAATAAATATATGTCTGACCCGGTCGGTGGTTAACTTGGATTACGTGCTGCAGGTCAAGGACTTTATTCTCTACCTAGTCTGAAAAGAGAAAGTGGTAAACATCGAGTGGAATTTTAGGGGTTTTCTCAAACGGATATTTTAGTGGGATTGTTATCTCAATGTTGACGTTCTATTCTTGTAATTACGAGTTTTAATACTCTCCAGGTTACTCTCTTTCTACAATGTTAGATAATGCCCAATGTTGAGTCAGGGAGAGATGATGAGGCATCAATGAGTGTCATATGTCCGGCCCAATCCTTCATCTCTCGCATCGTAATTAGTATACGAGTTATAGTTTGGAGTAGTTATAATATAGAGTTTTCTCTTATTTTGATTATTTACAACATCAATTGCATTAGGGGTGTAATATAAACATAAAGTTGTAATAGCAGTCGCAGGTGCATTCCCGACATTAGAGACAACCACGCATACATAAGCAAGGACAATAAAAATATAGTAATGTCCTAGTTTAGCGTCTTTCTGCTAAGTATGTGATCTCTCCTGATCTTCTTCTTCTTCTTTCCTTCCTTATTTGCCTTTCAGCGTCGAGGGGAGACAAACGAAGACAGTGAGACAAAAGACGCCATATTCTGCATGAGAACACTAAACGAAGTGTACACAGAAGTAAACAAACCAACATATGCCTGCTTCATAGACTACACCAAAGCTTTTGATAGAGTACACACAAACAACTTATAGACTGACTAAAAGATATACATCTAGATGATACAGACATACGACTAATATGTAATATATACTGGTAGCAAACAACAATAATAAAATATAACAAAGAGAAAAAAAGATAAAAAAGACATAAAAAAGAGGAGTAAGACAGGGATGCATCCTATCACCAAGCTTGTTTAATCTATACATTGAGCAAATCTTTAAAACATCACAGAGATGCCAGACCTACAAATTAATGGAAAGATAATCAATAACCTAAGATATGCTGACGATACTGTACTACTAGCAGAAAATCCTAAAGATCTACAACAATTACTTAATGAAATAAACACGACAAGCAAAAATATGGACTAGATATGAATATAACAATTGCTAAAACTATTATCATAAACATAACACTAAAAAAAAACCTACAAATAAATATGAAAATCGAAGGAACACACCTGGAGACAGTTCAGAGCTACAACTACCCTGGACATACTATAACCAGTGACGGAAACAGTGAAATTGAAATAAACAAAAGAAAACGAATGACAAAAATCAATGTTAATGCCATAAAAAATATACTAACATCAAAACAAATAACGCTAAGGCTAAAACTAAGAATAACAAAATGTTATATCTTCTCAACATTCCTGTATGATGCAGAAGCATGGACATAAGCCATGAAAGCAGAATAGAAAAGTGAAGGCTTTGAAATGTGGATTTATAGAAGAATGGGAAGAATTGGATGGAAAGAAAATAACCAAACGAAGTCTTAAAACAACAAAAAATGAAAAGTGAACAAAAATTAAACTACTAAACACAATTCAAACAAGACAAATGAGATGTTGGGGCATGTTAAAAGACATAACAGCCTACTAGAAGTAATCTTGGAAAGGAAAATATAAGGTAAAAGAGGCGGAGGCAGACCAAGACTAACATGGATTAGTAACTTCAAAAGATGGACAAGTCAGCCTATGACAACATACACTGTCAAAGCAATAGACGGAGCGGAATGGCACTCCATGGTAGCCAACCTTCGACGCGGAGACGGCTCTCAATGAGGATGATAATGTTGACCGTCTAGTCTTCTTTTTCATCATCATCATCATCATCATCATCATCATCATCATCATCATCATCATCATCATCATCATCATCATCATCATCATCATCATCATCGTCATATTCCTCTTCCCCATCAATATCATCCCCATCATCATCATCATCATTATCATCATCATCATCATCATCATCATTATCATCATCATCATCATCACCATCATCATCATCATCATCCTCATCATCATATTCCTCTTCCCCATCATCATTATTCTCATCATCATCATCATCATCATCATCATCATCATCATCATCATCCTCATCATCATCATCATCCTCATCATCATCATCAACATCATATTCCTCTTCCCCATCATCATCATCATCATAATCATCATCATCATCAACATCAACATCATCATCATCATCAACATCATATTCCTCTTCCCCATCATCATCCTCAACATCATATTATTCTTCCCTATCATCATCATCATCATCATCATCATCATCATCATCATCCTCAACATCATATTAATCTTCCCTATCATCATCATCATCATCATCCTCAACATCATATTATTCTTCCCTATCATCATCATCATCATCAACGTCAACATCATCATCATCATTAACATCATATTATTCTTCCACATCATCATCATCATCCTCAACATCAACACCATCATCATCATCAACATCATATTCCTCTTCCCCATCATCATCATCATCAACATCGTCAACATCATCATCATCATCAACATCATATTCCTCTTCCCCATCATCATCATCATCATCAACATCGTCAACATCATCATCATCCTCAACATCATATTCTTCTTTTACCACTACATCCTCATCATAATCTTCTTCCCAACCATCATCACCAACATCATATTCTTCTTCCCATTCATCATCATCATCATCATCACAATGATACTCTTCTTCCCAATCATCATCATCATCATCATCATCATCACCAACATCATATTCCTCTTTTTCTGCTCCTGCATTTTATTCACAATCTTCTCCTCTACTTCACATCTTATTCGGCAGATTGTACACAAAGATGAGGTAGGAACGTGGCTTTTTATGTGGTTACGGAACTTCACAACTATCAATCTAAAACGAAACCTGTTTGTTAAATCTGTAAAACAATTCAGGAATGAAAGATTGAAAAGAATCAACATAAAACAAATTACATAAAACATGTTATATTTTAATTGGAAGCGGCTGAAAAGAAACTAGTTGTTCCATGGACTACATATAATCGATCATATCGTGCGTACCAAGTCGGTTCATTAGCGTTTTCTAAATCAAGCGGTGGGCCATCTTAAGGCTGACCGAGGGCCGGGTTATAGCCACAACCAGAGGGCCAAACTTAAGAGTATCATCAAAGGTCTGAAGAAGGCCACAGGCCGAAACGTCAGTATTGTGTTGTGTTCTTTATTTGTAAAGCTGTCACCATACCTTGGAGTGTTTAGCACACCCCACCACTGGCTCCTTGCTACCAGCTTTACCGCAGCATTGCAATTATTTGCCTGTCCCCTTACATGATGTGATTTAGTCATATAACAGTACTGCTTGCACTTTGGCGACATATTTGATTATTTGTAACAAGACATGTGTTAGACGGATGGCAGGAAACAGTCTGAGAGATATGATCAGAAATGAAGAACTGAGAAAAAAGCTAGGAATAGCCCCTGCAATAGAATATATAAGGAAACAACAGATAAAATGGTTTGGCCACATGACAAGGCAGAAAGAACAAAACACAACACAACAAGCCTTCAATAAACGTTGTGAGAACACCAGACCCAAGGGTCGACCACGAAAAAGATGGGTCGATGGAATATTAGAAGCACTAGGAAACATAACAGCAGCAGAGGCGAACATAAGAGCAAAAGACAGCACATTAGATCTCCTCTCGACGCTGAAAGGCAGATGAGGAAGGAAAGAAGAAGAAGAAGAAGAAGAGGAAGTAACAAGGCAATGATTTTTGTCCAAATGACTTTACATTATTTCTTTTAACCCATTAGAACTTTGGGTTTTTATTAAAGACATTTAATGTAGTAGTTTATGTGGACGCTTCAAATGCAAGAAAGATAGACTGGCGGGCCAAATCTGGCCCGCGGGTCGCCATTTGATCATTACTGCTCTAAATGAAAGTGGAGACTCAATGATGGTTGAACATGTTCTGTATCAGTGAAAGGAAGATTTGAAATCGTACATAGACTCGTATAGAATAGATGTTGACCTGGACTCTGACCGTGGATTTCTACTTCTGGATTTTTTATCAAATATGTAACGGCTCGGGACAGGTTAAATGTTTACTGGGACGTGTTTCAGTTGAAAAAAGTCACTCACTCTCTCTCTCTCTCTCTCTCTCTCTCTCTCATACCCTCACTCATTCACTTACCCACTCACTCTCTCACTCAATCACACATTCAATTACACACTCACTCACTCTCTCTCTCTCTCACTCACTCATTCACTTAACCACTCTCTCACTCACTAACTCTCTCTTTCTAACTCACGCACACATTAAATTACTTACTCACTCACTAACTTTCTCTCTCTCTCTCTCTCACATTGAATTACTCACTCACTCTCTCACTCACTCACTCATTCACTTAACCACTCTCTCACTCACTAACTCTCTCTTTCTAACTCACTCACACATTCAATTACTCACTCTCACTCACTCACTCACTCACACACTTAACCGCTCACTCACTCACTTACTTACTCACATACTCAATCGCTCACTCACACTCCCACTCGCTCACTTACTTACTCGCTCACGTACTCACTCACTCACTTACTCACTTACTTACTCACACACTAAATCACCCACGCACTCACTTACTTACGTACTCACTCACTCAATCCCTCACTCGCTCACTTACTTACTCACTCACTTACTTACTTACGCACTCACTTACTCATTCACTCATTCACTTACTCACTCAATCAATCGCTCACTCACGCAATCGCTCACTTACTCACTCACTTACTTACTCACTCACTTACTTACTCAATCACTTACCCACTCACTCACTTACACACCCACTCACTCAATCACTCACTCACTCACTCACTACTCACTCACTTATACTTACCCACTCATTCACTTACTCACCCACTTACTCAATCGCTCAATCGCTCAATCTCTCAAGCGCTCACTCACTCACTTTCTCACTCACTTATGCTTACTCAATCACTTACTTACTCACTTACTTACTCACTTACTTACTCACTTACTTAATCACTCATTCACTTACTTAATCTCTCTCTCACTCACCCACTCACTCAATCGCTCACTCACTCACTTACTTACTCACTCACTTACTTACTCACTCACTCACTTACTCACTCACTCACTTACTTACTCACTCACTTACTTACTCACTCACTCACTTACTCACTCGCTCAATCGCTCGCTAAACTCACTCATCACTCATTCACTCACTCTCTCACTCTCTCATTCACTCACTCAATCACTCATTCACTCACTCACTCACTCACTCACTCACTCAATCACTCACTAACTCGTCAACTACCCCACTTACTCAATCGCAAACACACACATACACAAGCGATTGCGTATATATCCAAAGCATCGTGTTTTACCTCATCGGACGTATGTCGTGTTTCTATAGTAGGGGGCGCTGTGCATGAGTTGTTGTCAGGTATTAGTTGTGTTTCTATAGTAGGGGGCGCTGTGCATGAGTAGTTGTCAGGTATTAGTTGTGTTTCTATAGTAGGGGGCGCTGTTCATGAGTAGTTGTCAGGTATTAGTAATGTTTCTATAGTAGGGGGCGCTGTGCATGAGTAGTTGTCAGGTATTAGTTGTGTTTCTATAGTAGGGGGCGCTGTGCATGAGTAGTTGTCAGGTATTAGTCATGTTTCTATAGTCGGGGGCGCTGTGCATGAGTAGTTGTCAGGTATTAGTTGTGTTTCTATAGTAGGGGGCGCTGTGCATGAGTAGTTGTCAGGTATTAGTCATGTTTCTATAGTCGGGGGCGCTGTGCATGAGTAGTTGTCAGGTATTAGTCGTGTTTCTGTAGTAGGGGCGCTGTGCATGAGTTGTTGTCAGGTATTAGTTGTGTTTCTATAGTAGGGGGCGCTGTGCATGAGTAGTTGTCAGGTATTAGTTGTGTTTCTATAGTAGGGGGCGCTGTTCATGAGTAGTTGTCAGGTATTAGTACTGTTTCTATAGTAGGGGGCGCTGTGCATGAGTAGTTGTCAGGTATTAGTTGTGTTTCTATAGTAGGGGGCGCTGTGCATGAGTAGTTGTCAGGTATTAGTCATGTTTTCTATAGTCGGGGGCGCTGTGCATGAGTAGTTGTCAGGTATTAGTTGTGTTTCTATAGTAGGGGGCGCTGTGCATGAGTAGTTGTCAGGTATTAGTCATGTTTCTATAGTAGGGGGCGCTGTGCATGAGTAGTTGTCAGGTAATAGATGTGTTTCTATAGTAGGGGACGCTGTGCATGAGTAGTTGTCAGGTATTAGTTGTGTATCTATTGTAGGGGGCGCTGTGCATGAGTAGTTGTCAGGTATTAGTTGTGTTTCTATAGTAGGGGGCGCTGTGCATGAGTAGTTGTCAGGTATTAGTTGTGTTTCTATAGTAGGGGGCGCTGTGCATGAGTAGTTGTCAGGTATTAGTTGTGTTTCTATAGTAGGGGGCGCTGTGCATGAGTTGTTGCCAGGTATTAGTTGTTTCTATAGTAGGGGGCGCTGTGTGAGTTGTTGCCAGGTATTAGTTGTTTCTTAGTAGGGGGCGCTGTGCATGAGTTGTTGCCAGGTATTAGTCGTGTTTCTATAGTAGGGGGCGCTGTGCATGAGTAGTTGTCAGGTATTAATTGTGTTTCTATAGTAGGGGGTGCTGTGCATGAATAGTTTTCAGGTATTAGTTGTTTTTCTATAGTAGGGGGCGCTGTGCATGAGTAGTTGTCAGGTATTAGTTTTTTTTCTATAGTAGGGGGCGCTGTGCACGAGTAGTTGTCAGGTATTAGATGTGTTTCTATAGTAGGGGGCGCTGTGCACGAGTAATTGTCAGGTATTAGGTTTGTTCCAGGAGTCAAATAACAATAAATAAAAAGTAAAGTACCTCCGTCACGCCAAGCGGCGTATAGGGAATATGGTGTTAGTGACCATACATTTTACAGACCTTTGGCACATTATTTTTGGGGTGATGTGGTCGGTATTACACCCGTGCCGCTTTACTTTCCCAGAAAAAAAAAATCCGGTACCCATTAAAGGCTGAGTGAACCCGGAAGCCGTCGGTTGGGATCGAACCCTACCTCTTGTCCTTTGTGGTCACGTTCACTAACCACTGAGCTATCGCGGCTCCCTAAATAACAATACACGAATCTTATTATGTTCGGGAACTTGGCGAATCGGGCGATCAACGAATCATTTCAGAGGAACAAGTATGTTTATAACACCTTGAAAAATCCACAAATAATCAACAACAGAAAATAAATAAATAACAATAGACAGCCCGAACTAGGATCGAACCCGTACTCCTTGGCACAGCTCCACGCCACAAGAGACATTGCTTTACGGTACACTGCCAGCCAAGCAATCTAAACAAGTAGCTATCACTCGCTATTGTTTCCCTAGGCATTTCGATTGAAAAATAAAACAAAAGCATTCGGACCCTACCAGGAATATAATCGACGTGTAGAAGCGTGGAAGCAAACAAGATGTTTCAAATAGAACACGACCTGAATGAAACTAAAATATTTGATTTCTTCATTCCGTTGAAATAGGAGGGGAAAGTGGTGCACTGAGAGTCTGAGATCTTAGGTTAATGTTGATAATTGCAGTGGTAGAGACATACACATGCATCAAGAGTTACACATATGCATCAAGAGATATACACATGCATCAAGAGATATACACATGCATCAAGAGATATACACATGCATCAAGAGATATACACATGCATCAAGAGACATACAAATGCACCACAATACATATAAATGCACCAAGAGACATACACATGCACCAAGAGACATACACATGCATCAAGAGACATACAAATGCGAAGCTGCTGTAAAGCTGATGATACGAATGAAAAAAGCAAGGAGAAAAAGAGTAAAGTTACAACTTGACGTATGTGAGGATAACACAAAAAGAAAATAACGTTACGGCTCAGAAGGCCTTCGTCTGGAACAACGAGCACAAGACTAAAAGATAAAGTTTAGTTTATTCGACACGTCATCCTCTTGCACATCGGACAAGCCCATAAGTGCTCGAGTCTCCTCGGAAGTATATCTCTCAACGTGTAGTGACTAACGTCACCAGTGTTGTGTTGGTTGACAAGTCTTCTCTGGATTCAAGAGAAGCGCTCTCGTCTGGTATCTCAAGACCTTGACATGACATTCGCGAAGCCTGGTCATGGCTGCGGATTCTGGGGCATTTCTTGAGTCATCCAGCGTCCCTGTGGACATTTCTTCAGTCATCCAGCGTCCCTGGGGGCATTCAGAATGTACTAGCGGTCCATTGCCCGTCCGTACTCAACATCAGCCAAATTGGCAAGTCTGTCAGCACATTTAGTTAAACAAGGAAATACAACTATATTACAATGATATGCTACACTATTTAAGACAGAATACAAGCGACTCCATGAACGATCTAAGCTGTGATAACTTTGCCAACGTCCTCAACTGTGTTTGTGCTCTATATCAGATACCAACTCATCTTCTCCAATAAGTGCATTTTCCTTCATAGTTCTGCATTTTCAGTTCATGTTTCGCGGTAATTTAAGAGTACGCCACTGGCATAAGTTGAAGAAAATGAAGGATCCGATTTAATACGTGACCGAGCTGATAACAGTATTTGGTTATCGCTGTATGTGACCTGAGTTGGGCGCAATGAGGATGTCTACTGCATGTTTTATGCATCACTTCCTGCATGGCACGACACGGAGAGAATTGTTTGATGCGGGTTAGAATAGACGATGAGTACTTCATAATATTATGCAGTGGCGTAGCCAGGAAAACTCTTTTTTCCAAACAATATTGATAGATAGATGGAGGGGGTCTAAACGCTTCTCCTTCTTCTTTCATTCCTAATTTGCCTTTCAGATTTCAGAGTTGAGAAGAAATACGATTTACGACCTTTTGCTCTTCTGTTGACCTCTCCTGCGTTTATGTTTCCCAGTGTTTCTAATATTCCGTCAATCCATATTTTTCTCTTCTGTTGGCCTCTGCTGCTGTTATGTTTCCTAGTGTTTCTAACATTCCATCAATCCATCTTTTGTTCTTCTGCTGGCATGTCCTGCTGTTATGTTTCCTAGTGTTTCTAATATTCCATCAATCCATCATTTGCTCTTCTGTTGGCCTCTCCTGCTGTTATGTTTCTTAGTATTTCTAATATTCCATCAATCCATCATTTGCTCTTCTGTTGGCCTCTCCTGCTGTTATGTTTCCTAGTGTTTCTAATATTCTATCAATCCCTCATCTGCTCTTCTGTTGCATCTCCTCTTGCTGTTATGTTTCCTAGTGTTTCTAATATTCCATAAATCCCTCATCTGCTCTTCTGTTGGCCTCTCCTGCTGTTATGTTTCCTTGTGTTTCTAATATTCCATCAATTCATAGTTTGCTCTTCTCTTTGCCTCTCCTGCTGTTATGTTTCCTAGTGTTTCTAATATTCCATCAAGCCATCTTTTTTCGTGGTCGGCCCTTGCGTTTGGAGTTCTCGTAATGTTTATTGAAGGATTGTTGTATTATGTTTTGGTCTTTCTGCCTTATCAGGTGACCAAACCATTTTATCTGTTGTTTCTTAGATAATTTATGGCTGGAGTTATTCCTAGCTTTTTTCTCATTTCCTCGTTTCTGATTTAATCTCTGGCATGTCTCTCGATGCAAATAAGAGAATCAGTTTATAAGAGAATAAGTTTATAAGAGTATAAGTTTATATGAGAATAACTTTATAAGAGAATAAGTTTATAAGAGAATAAGTTTATATGAGAATAAGTTTATAAGAGAATAAGTTTATAAGAGAATAAGTTTATATGAGAATAAGTTTATAAGAGAATAAGTTTATAAGAGAATAAGTTTATATGAGAATAAGTTTATAAGAGAATAAGTTTATAAGAGAAAAGTTTATATGAGAATAAGTTTATAAGAGAATAAGTTTATAAGAGAATAAGTTTATAAGAGAATAAGTTTATATGCTTAAATAAGGTTTTGTATCAAACACAACTGCATAGACACAGAATAAAATATGAAAATCAACATCAACAAAACAGAAGTCATGAATATCGGAAAAGAGAAACAGAACATCGACATAACTATAGAAGGCAGGCAACTAAAACAAGTAGAGGAATTCAAATACCTAGGGAGTCTAGTGACAAAATACAGTTCACAAACAGCAGAAATAGACTCAAGATGAAAGCTTGTCAAATCATTGGACAGCTATCACCACTATTGTCAAACAAATAGAGGCAAAACTGACACTCTACAATACAATCTTCATCGCAACGTTGTGCTACCAATGCCAGACCTGGACCATAGATGCAAGAACAATAAGAAAAAATACCTCTACTGATAGGAAATGTATTAGACGAATGATAGGAAACAGTTTGAGAGATAAGATCAGAAATGTAGAACTGAGAAAAAGCTAGGAATAACCACCGCCATAACATATATAAAGAAACAACAGATACAATGGTTTGGCCACGTGACAAGGCAGAAAGAAGGGCCGACCAAGAAAACTATGGATTGACGGAATATTAGAAACACTAGGAAACATAAAAGTAGCAAAGGCAAAAGAGAAGAGCAAAGGACTGCAAACTGCATTCCCACTCGACGCTGAAAAGCAAATGAGGAAGGAAAGAAGAGGAGAAGAAAAAAATTAGTATCATATTTTATATTTACTTGTACACTTCCCACTGATGTGTTGATTGATTTTCCTTTTGGGGTCAATATGACACATAGGGCTAAAGTCATAATTGTCCACGTCTGACGGTCAGCCGCAACCTGTTTTATTTCTTGCTTGTTTCTGAGACCCATAGCTGCGCTCTCTTTGATGATGGTTCACATGATTTGTTTCGATCTTCCTCGTTTTCTTGTGCCTTGAGGTCTCCACATAAGGACCTGGCGAGGTAACCATCCGATGTCCATTGTGAGAACGTGGCCAAGGTATTTCCAAAGTAACTGGATACATAGTCTTGTTTAGTTTCATGTCTTGTTTCTGTCATTGCTTTGAAGTGACCAACGGATTTTAAAACGTCCTCGATCATCGCAGACATTTGTTCTAGAAAGCGTGCGGTCTTTGGTCTAGAGCTTTTGTTCATTTCCAGCTCTCGTATGTTAATACGTGTATTACCGGGGCCTCATTATGTGGGTAGTAAAGAATAGTGACACTGTAACCTTCCAGGCTTGTCGCAAGAGGCGACTAAGGAGGTTGATCGATGGCTTGACAAGCTGTCATTGTAAAAAGCATTGTTATAGAAACAGAGCCATAGATTTTAGAAGCAGTGATCTCTGCAATATGTGCCACATTGGCACGCAAGGTATCTGTTTTTGAGATTACAGTTCTGTCCTATGTGCCGTCTTCGGCTCGAAAGGACAATAGATAGATAGATGTTAATACTGGAATCACACAGGAGTTAAAGATGTTGAGTTTTGTGTTATAACTGATTGTCTCTTAAAATCCAAATATTTGAGAGCTTATTGAAGACGTTTGACGCCAGTGCAACTCAATCTTTTTATTTCAGTTCTTGTGTCGCCTCTTGTTGATTTATTCCCAGAGCCTGAAGCTCTATTAAAACAATTGTTTATTATTTATGCTCAGCTTCAATCTTCAGGCTTATAACAATTATTTAACAAAAAATATAACATCACTGCGGTGTTAGATTCATCAGGCTTGCTTGTATCTTTACACCATTTTTTTTTCCTTCATCCCTTGTGCTTTCCGCCCTAAAGGGAGAAAATGGAGTTTCGTTTCAGAATTTAGCGGTTTGTCTCGTACAAGGTCATTACGTGACCTTTGATGCTCCGTTAATCCACCTCTTGAGAGAGCTTATGCCCCCCTATTGTTGCTCCATTTGGGTGTAACTGCTCGTTACGGGCTGCTGTTATACGGATGATTGTGTCATATTTCCTTCTCTTTACACGACATCAAAGGAACTAATGTTGGATGAATCAGACAGCTCAGACAGGATTTGTATCGCTTCGTTTATTGCCTATCTTTTGTAAGTAATGAGAGGCTGTCAAAATAGGTTTATGATCTAATGGTGATTTCATGAGATCATCACGGACCTTGTATTAAATGTAGATCTATCGGTTCTTGTGTAAATGTTATAGATCTATCGGTTCTTGTAATAAACGATATAGATCTATCTGTCCTTGTTTTAAATGGTATAGATCTATCGGTTCTTGTGTAAATGATGTATATCTACCGGTCCTTGTATTAAATGTACATCTATCGGTCCTTGTATTAAATGTAGATCTACCGGTCCTTGTATTAAATGTAGATCTATCGGTCCTTATAATAAATGATGTATATCTATCGGTCCTTGTATTAAATATAGATCTACCGGTTCTTGTAACAAATGATGTAGATCTATCGGTCCTTGTATTAAATATAGATCTACCGGTCCTTGTAACAAATGATGAAGATCTACCGGTCCTTGTAACAAAGATGTAGATCTATCGGTACTTGTAACAAATGATGTAGATCTATCGGTCCTTGTAACAAATGATGTAGATCTATCGGTCCTTGTAACAAATGATGTAGATCTACCGGTCCTTGTAACAAATGATGTAGATCTATCGGTCCTTGTAACAAATGATGTAGATCTACCGGTCGTTGTAACAAATGATGTAGGTCTACCGGTCCTTGTAACAAATGATGTAGATCTACCGGTCCTTGTAACAAATGATGTAGATCTATCGGTCCTTGTAACAAATGATGTAGATCTATCGATCCTTGTAACAAATGATTTTGATCTATCGGTCCTTGTAACAAATGATGTATATCTATCGGTTCTTGTAACAAATGATGTAGATCTACCGGTCCTTGTAACAATGATGTAGATCTACCGGTCCTTGTAACAAATGATGTATATCTATCGGTCCTTGTAACAAATGATGTAGATCTATCGGTCCTTGTAACAAATGATGTAGATCTACCGGTCCTTGTAACAAATGATGTAGATCTATCGGTCCTTGTAACAAATGATGTAGATCTATCGGTCCTTGTAATAAATGATGTAGATCTACGGGTCCTTGTAACAAATGATGTAGATCTATCGGTCCTTGTATTAAATATAGATCTACCGGTCCTTGTATTAAATATAGATCTACCGGTCCTTGTATTAAATATAGATCTACGGTCCTGTAATAAATGATGTAGATCTATCGGTTCTTGTAATAAATGATGTAGATCTATCGGTCCAAATATTAAATCGTGTAGATCTATCGGTCCAAATATTAAATCGTGTAGATCTACCGATCCTTGTAATAAATGATGTAGATCTACCGGTCCTTGTATTAAATATAGATCTACCGGTCCTTGTAACAAATGATGTAGATCTATCGGTCCAAATATTAAATCGTGTAGATCTATCGGTTCCTATTTATGAAAGACTCGTGTTGTGGTTTGGTCTTTCTATCCTATCATATAACCAAGCTATTCTCTCTGCTCTTCCTTTATGTATTAAATAGCGGGAATTATTCATAGCTTACTTCAAAGCCATTTCTACTGTGTGAGATATTTTTATTTTTCGATTAACCGCAAACGTTGATACAAGTTGTACTACAACTCTAATGAATGTACTATAGAATACCATTGGCTATATTTATTTGTTAAAATAGTGCATGAAAAACGACCACTAAAATATCAGTGAAAGAGATCCGTGTACACGATAGTATCAAGTTATCATCTCACTAAGAGACCTGCATGAAATAAAACAAGGCGATGTGTTTATAACAAGGGATTGACTAGACTGTCGTGTTTACATCAAACTGTAATGTAGTCTATATCGTTAACAAATGATAACCTTACAATGCCCTTGAGGCATCATAAAACCTTGCTAAAACCTAGATATCGCTGTCTTGTTCTCGAAGTACTTGAAACATTTCAATGAACATGTGTTTTAGATGACCTGGTTGGACCCGTTGTAAATGTCCTTGAACTTAGAGGACGCGTGTAGTGAATAGGCTTAAATTGTTTATTAATTTGTTTGAAGTTAATTTGTGAGTTGTCAAAAAGGTTACTTGTTACTTGTCTGTTGCATGTAGACTCACAAATATAGAGATGAAGACATTTTGCAAGTAACGAACTTTAAATACTCGGGAACAACGTTTCTTTGTAGATGGTAACATCGACACAGAAATATACATAGGATGCAATAAGGCAATCCACACATTGGGACAGCTATCCACTATACTTCAACACAAAGCAATACCTATTACCACCAAGAAACATCTTATAGAGAGTATATTCATTCCAATATTGTGCTACCAATGCCAAACATGGTCACTTATGGCTAAGCATAGAAGAAAGCTTGTCACCACAGAGATGAGATGTCTGATGAAAGCCCTTGGAGTGACCAGAAAAGACAATCAGAAATGACGTTTATAAGAGAAATAGTAGGCATTGAACCAATCCTAAGCTACATAAAGAAACAACAAATAAACTTGTTTGCTCGTCTAGAAAGAATGCTGCGTGATTCCTTACCATATAAAGCTTATATTAAAGGAGGAGAAGGGAGAAGAACAAGAGGCAGACCCAGAGCAAGATGGACAGAGAAACGCTACAACCTCAACTGACAATGATTGAAGCTGGCACAGGGGGACGAACTAGAACTTTGCATCTCCCTCGACATCTGAACGGGCACAAGAGGAAGTGAAGAAAGAAAGAAGAAAGGATCGAAAGACAGAACGAAAAAAAGAATACATTAGGCTCTAGGCAAGCTGCTTTGAGCATCGTATGCTCTGTGAACACAATTATGCTAACTGCTAATAATTACTTACAATTGATGTTAATGATAGCCCAGGTGGGTGAGTGGTTAGTGTGCTCGCTAGCTGATCAGAAAGAACCGGGTTTGATTCCAGAAGTGGTGAATTTTTAAAACTGGCGACAAATTAATCCGTGGCTTCTTCATGACCGTTCCCCTCCCTTGACCTCTTGGGTAGTGAGATCCGATGTCTGGCCCTCTCGGATAACGGCAATAAATAGAGGTGCAATGTGCACTTGCGCACGTTAAAGAACCCTTGACAGTTGAAAATCGAAAATAGTAGGCCATAAATATGTGCCGCTGCCCGGGCAAAACTGTCAGCCAAAACCTACCCACACAGTGGATGACAAGCCGTGTTACGGAGTTCGTGCACGTGGGCATCGGTTTCTCCTCGGATTTTCCGGAAGATCCTCACAGCAAGCACCTTGATGTATAAACGAGTGGACTCTCTGCATCTGGCCATTGGTTGTATACGCTCGTCAGTTCAGTATGTCCCTATTGGGTCCATTCATTCATGATTCATGCTTAGACACGTTGATCATCATGTTCCATCTACACCCCTCCATCTTGAAAGCTGTGCAACATTTTCAATGTTGATTTCTGTTTTTCTTACCACGTCATCAAACCATCCAGAACCTTTTTCCTTCTGTCTATCTTTATCTCTCCGTTATTCCTTTTTCCTGTTACAAAACATTCCCACCCGTTTCTTCTTCACTCATTCACTGCATATCTGGACTGCCTTTTCCTACTTGTTGTTCTCTGCCTCTTTTAGAGCCCCCCTCATTTGAATTTGTTCACTGCCCACGGCAATTGTGCCAACGGTACCAGTAGTTGGGTGTAAAGTATTTATATACCAGCTTTACCACAGCACTGCAATTATTTACCAGCTTTACCACATCACTGCAATTATTCACCAGCTTTACCACAGCACTGCAATTATTTACCAGCTTTACCACAGTACTGCAATTATTTACCAGATTTACCACAGCACTGCAATTATTTACCAGCTTTACCACAGCACTGCAATTATTTACCAGCTTTACCACAGCACTGCAATTATTTACCAGCTTTACCACAGCACTGCAATTATTCACCAGCTTTACCACAGCACTGCAATTATTTACCAGCTTTACCACAGCACTGCAATTATTACCAGGTTTACCTCAACACTACAATTATTACCAAGTTTACCTCAGCACTACAATTATTACCAGGTTACCTCAACACTGCAATTATTACAAGGTTTATCTAAGCACTGCAATTATTACCAGGTTTATCTCAGCACTGCAATTATTACCAGGTTTATCTCAGCACTGCAATTATTACAAGGTTTACCTCAGCACTACAATTATTACCAGGTTTACCTCAGCACTGCAATTATTACCAGCGTAATTTTCGATCTCGACAGTTATTTATAATTTCTGTTGACTTTCTACCAAGCCATTCTCTTAAGCTGTCTGGAATCGTATCTCTTTGTTTTCCTCTATCTCTTCGTCTCTCAATTTTGCCAGTTGTCACAATATATTCCAGCGTTTTATTCTCATTAAATGGCCAACATATAATGATTATGGTTATGGAAGGTCCCGGTATCACTGCAAACGAATTAAAATCCATAATTGCTCAACCGCCCGTGCCAGTGGAATCATCCGAATTACTATTTCATCTCCCAAACAAAGAAAGGTAGCTGTGGTCCCCATCATAGCTGTCTCAGCACACGCCAAAAGACATAAGGCAAAACCGCACAGAAAGTGAACACAGCCATCTCTTCTCCATCATACGATGTCATCATCCATAGTAAACAATTGGAATATCGAAACATGATCAAAACGGATGAAACGCACAGCTCACAGTGTGCACAGAGCACTTAACTCAGTAGCTCCTGTAACAAGCAGGACTTGGAATATGAGGAAACTGCAAGGAACACTTTTCAGACACAGCCTTTAATGGTTTCTATCGCCTATCCACCATATTGACCGGAAGTTCACATCCTCCTGAAAATGATGATCGTCATTTAAAAAAAAATGTATAGCGCTTGATGAAGCTGGGACATCACCCTGACTCCAAATCCGAACATATGAAACTTAGTTAGTCATCGGACTATCCCCGTCGCACATCAAACAACAGACTGTAAGATCTCCATGCAATGTGAATTTGTGAAATTATGAATCCCTCCTGACTAACATGAACCTTCGGGAGTGACCCCGGTGTTGCAAAGTCATGAACGAAACTCCATTCCGCCTTTCACTATTAGCGTACGGACGTTTTAGGGATATACAATCAGCCATTGTGATAACGTAGCACACACAACATTGGCTGCGCCCATAAAATCCCAATTACTCTAATAAATGCAGCTAACAACGCACGAATTATAATGATTGCTTCTCCCTAATATTGGAAATCAGCTCTATTTTTGCTTTGACGTTTTTCAGAACGTTTTCATTACTCTTCTTAGCTGTCCATGGTGTTCACAACATTCTTCTGTAAAATCACATTTCTACAACCACCAGTGATTTTCTTGTCTGTTGTCATAATGTCCATGATTCACATCCATATCTTAAGACTGGCTCTACATAACATTTAATAACTCTTTTTTGTGTTTCTATTGTCAACAATGTAATTAGCGCCCCCTATCACTTTCTCATGTATCAACGAAATGACCATTATTACGCCTGATTGTGATCGCGTCTTAACTCTCCTATTATGTCCCCAGTAGCAAAATATGTCGATACTGCCCTGTTTGTGTCCATCGATTTGTCTGTGGCTAATGTTTTCATTTGGAGGCGCCAGATGTGTCAAACACAAGAGGTTCTCAAGTGTTTATCACGATTTGTTATCTTCGTGTTATTATCACTCTCTAGATTTAGCAGATTTTATTTCTGTGTTGTTTTGATGTTGTTAATTTATTTATTTCTTCTTCTATCTGGACAAATCAGATCCAAATGCAAAGACCATCGGTGGATGGTCGGTTTCGAGACTTGAGGAGGCCAGTGCTGAGTGGTCGTATTACAATTACATGTATAACAAGTACATAGACTACTCGTATATTAGACATTTACTTGTTCAGCAAAATCACTCATCGATCTCGTATCTTTCGAAATCTGTCACGAGGTTCATCGAGTCACATGGATTGACTGATATTCTTTGCTTATTCCTTTTCAATCGATATACGAGTTGGTAGTGAGAGTCGTTCTAGAGTCAGTGGTGAGAGACTTTCTAGAGTCAGTGGTGAAAGTCGTTCTAGAGTCAGTGGTGAGAGACTTTCTAGAGTCAGTGGTGAAAGTCGTTCTAGAGTCAGTGGTGAGAGGCGTCCTCGAGTCAGTGGTGAAAGACTTTCTACGAGTCAGTGGTGAAAGTCGTTCTAGAGTCAGTGGTGAGAGACTTCCTAGAGTCAGTGGTGAAAGACTTTCTAAGACTCAGAGTTTCTCAAAATCGGGTTTTCGTGACTCAAATACGGAGATGTTCTAGCAGGTCCACCCTGCCGGTCGACAATTCTTGTCTCAGAGACATCCCGTCGTGAGAAGGAAACATCCAATTACCAAAAAAAGTATATATATATATATCATCTGGAATCATCTCTCACATCATGACATGCTTTTTGCTTCAGAAATGTTAGGTTGACCTTTAACCTGACGTAAAGACTACGGTAACTGACGCTACGTCAAATAGTTCCTTCAATGATTGTCCGAGGTGCGCGTGGCCGTGCGGCTAAAACCACTGTTCCGCTGGCTGAAAAGCTGACGTACGGTGTTCGAAGCCCGCGGTAGACAGAAAGGATTTTTTCTATCGGGGTGAAATAAAAATCCTGAGTCGCACACGTCGTGGCGACTGCTTTGACCAAGCGGCCTTTATCCCTCTGGTTCTATCTTTACCCCCCGACATACACCAGCAATGGTACTATGTGTCGTAAAGATAGTTTTTTTAATGATTGTCCTAAATTATCATAGTTATAATTACATTATAATATCTTTGTTGATTCCGTGGTAAGTTATGGAAGAACAAGGTTTTGCTGTTATTGAACATCGGCTACAATTTTGTTCCAGTTTTTGTTTGTATATAAAGACACAGCACGTGATTGAGGGAAGGGTTAGTTGTACTGGCCTACGTCGTGCTTATATATATATATATATATATATATATATATATATATATATATATATATATATATATGTCACGACAAAGTGAGAGAAAGTTGTATTATTAGTTGAACCACTGTTGTTATGGCAACTAGGGAGGTCAGTGCTGATATAGTCTATTTAGTTCTCATACACATTACTTGATCGATAGATGTCGTTTTATTGTAGTAGGATTTATATCCATAGACATGCAGGCCTATTTATTAGTAGCGACTCAAATTACTTGAGCTATATCTCGGCTATACTAGGGAACACGGTGGCTGGTTGTACACTGACATTTAACTCATTGAGCTGGAATGTGATTGTGTTATGTATTCTGATAACATATTAGAGGAGTCATGCCCTTCGTCTCCTCCCCTGAATATCCGCCGCTGCCTCATACAGAACCACAATCCTAGATTATCTGTACATACTTGAACTATACATAAGTGACGTCAGACACATACAACTCGATGACCTTACCCTTTAGTTAAACAAATGTCACGCGATGTCACGCGCACTTTACCGCCATTTAGATTCGGCTAGCAGACTCCCACGTTTTGCTGTCCTGGTAATACTTCTGCACCTTCATTATATACATTTATCGTTTTTTTCTTTCTCTTATTTTTATTCCTCCAATTTCTTTTATACTTTTTTTATTTTTATTCCTTTCTATTATCTTTTTTCTCATTTTATATTATCTTCCTTCTTTTCCTTCTCCCCCTTCTTCTTTTCCTTCTCGTCTTCACTGTCGTTATTAACAGTTAGTATTGTGTCGCTATTTCCTACCAGGCGTAGAACAGCAGCAACCAGAATGAACAATTAGGGGTACACTGTTAAGAACGGTCATGGACAAGAGCAACTTTGTTTTTGCCCTACGAGACATCACAAGATCGTGTACGCCACTGTATGTTTAGTTGGTGTGTAGTCCAGTAAAAGGAAAAGAAGATACAATTTAAACTAAAATTGAGCTATTTGTCTTACTTACAGACACATGATTGTTCTCTCTAGTGTCAGTCTCTCAGACACTCATGTGCAGTTTCAGCTCAGATATCATCATTTACCATGCTGCTAGTTTCCAAGACATCATCATTTACCATGCTGCTAGTCTCCCATACATCCTCATTTAACATGCTGTTAGTCTCATAGATATCATCATTTACCATGCTGCTAGTTTCCAAGACATCATCATTTACCATGCTGATAGTTTCCCAGACATCATCATTTACCATGTTGCTAGTCTCCCAGACATCATCATTTACCATGCCGGTAATCATTCAGACTACCTCATTTACCATGCTGTTAGTCTCACATATATCACCATTTACCATGCTGTTAGTCTCACAGATATCATCATTTACCATGCTGCTAGTC
The DNA here is from genome assembly GCA_032433765.1 of Megaustenia siamemsis. NCBI lineage: Eukaryota > Metazoa > Mollusca > Gastropoda > Stylommatophora > Ariophantidae > Megaustenia > Megaustenia siamemsis. The sequence goes on along the minus strand of JAVIAB010000125.1, from coordinate 87,810,986 downwards.
TCTCAGACATCATCATCTACCATGCTGCTAGTCTCTCGGAACATCATCATCTACCATGCTGCTAGTCTCTCAGACATCCTCATTTACCATGCTGCTACTCTCTCAGACATCACCATCTACCATGCTGCTAGTCTCTCAGACATCACCATCTACCATGCTGCTAGTCTCTCAGACATCATCATCATATACCATGCTGCTAGTCTCTCGGAACATCATCATCTACCATGCTGCTCGTCTCTCGGAACATCATCATCTACCATGCTGCTAGTCTCTCAGACATCATCATCTACCATGCTGCTAGTCTCTCAGACATCATCATCATAAACCATGTTGCTAGTCTCTTAGACATCATCATCTACCATGCTGCTAGTCTCTCAGACATCATCATCATAAACCATGCTGCTAGTCTCCCGGAACATCATCATCTAGCACGCTGCTAGTCTCTCGGAACATCATCATCTAGCACGCTGCTAGTCTCCAGGAACATCATCATCTACCATGCTGCTAGTCTCTCGTAACATATCATCTAGCACGCTGCTAGTCTCCCGGAACATCATCATCTACCATGCTGCTAGTCTCCCGGAACATCATCATCTAGCACGCTGCTAGTCTCTCGGAACATCATCATTTACCATGCTGTTAGTCTCTCATACATCATCATTTACCACGCTGCTAGCCTCTCTCACATCATCATCCATCACGCTGCTAGTTTCTCTCACATCATCATCCACCGTTCTGCTAGCCACTCTCACATCATGATCCACCACGCTGCTAGTTTCTCTCACATCATCATTTATAATGCTGCTAGTTTCTCTCACATCATCATTTACCATGCTGCTAGTTTCTCTCACATCATCATCGACCGTTCTGCTAGCCACTCTCACATCATGATCCACCACGCTGCTAGTTTCTCTCACATCATCATCCATCACGCTGCTAGTTTCTCTCACATCATCATTTATCATGCTGCTAGTTTCTCTCACATCATCATTTACCACGCTGCTAGCCTCTCTCACATCATCATCCATCACGCTGCTAGTTTCTCTCACATCATCATTTACCACGCTGCTAGCCTCTCTCACATCATCATTTACCATGCTGCTAGTTTCTCTCACATCATCATCCACCACGGTGCTAGTTTCTCGCACATCATCATTTACCATGCTGCTAGCCTCTCTCACATCATCATCCACCGTTCTGCTAGCCTCTCTCACATCATCATCCACCGTTCTGCTAACCTCTCTCACATCATCATCCACCACGCTGCTAACCTCTCTCACATCATCATCCACCGTTCTGCTAGCCTCTCTCACATCATCATCCACCACGCTGCTAGCCTCTCTCACATCATCATCCACCGTTCTGCTAGCCTCTCTCACATCATGATCCACCGTTCTGCCTTCCTCTCTCCCATCATCATTTACCACGCTGCTAGCCTCTCTCACATCATCATTTACCACGCTGCTAGCCTCTTTCACATCATGATCCACCACGCTGCTAGTTTCTCTCACATCATCATCCACCACGCTGCTAGCCTCTCTCACATCATGATCCACCACGCTGATAGCCTCTCTCACATCATCATCCACCGTTCTGCTAGCCTCTCTCACATCATCATCCACCGTTCTGCTAGCCTCTCTCACATCATGATCCACCGTTCTGCCTTCCTCTCTCCCATCATCATTTACCACGCTGCTAGCCTCTCTCACATCATCATTTACCACGCTGCTAGCCTCTTTCACATCATGATCCACCACGCTGCTAGCCTCTCTCACATCATCATCCACCGTTCTGCTAGCCTCTCTCACATCATCATCCACCACGCTGCTAGCCTCTCTCACATCATCATCCACCACGCTGCTAGCCTCTCTCACATCATCATCCACCACGCTGCTAGCCTCTCTCACATCATCATCCACCGTTCTGCTAGCCTCTCTCACATCATCATCCACCACGCTGCTAGCCTCTCTCACATCATCATCCACCGTTCTGCTAGCCTCTCTCACATCATCATTCACCACGCTGCTAGCCTCTCTCACGTCATCATCCACCGTTCTGCTAACCTCTCTCACATCATCATCCACCGTTCTGCTAACCTCTCTCACATCATCATCCACCACGCTGCTAACCTCTCTCACATCATCATCCACCGTTCTGCTAGCCTCTCTCACATCATCATCCACCACGCTGCTAGCCTCTCTCACATCATCATCCACCGTTCTGCTAGCCCCTCTCACATCATCATTCACCGTTCTGCTAGCCTCTCTCACATCATCATTTACCACGCTGCTAGCCTCTCTTACATCATGATCCACCGTTCTGCTAGCCTCTCTCACATCATCATTTACCACGCTGCTAGCCTCTCTTACATCATCATCCACCGTTCTGCTAGCCCCTCTCACATCATCATTTACCACGCTGCTAGCCTCTCTTACATCATCATCCACCGTTCTGCTAGCCTCTCTCGCATCATCATTTACCACGCTGCTAGCCTCTCTCACATCATCATCCACCGTTCTGCTAGCCTCTCTCACATCATCATCCACCGTTCTGCTAGCCTCTCTCACATCATCATCCACCGTTCTGCTAGCCTCTCTCACATCATCATCCACCGTTCTGCTAGCCTCTCTCACATCATCATCCACCGTTCTGCTAGCCTCTCTCACATCATCATCCACCGTTCTGCTAGCCTCTCTCACATCATCATCCACCGTTCTGCTAACTTCTCTCACATCATCATTTACCACGCTGCTAGCCTCTCTTACATCATCATCCACCGTTCTGCTAGCCTCTCTCACATCATCATCCACCGTTCTGCTAGCCCCTCTCACATCATCATTTACCACGCTGCTAGTCTATGTAGAACTCTCCATATTTTAGAAAGCTAGAATGACATCAGCAATCTCTAGCTCGCCTCAACCAACTATATATTTAAGAATCCTACAGTTGGCTGTAATTCATGTGCATAAGATTATATTTCGCACTGACGTCATTATTAATCTGACCGCGCATACTTTCACTACTTACATTTTAGTGGAGATCGTTTATTTTTTCTTTTAAATTGTAGTTTGTGCCAAAACGAGGTTGAAACGTTAGAGTGGCGCGTGCTAAATAAAGAACGCGCCCCAAGTGTCACTTGCAGTAATTGCTGTCCTGTTTATAGCAGCATTAACTACTGCAGCAGGTGTTGCTGCCCGTATGTTGAACGCTGCGATTTGCTGTACTTTACACATAACATAAAATGAACGAACATAACATGCAATGAGACCATTTGTCCTTGAACAAATGTCATTTTATTAGCTAAAGAAAAAAAGAATATCGAATTTGAAAATAATATTGTCACGACATGTGGTAATGACGTGGGAGAATAGGGGCATATAACAACAGTGTTAGCTTGTTATCTAAATAAACGTAAACAGTTTAGAGACATGCCCAACTACAACACAGATTACCGATATATGAGAGTAGTACGAGTAGAAAAGAAGAAGAAAAGGAAGGAGAAGGTGGAAGAGGAGAAGAAGTAGAAGAAAAGTAGAAGGAAGAAGAAGAAGTGTAGGAGGAAGAAGAAGAAAATGAGGAAGGAGAAGAAGAACAATAGCAAGAGGTAGAAAAAGGAGGAGGAAGAAAAGGAGGAGAAAGAAGAAGAAGACGAGGAAGAAGAAGAAGAAGATGAAGGGTAGGAGGAAGAAGAAGAAAATGAGGAAGGAGAAAAAGAAGAAAAGCAAGAGGAAGAAAAGGAGGAGGAAGAAGAGGAAAATTGAGGAAGGGAAAGAAGACGAAGAAGAACAACAAAAAGAAAAGGCAGGGGACAAAAAAGAATAGAAAGGAGAAGAACCAGAAGAGAAAGAATAAAAGGAGGAGGAGAAAGAAGAATATGATGGAGAGGACGAAGGAGAAGAAGAGGGAGAAGATGAGGAAGGAGAGGAAAAAAGAAGAAAACCCAGCATTTGGTTAAAAAAAACCCGTTCAGATATTATGTAAAGATGTGCATGTAAAGAAAAGAGGAGAAAGAGAAAAGTAGGATGAGAAAGACTAACCGAGGACAGAAGTCAAAGATTCAAGAAAACGAAGGAAAGACGAAACTCAGCAAAAGTTAATTTGCTATCTTGTGGATGTGATGTTGGAGAGCACGTCAAGATTATCATCACTTCCAACAACAACCTGACCCCATGAGGTCAGTTGTCAGAATGTTTGGATGAAAGTAAGCTCAGTTGATCAGGAGGTTGCTCAGCATGTTCACGTACAAACAAATACCGACTGAGATAATGAGCAGATCATCGGCTGAATATTCTCACAAGAGGTATAGAAACAATCATTACAGCTGAATTAGCCAAAACTCTAGAAACAATTATTTCAGAAGAGTTAGCCAGTGATCTAGAAACAATTACAGCTGCATTAGCCAGTGATCTAGAAACAATTACAGCTGCATTAGCCAGTGATCTAGAAACAATTACAGCTGTATTAGCCAGTGATCTAGAAACAATTACAGCTGTATTAGCCAGTGATCTAGAAACAATGACAGCTGCATTAGCCGAAAGTCTAGAAACAATCATTACAGCTGAATTAATAGAAAGTCTAGAAACAATCATTACAGCTGAATTAGCCAAACTCTAGAGACAATCATTACAGCTGAATTAGTCAAAAGTCTAGAAACAGTAACTACAGCTGTATAACTCAAAAGTCTAGAAACAATCATTACAGCTGTATTAGCCAGTGGTCTAGAAACAATTATTACAGCTGAGTTAGCCAGTGATCTAGAAACAATCATTACAGCTGAGTTAGCCAATGATTTAGAAAGAATTACTACAGCTGAGTTAGCCAGTGATCTAGAAACAATCATTACAGCTGCATTAGCCAGTGATCTAGAAACAATCATTTCAGCTGAGTTAGCCAGTGGTCTAGAAAGAATTACTACAGCTGAGTTAGCCAGTGATCTAGAAACAATCATTTCAGCTGAGTTAGCCAGTGATCTAGAAACAATTATTACAGCTGCATTAGCCAGTGATCTAGAAACAATTATTTCAGCTGAGTTAGCCAGTGATCTAGAAACAATTACAACTGTATTGGTCAGTGATCTAGAAACAATTACAGCTGTATTAGTCAGTGATCTAGAAACAATTACAGTTTTATTAGCCAGTGATATAGAAACAATTACAGCTGCATTAGCCAGTGATCTAGAAACAATTACAGTTGTATTAGCCAGTGATCTAGAAACAATTACAGATGTATTAGCCAGTGATCTAGAAACAATTACAACTGTATTAGTCAGTGATCTAGAAACAATTACAGTTGTATTAGCCAGTGATCTAGAAACAATTACAGCTGTATTAGCCAGTGATCTAGAAACAATTACAGCTGTATTAGCCAGTGATCTAGAAACAATTACAGCTGAGTTAGCCAGTGATCTAGAAACAATTACAACTGTATTAGCCAGTGATCTAGAAACAATTACAGTTGTATTAGCCAGTGATCTAGAAACAATTACAGTTGTATTAGCCAGTGATCTAGAAACAATTACAGCTGAGTTAGCCAATGATCTAGAAACAATTACAGCTGAGTTAGCCAGTGATCTAGAAACAATTACAGTTGTATTAGCCAGTGATCTAGAAACAATTACATTTGTATTAGCCAGTGATCTAGAAACAATTACAGCTGTATTAGCCAGTGATCTAGAAAAAAATTACAGCTGTATTAGCCAGTGATCTAGAAACAATTACAGCTGAGTTAGCCAGTGATCTAGAAACAATTACAACTGTATTAGTCAGTGATCTAGAAACAATTACAGCTGTATTAGCCAGTGATCTAGAAACAATTACAGCTGTATTAGTCAGTGATCTAGAAACAATTACAACTGTATTAGTCAGTGATCTAGAAACAATTACAGCTGTATTAGCCAGTGATCTAGAAACAATTACAGTTGTATTAGCCAGTTATCTATAAACAATTACAGCTGTATTAGCCAGTGATCTAGAAACAATTACAGCTGAGTTAGCCAGTGATCTAGAAACAAACACAACTGTATTAGTCAGTGATCTAGAAACAATTACAGTTGTATTAGCCAGTGATCTAGAAACAATTACAGTTGTATTAGCCAGTGATCTAGAAACAATTACAGCTGTATTAGCCAGTGATCTAGAAACAATTACAGCTGCATTAGCCAGTGATCTAGAAACAATTACAACTGTATTAGTCAGTGATCTAGAAACAATTACAGCTGTATTAGCCAGTGATCTAGAAACAATTACAGCTGCATTAGCCAGTGATCTAGAAACAATTACAGCTGTATTAGCCAGTGATCTAGAAACAATTACAGTTGTATTAGCCAGTGATCTAGAAACAATTACAGCTGAGTTAGCCAGTGATCTAGAAACAATTACAGCTGAGTTAGCCAGTGATCTAGAAACAATTACAGCTGCATTAGCCAGTGACCTAGAAACAATTACAGCTGTATTAGCCAGTGATCTAGAAACAATTACAGTTGTATTAGCCAGTGATCTATAAACAATTACAGTTGTATTAGCCAGTGATCTAGAAACAATTACAGCTGTATTAGCCAGTGATCTAGAAGCAATTACAGCTGTATTAGCCAGTGATCTAGAAACAATTACAGCTGTATTAGCCAGTGATCTAGAAACAATTACAGCTGTATTAGCCAATGATCTAGAAACAATTACAGCTGTATTAGCCAATGATCTATAAACAATTACAGTTGTATTAGCCAGTGATCTAGAAACAATTACAGCTGTATTAGCCAGTGATCTAGAAAACAATTACAGCTGCATTAGCCAGTGATCTAGAAACAATTACAGCTGCATTAGCCAGTGATCTAGAAAACAATTATTACAGCTGAGTTAGCCAAAGATCTAGAAATAGTCAGTAGAGCTGACGTGTGGAGGACCCTGCAGGGAAATCTAAAATGAGATCGACCTGGGACGAGCAACAGAGCCAAACGTTGATAGCCTTAGGCTAACTTGAGATAATCAAGGCTTCATTATCGGGCTGTTTCCTCTTGGATTCTTCACTTGCTGAAGATAACAATCTTGATTTGGCTCATTTGAGAAAGGCAATGTTCAACTGCGTTAGACGCATGACAGGAGTCTGCCTGGAAGATATGATTAGAATTAAGGAGCTGAGAACACACACAAAAACTAGGAACAATTCCCGCCACTGAATAAAAAATGAAACAGACAACACGTAAAATGGTTTGACCACGTTATAAGGCAGAAAGACCCAAAAAACGAGCCCTAAATAAACGTTACGAGAACATCAAACTCAAGGATCGACTACGAAAAGGATGGATTAAGGGAATATTAGATACACAAGGGAACATAACAGCAGGAGAGGTCAACATGAGAGGAAAAGATGGATTAATGGAATATTAGATACACAAGGGAACATAACAGCAGGAGAGGTCAACATAAGAGGAAAAGATGGATTAATGGAATATTAGATACACAAGGGAACATAACAGCAGGAGAGGTCAACATGAGAGGAAAAGATGGATTAATGGAATATTAGATACACAAGGGAACATAACAGCCGGAGAGGTCAACATGAGAGGAAAAGATGGATTAATGGAATATTAGATACACAAGGGAACATAACAGCAGGAGAGGTCAACATGAGAGGAAAAGATGGATTAATGGAATATTAGATACACAAGGGAACATAACAGCAGGAGAGGTCAACATAAGAGGAAAAGATGGATTAATGGAATATTAGAAACACAAGAGAACATAACAGCAGGAGAGGTCAACATGAGAGGAAAAGATGGATTAATGGAATATTAGATACACAAGGGAACATAACAGCAGGAGAGGTCAACATAAGAGGAAAAGATGGATTAATGGAATATTAGAAACACAAGGGAACATAACAGCAGGAGAGGTCAACATGACAGGAAAAGATGGATTAATGGAATATTAGAAACACAAGGGAACATAACAGCAGGAGAGGTCAACATGAGAGGAAAAGATGGATTAATGGAATATTAGAAACACAAGGGAACATAACAGCAGGAGAGGTCAACATAAGAGGAAAAGATGGATTAATGGAATATTAGAAACACAAGAGAACATAACAGCAGGAGAGGTCAACATAAGAGGAAAAGATGGATTAATGGAATATTAGAAACACAAGGGAACATAACAGCAGGAGAGGTCAACATAAAAACAAAAGATTGCAAATTATATCTCCCTTCGACGCTAAAAGGCAAATGAGAAGGAAAGAAGAAGAAGATTGTTTCCTTTTGGAGCACTGACATCTTGAGTGCCAAATGTTGATGTAACTAATTACAGGCACTTTGCTCTCTTTTGACGTTACATGTTAGTAAACAAAACAATATTATCTTTGATAGCCGAGGTATGAATGACCGTTCTCGTATTGCATGACGGTCTGTAGCTATAACGCAGTCATCAGATATTGTCACATATAATTGTATAAGAAGGGCTTCTGTCAAGTCTGCCAGAGTTAGATCAGCCAGTTCTCTCTCTCTCACTCTCTCTCTCTCTCTCTCTCTCTCTCTCTCTCTCTCTCTCTCTCTCTCTGCGATGAAGACTCAATCAGAGTAGGTTTCCAGACTCTCATGAAGTCAGCTGTCTGTTTAAGTGAATCGATTGCCCCATATAGTTTTTCTTCCAGGGAGGTGGGTGTGGACCACATTGCTCTTCTCAGGTCTGTGTACTGGGGGCAATCCTGTAGAACATGTTTTGTAGTCATATTGTCCAGTGTACAGTGGCATTGGCTGGTTTTACCTATTTTGAATTTGGTAAACATGTGATTTCTCACTCTATTGTGGCCAGTGCGTAGGCGAAGTATGATGACTTGATCCTTCCTTGATAGTTGATGGTATCCGTCACTCTCGTTATGCTTTGGGTGTTCTCGTCTCCATTTTTCATGGAACTGACCTTTGAGGATGGATTTGGCTTCATCATAACTGAGCGGATGATTCTCTTGTGGTAATCTCCCTCCCTCTTTAGCTAATTTGTCTGCGCGTTCGTTCCCGTGTATATTACAGTGTGATGGTATCCACTGAATGACCACTCTCTGTAAGTTATTGCATAGTTGGTTCAGGGTTGTTATCAAGTCATCTAGTTCATTGTTCTTGGAGTTTTTTAGAGCTGATAGTATTGACAGTACATCAGTCAGAATCACCAATTTATTGTGCATGTTATTTTTGTGTTGAGTAGCCAGTGTTGCAGCATCTCTGATGGCCTCAGTTTCTGCTTTAAAGTTGTTTGAGAATTTTCCAGTAGCTATTGACTTGGTGATCGCGTCCTGATTATTCAGCGTCAAGAACACACCTCCCCCTCCATTTCTGGTGGCATTTGTAGCAGAGCCATCTGTGTATATGTGAGACCAAGAGTCCTGTGGGTAGGTATCGTATATGTGTTTTTCTGCTACGTGTTTTCTTTCTGTGTCTGATTGTGTGCCTTTTTCCATGATTCCTGTTATATTTTCCTTAAGTTCTGGTATTTTATGTTTTCCATGAGGAGACATGGGAGCCACGATAACTCAGTGGTTAGTGAACTGGACTACAAAGGACAAGAGGTAGAGTTCGATCCCAACCGACGGCTTCCGGGTACACCCAGCCTTTAATGGGTACCGGATTTTTTCTGGGAAAGTAAAGCGCACGGGCGTAATACCGACCACATTACCCCAAAAATCATGTGCCGAAGGTCTGTAAAATTTACAGTCGCTAACACCATATTCCCTATACGCCACTTGGCGTGACGGGGGTACTTTACTTTTTTTTAAAATGAGGAGACATATCAGATGGGCTCAAGTGTTTCGATATTGTTTTGGGAAAGTACTGGGTCTCCAGTAGTTAGTTCATTGGCAATTGCAGCGAAGTTGCTCCGCTTTAGTCATACAATTCCGAAACCAGTTATTCTTTGGTGCATGGGGTGGCTAAGGGGCCTTCTATATTTCTCCGCTTGTTGCAATACATTAGTGACCCGTCTGTCATCTAAGGGTTGTAAACCTGTTACTGTATCTAGAGTCACGATAGTTGTAGATTTCATAGCACCAGTGATGATACGGGCTGCTTGGTTCTGTGTTCTGTTAATTTTGCTAAGGTGTGATTTGGAAGCCATAGCCCAGGCTGTGATTCCATACTCTAGAACTGGTCTGACTCTTCCTACGTATAGTCTTTTCAGGATATTGCTGTCTGCTCCCCAGTCCGTTCCTGCCAATTTCTTCATAACATTTGTTCGTTTTATAATTTTATATGAAGAGCTCTGTCATGTCTGCCAGAGTTAGGTCCGCTGATCGACAGCAGGAGGAGAAAGAAGTACTCGTCCTTTAATGTGTGATAACAGGCCTCTTTTTTCTCATTTGTCTCTTCTGCTATGCTCTTTTAATCAACTCCCTTACAAATGCACTGCGTCTCTTTCCTATTATTTATTTCTGATCTCGCCATATTCGCTCAGTCATCGTCAGGTATGTAGAACTTCTCATGAATACTTTACAAACATCTCAATACCCAACATATTTATATTTTGCGTTCCCCAGCTTTCACCTCTGGAGACGTTCCTAGACACTAGCAACTGAATTTAGCGTGTTACTCCGTGTCTCCCTGGTGTGCACAGTGGTCCCTCCAGATTGCTCCGTCTTCAGAGGTACTCATATTTTTCCGTCCAATATATATATATATATATATATATATATATATATATATATATATGGGGAGCAGCGATAACTCAGTGGTTAGTGAACTGGACTACAAAGGACAAGAGGTAGAGTTCGATCCCAACCGACGGCTTCCGGGTACACCCAGCCATTAATGGGTACCGGATTTTTTCTGGGAAAGTAAAGCGGCACGGGCGTAATACCGACCACATTACCCCAAAAATCATGTGCTGAAGGTCTGTAAAATTTATGGTCACTAACACCATATTCCCTATACGTCACTTGACGTGACGAGGGCTCTTTACTTTACTATATATATATATATGAACGAGTATTTGACGTTTCAAAACATGATTTTTGGGGTAATGTGGTCGGTATTACGCCCGTGCTGCTTTACTTTCCCAGAAAAAAATTCCGGTACCCATTTAAGGCCGGGTGAACCCGGAAGCCGTCGGTTGGGATCGAACCCTACCCCATGTCCTTTGTAGTCCAGTTCACTAACCATTGAGCTATTGCGGCTCTTCAATACTATAATTGACTATTTCCTATGAGATAAACGCATATCTTGGTCTTTAGTCTTTAAAGATAAATAGATGTCTCTGGCTTAAGCAACCAGAAATGATCTAGGGCCTTTCATGTAAACACTCAATTTGATCTATCGCCCTAAAGGAAAATACGCAAACTGGTTCTTTGGTCTGTATGGATACTTGTATTAATAGGAAAGTACAAATATGATACTTGTATTAATAGGAAAGTACAAATATGATACTTGTATTAATAGGAAAGTACAAATATGATACTTGTATTAATAGGAAAGTACAAATATACAATTTATTTTCGGTCTGTGATCGTTACCCTATGCTATAGTCATTGAGTACGCCTTCGTGTAAGACACTCCTACAATAGCCTATTTTTTTAGTTGGCTGCGTGGCAGTGTGCCAAGCGTTCGGCTTCTCGTGGCAAGGCGCGGTGCCACTGAGTACGGGTTCGATCCCGCTTCGGACCATATATTGTTCTTCGTTTTTTTCTTTTGTTGTTTGTCTGTTAATTTTTCCGAGTGCTAACACATACTCCTTTGTTCTATTATTCCCTTCTTTGGTCTTTGCACGATAAGAAAGTCTCACATGATAGTTGTGTCTATCTCAGGTCTCACAGGATATGATATATCTGTATTTATCGGAGGTCTCATAGCATATGATATATCTGTGTCTAACACAGGTCTCACACCTCATATGATATATCTGTGTCTAACTCAGGTCTCACACCTCATAAGTAGTATACAAGGGTGTATTTGGTTATCATTTGACCCGTAAATTAACAAAGATATATAGTAGGTGCGCAGCGCACCTAATGTACCGTAGGTGCAGGGGGAGTTAACCGTGACATTTCGTATCGAGGTGTTGACCTCTAGTCCCGGTGACCCCGGAAGTGACGTGTTTATGTTTGGTATAGGCTGACTTTGGAGTTCTTGATCGACAGTGATAGGTTAGTAGATTATACAACATCAAGGAAAAACATTAAATATAAAACAAAAGACAAAGATATATTTTATTCTTTTATTATCTCAATAGGTGTATAACATACAGTGGATATTATATAACATTACAAAAATATTCAGTACATTGAGTAAATATATAGTACAAGTATAACATTTATTTATAGTTATGTAGTTGGGTGTCTGCTTAGCTCTATGTCATATATGAATCATACGGGGTGAAACTGTTAGAGGTTGCTGGGTAGTCTAAACTGGTAGTGTAAAGAGTTAAATATCTAGAGGTGTAGTCGAGACATTATCATCAGCTACCTTTCTTTTTATATAGAAATAGGAAAGAGCATTTCTTGATTGACTGTAGGAAAATATGGAATTATTTAAGACTTTGAAACCTACATTTTTCCCACCCTTGGCCTTTTGCGTAGCGAGAACCTCTAAAAACATATCTTTATCTAATTTGTTGTGTTGCTTGCTTAACCCTTTACAACTGATTTTATCGTAATCCCCACTGCAATGGTACGTCTTACTACATAAACTAACAAGAGCCGTCCCTTCGTACTCTAGTTTAAAAAGCCCGGGCGTTCGTTTGGTGTATGCTTTAACACCCTTACAGTTTATACAGTCTGTCTTGCTAGTATGTTCATCGCAGCGATGGGTGTATGGAGGTCGCCTAGTGTGTAATAAGGGCTGTATAGGGGTCGTCTAGTGTGCCGTGATGGGTCAATGGAGGTCGGCTAGTATGTCGTGATGGGTGTACGGAGGTCGTCTAGTGTGTCATATTGGGTGTATAGAGGGCGTTTAGTGTGTCATGATGGTTGTATAGGGGTCGTCTAGTGTGCCATGATGGGTGCATGGAGGTCGGCTAGTATGTCGTGATGGGTGTGCGGAGGTCGTCTAGTGGGGTATGATGGTTGTATGGAGGTCGGCTAGTATGTCGTGATGGGTGTATGGACGGCGTCTAGTGTGTCATGATGGGTGTATGGAGGTCGTTTAGTGTATCGTGATGGGTGTATGGAGGTCGTCTACTGTGTCGTGAGGGGTGTATGGAGGTCGTCTAGTGTGGTATGAGGGGTGTATGGAGGTCGTCTAGTGTGATATGAGGGCTGTATCCCGGGCGTCTAGTGTGACATGAGGGCTGTATGGCGGTTGTCTGGTATATCATACTTTAATCAACCAATAAGAAAACATGAAAAAACGAAGGAATTCAACAATACTTATCTTAACAACTTTACATCAATACAGTTGAATAACCTGTTATCGTTAACCCTTACCATACTTTAAGAGAAAACATTCAAACTTACAGTATAAAATATAGTCTCAATCATCTACACTGAATATAACCTATTATCGATAACCCTTAACATACTTTAAGAGAAAACAAGCCAACTTACTGTGCAAAACTCCGCTAGAGTGAACAGTAACTTTCCTTGAATCAACCAAACTTATAACGCCGTCTAGTTTAAATATATCCTGGTAAGAAATGAATAAATTAGCCAAGCAGCGAGTGACTATGCCAACATCGACTGATATCGGGATTAACCAATCAGAGAAGAGTATTAGTATAGGAGGCGGGGCAAAGAAATGACTGACAGGTGGATTAACCAATCAGAGAAGTGCGTTAGCCCAAGCGTAGGTAGTGGCTGTCGGGTCAGTGGTGGGGGAAAAAATGCGGGGTGGTGGATTACTTGAACTCATTTTGAACCCTGAGCCAATTCCAGAAGAGTTCTATGACCTCATTTTGACCGCTGAAGGCTTTAATACTAGTGTTTCCCACGTCAACGAACGACATACATCATTAAAGGTGATTACCTCAGCTCTTAGACTTTGGAGTTCCATATCTTTATCACTTGATTGAATGACAGAGAACAGTAAAGATGATCATTTCAGGTAAGAAAATTTAGTTCCAAACCCTAAAATTTTGGTTCATACTCACAAAGTTGAACACCAACTCTACAAATTTAGTCCCAACGTCATAATTGTTAGACACGAAAGTCGTAAATGTTATATGCAAAGTCCAAAAGTTTGTCAAAAAGACAACCTAAACTCAAAATAGTTAGACACAAAGCCCAACAATTTATATGCAAAGTCCAAAAAAATACTCCAAAAGATAACTAATGTAACACTTATCCCCAAAACTTCGTCTCATAACCAAAAAGTTGAACTCAAAACCCTAAAAATTTAGTCCCAAAGTGATACTAGTTCGACACAAAAGTCGTAAATGTTATATACAAACCCAAAATTTTGTCATAAAGACAAACCAAACTCAAAATAGGTAGACACGAAAGGTCAAAAAAAAAAAAGTATATGCAAAGTCCAAAAGGTTACTCCAAAAGACAAATAATGTAACACCAATTCACACAAATTTCGTCGTGTAACCAAAAAGTTGAACTCAAAACCCTACAAAATTTAAACCCAAAGTCAAAATAGTTAGACACGAAAGACCAAATAGTTATATTCAAAGTCCAAAAGTTTGTCAAAAAGATAACCCAAACTCAAAAGTTTGTCAAAAAGACAACCCAAACTCAAAATAGTTAGACATGAAAGGTCAAAAAGGTATACACAAAGTCCAAAATGTTACTTCAAAACACAACTAATATAACAACAAGCCCTAACATTTCGACTCATATGCACAAACTTGGGCACAAAACCCTACAAAATTTAGACCGAAAGTCAAAATAGTTAGACACGAAAGACCAAATAGTTATATACAAAGTCCAAAAGTTTGTCAAAAAGACAACCCAAACTCAAAATAGTTATACACGAAAGACCATAAAAGGACATTCAAAGTCTAAAATGTTACTCCAAACGACAATTAATGTAACACCAAGCTATAAAATTTCGACTTATACTCACAAATTTGGACACAAAACCCTTAAAAAAATCTAGACCCAAAGTCCAAAAGACAAAATAATTTAACCCCAAAACACAAAAATCTCATCTCATAAGCAAAAAGTTGAAAATGCAGGCTGTCTAGTATGTCTTGAGTTTGACTTGACAAGTTACTAAAATTAGATTTTGACCAGTGATACAATACCAAAGTGTCCACTTATCAACCAAAGTCTTTAATACAGCTGAGAAAACCCTAATAAATAATTACAATTTACTAAAAATGTTGCACTTGATGATAGTTGCGACTGTGTCTAAATCATTATTGAAAATATTCATACAATACTAGAAAAAACAAAACACACTAAAAATACCACATTGAAAGACTAAAGTTAAAGTTCAAACCCCATCTCATCGTGGGTAATAAAAGTACGACAAAGCATGAAAGTTAAACCCCCTGTCACAACTCTGCTAAGAAAAGTACTGCAAAGCATGAAAGTTATGTCCCCTGCTATAACTCTACTAAACGAAAGTATTACCAAATACGTAGGTTACACCCTTGATATAACCTCACCAAAAGACAAAAATTTGCTTAATAAACACATTATGGTTGTTACGCCCCTTGACCCTTTATGAGGGGACGCCCATGAAACTGTTAGAAATAGTAAATTTACACTCTAGGGTTACTCCAAACTTTACATTAAACATCCCCGTATCAAGAATTTGCATAAAAAACAACTTTTGAAATTTCTTACCCCCAACCGATTTTTCATGGCTACGCCCATGAAACTGTTAAAAATAGTCAATTTAACATCTAGGCATACCACAAACTTTATTTTAGTCATCCACATAGCAAAAATTTACTAAAAAGCCACTTTTATGAGTGTTGCCCCCTTACCCATTTTTGATGATTACGCCCATGAAACTGTTGAAAATAGTAAATTTAACATCTAGACATACCCCAAACTTTATATTAAGCATCTCCGTATCAAGAATTTAAATAAAAACAACTTTTGAAATTACTACCCCAGTACCCATTTGTGGCGGTTACGCCCATGAAACTGTTAAAAATAGTCAATTTAACATCTAGACATACCCCAAACTTTATATTAAGCATCCCCGTATCAAGAATTTACATAAAAACAACTTTTGAGATTACTACCCCAGTACCCATTTTTGGCCGTTACGCCCATGAAACTGTTAAAAATAGTCAATTTAACATCTATTGGTCGTTTCAAATCTAAATGTTCACGATTAACATGAAATATCTCCTCTTTCCCTGCACTTACAAACTTGATTTTTTGCATCTGGCCTTGTTTTTCCAAGGTCCCACCGATTTCACAAAATTTAATGATGTAAGAAGTATGCTTCATCATGAAGCAGCACTTTCCTTTGATCTCAGTGAATTTACGGATCTTTTTGCTCCTGGAGAAAATAATTTACCGTACATTAATGGAAATCAGCTTCTCGGCATAGGCGTCTCTACACAACTTGAAAGTTGGAGGCGTTTATCAACTGTTTACTTTCTATTGTTTACTTTCTTTAAAATACTATGAGAATGTCAATGTTATAGCCTTTACAGACGGTCTAAAACAAATCAGCGTATAAACAGTTCCATTAATGAAAACTATTTAAACAATATACAACAAAGAATACATTTAAAAAAATTAATTATCCGTTGCGAGCGATAACGAGCATGACATATCAAGCAAAGTTATTGTTTATGGGTACGCATGTGACTAAAGAGTCCGATGTAAGCACGGGATCCTCTCCACTGTAAAGAGCTACATTGTTCGTTTTATGTCTTTCCATGTGACTTTCATTATTTTACGTAAACAAGACATATGAAAGTGATTTAGTTTCTTTGCATGCCTGCAGTACACATATCAAGAATCTTTACATTTTCAAAACGTTATCAACTTTAGCTAAAGATTGATCATGCGGACATATATAAACGTCCATTATTATTTCATTTATTCTGAATCAGAGGAGTCTAACATATTGATTACTAATCTGGGCTGAACGAACGATAGTCCATCTTTTTTCCAATAGTCATTTTCTTCTTTTAAGACATGATCTTCACATTTGCACCAAAAATCTTTGTCAATCTGTGATAGAGCAGCATATGTCAGTCCTTTTATATCGCATAGTTTAAAACTTGTATTCTCAGCTGCCACCTGCCCTTTAATTTTTGCCCAAACGAGTTAAATGGGGTTTAATTGTGGATGATAAGGGGGCAGTCTCAAGCACGTATGACCATGCTGTTGAATGATTTTGTCTATTTGGAATACTTTGGTCTTTTGCGATTTCTTAACAAGTGACAGTAATTCAGGTTTCAAAAATCCCTCGTTAAATGGAATTCCTTCCTTTCTTAGCCAAATCTTTATAACATCTTTTGTACTGGTAGATGTAGGAATTTTGTCTTCTTCTGCCACAGCATTGTGGTACGACGCGTTGTCCATTACCAGACAGGATGGTCTGTCTAGAATTGGAAGGAGAGTATTTTCAATCCACTCTCTAAATATATGGCCATTCATCTCGGTGTGATAGTCCCTGTTGTCAGTATAATTAGAGGTGAATATAAGTTTGTGGTATGTCTAGATGTTAAATTGGCTATTTTTAACAGGTTCATGGGCGTAGCCATGAAAAATCGGTTGGGGGTAAGAAATTTCAAAAGTTGTTTTTTATGCAAATTCTTGATACGGGGATGTTTAATGTAAAGTTTGGAGTAACCCTAGAGTGTAAATTTACTATTTCTAACAGTTTCATGGGCGTCCCCTCATAAAGGGTCAAGGGGCGTAACAACCATAATGTGTTTATTAAGCAAATTTTTGTCTTTTGGTGAGGTTATATCAGGGGTGTAACCTACGTATTTGGTAATACTTTCGTTTAGTAGAGTTATAGCAGGGGACATAACTTTCATGCTTTGCAGTACTTTTCTTAGCAGAGTTGTGACAGGGGGTTTAACTTTCATGCTTTGTCGTACTTTTATTACCCACGATGTGATGGGGTTTGAACTTTAACTTTAGTCTTTCAATGTGGTATTTTTAGTGTGTTTTGTTTTTTCTAGTATTGTATGAATATTTTCAATAATGATTTAGACACAGTCGCAACTAACATCAAGTGCAACATTTTTAGTAAATTGTAATTATTTATTAGGGTTTTCTCAGCTGTATTAAAGACTTTGGTTGATAAGTGGACACTTTGGTATTGTATCACTGGTCAAAATCTAATTTTAGTAACTTATCAAGTCAAACTCAAGACATACTAGACAGCCTGCATTTTCAACTTTTTGCTTATGAGATGAGATTTTTGTGTTTTGGGGTTAAATTATTTTGTCTTTTGGACTTTGGGTCTAGATTTTTTTAAGGGTTTTGTGTCCAAATTTGTGAGTATAAGTCGAAATTTTATAGCTTGGTGTTACATTAATTGTCGTTTGGAGTAACATTTTGGACTTTGAATGTCCTTTTATGGTCTTTCGTGTATAACTATTTTGAGTTTGGGTTGTCTTTTTGACAAACTTTTGGACTTTGTATATAACTATTTGGTCTTTCGTGTCTAACTATTTTGACTTTCGGTCTAAATTTTGTAGGGTTTTGTGCCCAAGTTTGTGCATATGAGTCGAAATGTTAGGGCTTGTTGTTATATTAGTTGTGTTTTGAAGTAACATTTTGGACTTTGTGTATACCTTTTTGACCTTTCATGTCTAACTATTTTGAGTTTGGGTTGTCTTTTTGACAAACTTTTGAGTTTGGGTTATCTTTTTGACAAACTTTTGGACTTTGAATATAACTATTTGGTCTTTCGTGTCTAACTATTTTGACTTTGGGTTTAAATTTTGTAGGGTTTTGAGTTCAACTTTTTGGTTACACGACGAAATTTGTGTGAATTGGTGTTACATTATTTGTCTTTTGGAGTAACCTTTTGGACTTTGCATATACTTTTTTTTTTTACCTTTCGTGTCTAACTATTTTGAGTTTGGTTTGTCTTTATGACAAACTTTTGGATTTGAATATAACATTTACGAGTTTTGTGGTGAACTAGTATCACTTTGGGACTAAATTTTTAGGGTTTTGAGTTCAACTTTTTGGTTATGAGACGAAATTTTGGGATTAAGTGTTATATTAGTTGTCTTTTGGAGTAACTTTTTGGACATGCATATAACATTTACGACTTTCGTGTCTAACAATTATGACGTTGGGACTAAATTTGTAGAGTTGGTGTTCAACTTTGTGAGTATGAACCAAAATTTTAGGGTTTGGAACTAAATTTTCTTACCTGAAATGATCATCTTTACTGTTCTCTGTCATTCAATCAAGTGATAAAGATATGGAACTCCAAAGTCTAAGAGCTGAGGTAATCACCTTTAATGATGTATGTCGTTCGTTGACGTGGGAAACACTAGTATTAAAGCCTTCAGCGGTCAAAATGAGGTCATAGAACTCTTCTGGAATTGGCTCAGGGTTCAAAATGAGTTCAAGTAATCCACCACCCCGCATTTTTTCCCCCACCACTGACCCGACAGCCACTACCTACGCTTGGGCTAACGCACTTCTCTGATTGGTTAATCCACCTGTCAGTCATTTCTTTGCCCCGCCTCCTATACTAATACTCTTCTCTGATTGGTTAATCCCGATATCAGTCGATGTTGGCATAGTCACTCGCTGCTTGGCTAATTTATTCATTTCTTACCAGGATATATTTAAACTAGACGGCGTTATAAGTTTGGTTGATTCAAGGAAAGTTACTGTTCACTCTAGCGGAGTTTTGCACAGTAAGTTGGCTTGTTTTCTCTTAAAGTATGTTAAGGGTTATCGATAATAGGTTATATTCAGTGTAGATGAT
Organism: Megaustenia siamemsis; assembly: GCA_032433765.1. Classification (NCBI taxonomy): domain Eukaryota; kingdom Metazoa; phylum Mollusca; class Gastropoda; order Stylommatophora; family Ariophantidae; genus Megaustenia; species Megaustenia siamemsis. The sequence goes on along the minus strand of JAVIAB010000125.1, from coordinate 87,791,194 downwards.
TGAGACTATATTTTATACTGTAAGTTTGAATGTTTTCTCTTAAAGTATGGTAAGGGTTAACGATAACAGGTTATTCAACTGTATTGATGTAAAGTTGTTAAGATAAGTATTGTTGAATTCCTTCGTTTTTTCATGTTTTCTTATTGGTTGATTAAAGTATGATATACCAGACAAACGCCATACAGCCCTCATGTCACACTAGACGCCCGGGATACAGCCCTCATATCACACTAGACGACCTCCATACACCCCTCATACCACACTAGACGACCTCCATACACCCCTCACGACACAGTAGACGACCTCCATACACCCATCACGATACACTAAACGACCTCCATACACCCATCATGACACACTAGACGCCGTCCATACACCCATCACGACATACTAGCCGACCTCCATACAACCATCATACCCCACTAGACGACCTCCGCACACCCATCACGACATACTAGCCGACCTCCATGCACCCATCATGGCACACTAGACGACCCCTATACAACCATCATGACACACTAAACGCCCTCTATACACCCAATATGACACACTAGACGACCTCCGTACACCCATCACGACATACTAGCCGACCTCCATTGACCCATCACGGCACACTAGACGACCCCTATACAGCCCTTATTACACACTAGGCGACCTCCATACACCCATCGTTGCGATGAACATACTAGCAAGACAGACTGTATAAACTGTAAGGGTGTTAAAGCATACACCAAACGAACGCCCGGGCTTTTTAAACTAGAGTACGAAGGGACGGCTCTTGTTAGTTTATGTAGTAAGACGTACCATTGCAGTGGGGATTACGATAAAATCAGTTGTAAAGGGTTAAGCAAGCAACACAACAAATTAGATAAAGATATGTTTTTAGAGGTTCTCGCTACGCAAAAGGCCAAGGGTGGGAAAAATGTAGGTTTCAAAGTCTTAAATAATTCCATATTTTCCTACAGTCAATCAAGAAATGCTCTTTCCTATTTCTATATAAAAAGAAAGGTAGCTGATGATAATGTCTCGACTACACCTCTAGATATTTAACTCTTTACACTACCAGTTTAGACTACCCAGCAACCTCTAACAGTTTCACCCCGTATGATTCATTTATGACATAGAGCTAAGCAGACACCCAACTACATAACTATAAATAAATGTTATACTTGTACTATATATTTACTCAATGTACTGAATATTTTTGTAATGTTATATAATATCCACTGTATGTTATACACCTATTGAGATAATAAAAGAATAAAATATATCTTTGTCTTTTGTTTTATATTTAATGTTTTTCCTTGATGTTGTATAATCTACTAACCTATCACTGTCGATCAAGAACTCCAAAGTCAGCCTATACCAAACATAAACACGTCACTTCCGGGGTCACCGGGACTAGAGGTCAACACCTCGATACGAAATGTCACGGTTAACTCCCCCTGCACCTACGGTACATTAGGTGCGCTGCGCACCTACTATATATCTTTGTTAATTTACGGGTCAAATGATAACCAAATACACCCTTGTATACTACTGCCATATGATATATCTGTGTCTAACTCAGGTCTCACACCTCATATGATATATCTGTGTCTAACTCAGGTCTCACACCTCATATGATATATCTGTGTCTAACTCAGGTCTCACACCTCATATGATATATCTGTGTCTAACTCAGGTCTCACACCTCATATGATATATCTGTGTCTAACTCAGGTCTCACACTTCATATGATATATCTGTGTCTAACTCAGGTCTCACACCTCATATGATATATCTGTGTCTAACTCAGGTCTCACACCTCATATGATATATCTGTGTCTAACTCAGGTCTCACACCTCATATGATATATCTGTGTCTAACTCAGGTCGTGCACGATATGATATACCGTTGCTTATCGCTTTTAGAATTTAAGACTAGCGCGTGTAATTAGATTTGGTCTGTAGAATAAATAAACAAAATGAATCGTTCGTGATTAACATAAACACAAACACTTACCATAGAACGCGTACAATTTTTATTTAATTTTTAATTTTTTTTTTTTTTTTAGATAAACACAAAAATAGATCTTTTGTCTCTGAAATCAACATCTCGGAAGTCTAACTTTCTCTGTGCTTTATGTTTTCTTGCGTTCGTCAGCTTTCACCTCAGGCGAAGACCCTAGAGACTGAGAACTGAAATTTGCGTGTTGATCCATTTTTCCTTTGCCACACAGGCAGATAACTCCGTCTTCGGAGGCACTCATATTTTTCCAGCCGATGAGTAATTGACGTTTCAAGCTGGGCCAGAGACCAGGAGCGGTTGTCGCAGAGAGAAATCACAAATAAAATTCCCAACTAGTGCAGCTGGGATTTGAACTCACAACCTCTTTGTCAGATGACCAGTGTCTTGCCTCGAGACCAACCAGTTGTCCCCCTTCTTTGTGATCTGTCAAGTATCCATTGGAAGGAGAGGAAGTCCTGCTTCCATTTATTTATGTTTGTGTTTTCTGTTCTTTATTCTGTAGGCGTTAATCACCATTTCTTCTTTTGTTTATTTATCTTTCGTTGTGTCAGTCAAGATTTGGGAAATGACATCATTAAAATAAATGAGTGATTCATATATGCGGTAATGATGGCCGACGAGCATGTATTCGGTAATGATGGCCGACGAGCATGTATTCGGTAATGATGGCCGACGAGCATGTATTCGGTAATGATGGCAGACGAGCATGTATTCGGTAATGTTTGCCGACGAGCATGTATTCGGTAATGATGGCCGACGAGCATGTATTCGGTAATGATGGCCGACGAGCATGTATTCGGTAATGATGGCCGACGAGCATGTATTCGGTAATGATGGCCGACGAGCATGTGTTCGATAATGATGGCCGACGAGCATGTATTCGGTAATGATGGCCGACGAGCATGTATTCGGTAATGATGGCCGACGAGCATGTATTCGGTAATGTTTGCCGACGAGCATGTATTCAGTAATGATGGCAGACGAGCATGTATTCGGTAATGATGGCCTACGAGCATGTATTCGGTAATGATGGCCGACGAGCATGTATTCGGTAATGATGGCCGACGAGCATGTATTCGGGCTCTTACTTCCTCTTTAGGTGGAGAGAGATGTGTTTTTTTTTTAGCCGAGCTGTGTCGAGTTTGAGGAATGAGAGAGAGATGAAGAAAAGAGCAAGAAAGAAATGAGAGAAATAGAAAGATTTAAAGGGCGGTGTGAGAGGGGAGAAAGTAGGTAGAGACGGAGAAAGAGGGAAACAGAAAAGGAGAAACAGGGAAACAGAATAGGAGAAAAGATGGCATGTGGAGAACAATAATTTTAGGGGAAAGTGAACAAAGCTAGAGAGAGGTGTTTGTAAGATATAGGGAGTAGGGGAATGAGTGGAAGTGAAAAATTGGAAAACGAGAGAGAGAGAGAGAGAGAGAGAGAGAGAGAGAGAGAGAGAGAGAGAGAGAGAGAAGATTGAAAATGCCTTCTATATATATTAGGCAAGAAAGGAATCGACCGGTCTTGTCAAAATCTATCGAGAGTGGACAATTTGGGTTAGGAGACCTTTGGTGTGGTTCCTCCTGCACAGCCCGCCCTTCTTTTCCCTTCTAACTAATCCACACACCCACAATTCTTCCCATCCCCTTCCCCAATTATATATATATATACATTCTTCTTCTACCTTTTTCGATATCAGTGGAGCATAGGTCTTCAACAAACATTTTCCAAGTCGATCGGTTTTTTGCCATTCTTTTAGGATCATTCCATGTTTTCCCCATCATCTTCATCTCTGCTTCTATCTGTTCTTCTCCAAGATTTCCTTGGTCTTCCTCTTTGTCTTTTCCCCTGGGGATTCCAAAAAGGGTCTGTTGTAATATATAGATTGCTGCACAAATTACTTCCGCAATAGTAGTAGTAGCAGCTAATATTAGTAGTTGTAGTAGTAGTTGTTGTAGTAGTAGTAGTTGTTGTAGTAGTAGTAGTAGCACCTAGTAATAGTAGTTGTAGTAGTAGTTGTAGTAGTTGTTGTAGTTGTAGTTGTAGTTGTAGTAGTAGTAGTTGTAGTTGTAGTAGTAGTAGTAGTTGTAGTAGTAGTAGTAGTTGTAGTTGTAGTAGTGGTAGTTGTAGCAGCAGCAGTAGTATCAGTAGCAGCAGCAGCAGTAGCAGTAGCAGTAGTAGAAGCAGAAAAAGAAAGATAAGAAATACATGAAGAAGAAGAAGAAGATCCAGAATTCTCCACACACACACACACACACACACACACACACACACACACACACACACACACACACCCGCACACACACACACACACACACACACACACACACACAAACAGAATATTATACAAACGAAAGAGAAATAACAGAAATTGAAGATAATAATGAGGACGAGGAGGAGAGAAGGGCAGAAGAAGAAGTAGAAGCCTTTCAGCAAATGTTTGGTGTAACTCATTAGGAGATGAGAACATTTGCGTGTGTGTGTGTGTGTGTGTGTGTGTGCGTGCGTGTGCCTGCGTGCGTGCGTGCGTGTGTTTGTGTGTGTGTGATAACGATTTGCCAGCTTGGACCTAAATCTTTAACCAGAATTGCCGTGACTGAAACCTTCTTTGACATCCACTCCTTCGCTTTTTGTTCTTGCAAACAAAATAAACGAAATAAGGAGGTGTTTAGAGTACTTGGCCTGTGTTATTTACGTTGCACGTTATATATTTACCGGTTCTGTGACGTGTTATCACTGGCCGTAGACACACCGTCTTCAGCCTATATTTCTGCTTCAGTAAAAAAAGTAAAAAGTAAAGTACCCCCGTCACGCCAAGTGGCGTATAGGGAAATATGGTGTTCGTGACCTTATATTTTACAGACCTTCAGCACATGATTTTTGTGGTAATGTGGTCGGTATTACGCCCGTGCTGCTTTACTTTCCCAGAAAAAAAATCTGGTACCCATTTCAAGCTGGGTGAACCCGGAAGCCGTCGGTTGGGATCGAACCCTACCTCTTGTCCTTTGTAGTCCAGTTCACTAACCACTGAGCTATCGCGGCTACCCATATTTCTGCTTCAGTGCCTTACTTAATTTCTTTATTTAATTTTGTAAAAACATAATGGCTAACAAGAAGTAAGCTGGTTTCAATGACGAGAAAAAGCTGGCCAACATTCCCGAAGCTACTTCAGTGTACTGCCAGATGGTAACTTTCATAAAAGGATCCATTTTTTCTGGCATACTTTAATACACCATTGAAAACGAGGCGAAGAGGAGGCAGTTTGGAGATAACTCAAGTAGGGCAACGAAAACAAAGATGACTAGTGTGAGCCAGCTGTGAGGCACTCTGTGCAGATTTAGCTATTGACCGCGTGATCAGAGGTATCTGTGTTGTTACTCTAATGAGGTCACAAAACCTGTCTGTTGAGCAGGTCTGTTAGCAAGGAGAAGACACAAGCTACTGAAATTATCAATTGGAAACGAAATCAGTCCTAGATCTAGGTAAATAAAGTGATCGCGGACAAATTTAAAGGATGTTAAATGGGCGCGAATTGCGCTTTGTCGTTCTCGAAGAAAAATGCTGGATTTTCACCATTTCAGCCAAACACATCCTACAACACATACTTTCCGCCATCGACCGCTTCCTGCTTGTCTAGACTTCTTTCTTCTTGCATTAACTACATCGAGGAGGTGGCGTGAGATCTTGGTCAATTCTGGTTCATCGATCTTGACGTCAGAAATCAGCTATGAATCACTGACACTCGTCAAGCCATGCACTAGTCGTAGCCTCGTGTCCCGCTCTGCACTAACTAATTGATTGGTTGATTGATCGGTTGTATTCTGAAACGGTGAAGCTGAGAGTATCAAAAGTTAGTGCTCTACGACACTCTTACAGGAAGTTTCCGTTTAGTTGATTAGTTCGCAAGGTCCACATCAGCACTTTCGGAGTGATCCCAAAGCGAACAGAATACATGATGACTTGTCTAGACTGCACGGGTCGAGGCATAAAATTGGGTTGTACTTCTCTAAATTAACTTCCTTCCCTCCCCTGTACCATGGTTTATACTTTCATTAATTGTTCTGCCATGGTCTCTCTTCATCCCGCAAACAACAAGGAAGACAATCGATCTATTCGAAACAAAACACCGCAGAAGAATACTTCAGATACCATCATCATCGTGTGCCCTCTCCGCAACGAAGGTTGGCTACCATCGATCGCCATTCTACTCTGTTTCTTGCTTTGATGGTGCAGGCTGTCATAGATTGACTTGTCCTTCTTTTGATGTTACTCATCCATGTTAGTGTTGGTCTGCCTCTTTTTTGTCCATGTTAGTCTTGGTCTGCCTCTGCCTCTTTTACCTTGTATTTTCCCTTCCAATATTACTTTTAGTAGGCTGTTGTCTTTCAACATGCCCCAAAAACTCCAAAGAAAGCCATGGACAGATACCTTGGATAATGAAAAATAGCAATAAAGATATATTAAAAGATTGAAACATTAAAATGAACTGGCTTATAAACAGCAATCTACGGAGAACATTAAAATAATATGGCCTCGTCAAAGACACAATGGTCTCGAAAGAACAATAATGGAGGACATGGTTCCTGGGCGACGCATCAGGGGCAGAACAAGAAGGTGGAGGTACGAAAATGTATCTTGTTGATTGAAAACACATTAGGGTTAGACCAGGGTGAAGGTGGTTTCAAGACATCAAGGAGACCTTGAACATAACAAGAGAAGATGTGGGCAGGTCTGGCTGGAGACAGAGATCCTTTCAGACAGGATGTGGTGAATGCAACGTTCTGTGGGAAATCTGGCTGGAGACGGAGATTCCTTCAACCGAGCTGTGATTAATGTTACAACATTCTGCAAAGGACATGCAACCTGATGATGATGATGATGATCATAGAATTAGTTCTGGATATCTTAGTGGTGACCATAGAATAAGTTAAGTATATCTTAGTGGTGATCATAGAATAAGCTCTGTATATCTTAGAGGTGATCATAGAATAAGTTATGTATATCTTAGCGGTGATCATAGAATATGTTCTGTATATCTTAGCGGTGATCATAGAATAAGTTATATATATCTTAGCGGTGATCATAGAATAAGTTATGTATATCTTAGCGGTGATCATAGAATAAGTTATGCATATCTTAGTGGTGATCATAGAATAAGTTCTGTATATCTTAGTGGTGCTCATAGAATAAGTTGTGTATATCTTAGTGGTGATCATAGAATAAGTTTTGTATATCTTAGTGGTGATCATAGAATAAGTTCTGTATATCTTAGCGGTGATCATAGAATAAGTTCCGTATATCTTAGTGGTGATCATAGAATAAGTTATGTATATCTTAGCGGTGATCATTGAGTAAGTTCTGTATATCTCAAAATCAATGTTTCTGCCATAGCCATCTATAGTAGTAAGGCCATAGGGCAGAAATAAATTACCCCAATTTTGTGACGTTTTCAGTTTTGCAAGCAGAAGCAATTGTGGATAGAGTTTCGTCTCGTAAAATAACCATGAAAGCGTTTCGAGCTGCTGAACTTGTGGAGAGACTGTAATCTATCTCCCTGAGATAGAAAGAAATAAAGAAGACGGATGGGTGAAGAGAAAGTGTCGTTGGGAATGTAAATCATAGAAGTGTCCTCAATTTTGTAGACGGTGTGTGGCCCGATCATGGCAGTTTTCTTCCTTTGGTGATGAGGATCATGTAGTAGACCTCCAGGAAATGAACAGAACCCACAATTGCAAAGGCTGAAATATTTGTCAACAGACCACTGACAAGACGAGAAAAACTACGACGCTTCAGCGAATGCCTTCATCACGCACAAAACCAATAGCAACGCAAAAACAAATACGCAAAGCAAGTACTAATCTCATAACGGCGCTACAAGAAAACGTGGCCATGACCTTTGTGCCTATTGGTTACGTGATAAATAGACAATAGGCCAGGTAGGACCTCAAGGGCCAAAAAGGAGCCAAACATAGTCAGAAGGAGGGTCCCCTGACGATGGATTAAAGGAGGGTCTCACAGGACAGGAGGAAAAAAGAAAATAGGGGAGGAAAGGGCGAAGAAGAGCAGGAGACGATAAAGATTTCACATCGAGGAATAAAGATAGGACTCATGGGAACGTTTAAGAGAAGGTAGGTGATCAATGAGACGATAAAGATTTCGCATCGAGGAATAAAGATAGGACTCATGGGAACGTTTAAGAGAAGGTAGGTGATCAATGAGACGATAAAGATTTCGCATCGAGGAATAAAGATAGGACTCATGGGAACGTTTAAGAGAAGGTAGGTGATCAATGAGACGATAAAGATTTCGCATCGAGGAATAAAGATAGGACTCATGGGAACGTTTAAGAGAAGGTCGGTGATCAATGAGACGATAAAGATTTCGCATCGAGGAATAAAGATAGGACTCATGGGAACGTTTAAGAGAAGGTCGGTGATCAATGAGACGATAAAGATTTCGCATCGAGGTATAAAGATAGGACTCATGGGAACGTTTAAGAGAAGGCCGGTGATCAATGAGACGATAAAGATTTCGCATCGAGGTATAAAGATAGGACTCATGAGAACGTTTAAGAGAAGGTCGGTGATCCATGAAAAGAGTGAAAAAAGTTTAACTCTTTCGGATAGAGAGCGCCAAAACCTGCTTTGGGTCGGTTCTCCAAAGTGAATCGATTGTGGGTATCGGATAAGCAAGAGACGACGCCAGTAACCTGGAAATCCTCAGAGGCGTGATGGCCAGGAGATCTGAAATGGGAGGAGACATAATCGCGATCCATGTTGTACGAGTGTTCACGGCTCCAATCTTATAACGGATGGTCTGGTTGGCCAATGTACGTCACATGACAGAGGTTGCAAATGACGTCAACCGTGTATACCACGAATTGCTGAAGACGTCATGATTGTGGGGATTCTCTGGGATTTCCCTATCTGCCCGGTGGCCTTACTATTATTAATGACTGTGTTTCAACTGTGTTGATGTAATGTTAATGTTGATGTAATTTTACAGGGTTGACTCTTTGTTAGCTTATGTATTTTAAATGGTGATGAGGCGGACAGCAATTCCTTTCTTCATTTCTCTTACTCTGCTGTAGAATAAGGGTCTTCTTTTGTTCTAACTGTAGTACAACACTAGGTCTTCTACATCAACGGTCTCACCACCCTGGGATGGATCCCCTCCTCTTCGTTTTTTTTTATTCAAAATTATCATGGGGTCTTGACCGCTAGTGTTTGCTGGTCCACTGTGTTAATAGCAACTCGTGAGCCCCATGATCCCATTATAGGAACCTAGGAACCAATCCCTGGTTCGCTTACTGCCCCTATCGGTGTTCATTTACATTCCCAGAACAAGGAACTCGTACTAGTCACTCAAGACTTGGTTTTTTTTTTATTTTTCTGTCAGTTACAAAAAAAACAAACCAAAAAAAACAACAGAAACGAAAAGTCATTTTAAACTCTGTAGATACCGCCTCAATGCCGATTTACAAGTAAGTTTCTCTCCGGTTATTGTATTAATACGATTTACAAATAACTTTCCCTTCCTTTACTGCATAATGCGATTTACAAGTAACTTATTTGTATTTACTGCATCAATGCGATTTACAAGTAACGTTCTTCCATTTACTGCATCAATGCGATTTACAAGTAACGTTCTTTCATTTACTGCATCAATGCGATTTACAAGTAACTTATTTGCATTTACTGCATCAATACGATTTACAAGTAACGTTCTTCCATTTACTGCATCAATACGATTTACAAGTAACGTTCTTCCATTTACTGCATCAATGCGATTTACAAGTAACTTTCTTCCATTTACTGCATCAATGCGATTTACAAGTAACTTATTTCCATTTACTGCTTCAATGCGATTTACAAGTAACTTATTTCCATTTACTGCTTCAATGCGATTTACAAGTAACTTATTTCCATTTACTGCTTCAATGCGTTTTACAAGTAACTTATTTCCATTTACTGCTTCAATGCGATTTACAAGTAACTTATTTCCATTTACTGCTTCAATGCGATTTACAAGTTTCTCTTCCCCAGTTACCGCCTTAGTACTATTTACAGGTAGTCTGCTCCTAAGTTATTGCCTCACCGATTTACAGCCAAACTGTTTCCAGTTACTTCCCCACGATTTGAAAGCTTATCCTCCCCAGTTACGCCATCTGTACGACTTTCCAAGTAACTTCCAGCCACGCTCTTACCTCAATGGCGACCTTCAAGAACACCACCCCTCTCCATAGGTTTTTTTTTACTTGGGATATGATGACATCTCAAAAATCAAAACAGACACTCGTTTGAAACGTTGCGTGGGAGATAGGAAGAGTGAAGTATTTAAGATTCCACAGCTGGACGGAAAATGAGGAAGATACATGATGTATTGATGAAATGAATGAACGCCATCACTAGTTCATTATTTGTAATCATAGACCAAGCAGGCGGAGACAACTCATTGGATTGTTAGAAGAAAAAAAAAACAAGAAACATAAACTGCGCATTATTCCTTCCCTTTACTGCAATTAAACAAATTAATTTTTTTATCTTCTTTTAAGACATTTGCGTTTATTGTAAATTCTTGCTCTCTCTCTCTCTCTCTCTCTCTCTCTCTCTCTCTCTCTCTCTCTCTCTTACTTCCTGTCCTCTTTGTGGTGTGTGTTCTCTCTTCTGACATCACAAACTACACTTCGAAAGACTGTATCAGCAAGCAAGCGATTCTAAATTGTAGCAAAATGTATTTGTGTACTCTTGGTTAGACAAGGTTAATTAAATGTTATTTTGAGGCGCAGAAACGAGCTACACTTAAAGGCACAAATATGAATATATTCAAAAATATATTTTTAAAATGTAAATAATTTGGCCAACAAATTACACAACGGTAAAAAATAATAAAGTATTGAGGTATCTGAAAACAAAATAGAAATCTTAATTCAACAGGTCAGTTCTACCTGTCGATGGAACAACTCACCGTACTCATGACATCGATCTATTATAGAAAATGAAATTGTGATAGAAGGGGAACAAAAAGGGCTGAAACTAAAGCATGAAAAATGCAGAGACCATGAAAATATCAAAGAAATCAAACACACAAGAATGTAGAGTAAAACTGAGTGGAAAAATGCTGGAACAAGTGCATAGAATCAAATACCTGGGATCAATAATGACATAAGATAGTAGATGCACTTTAGAAATTAGAAGAAGAATAAGACAAGCAGCGACATAATTCTATTGAATGAAAAACATCGTATGTAACAAATTATTGTTAATTAATGTTAGAAAACGTGTCCTAAAGTGCTACATCGAACCTGTTCTACTATATGGAAGCGAGTCAGGAACGATAAGCAAGACAACACAAGGAACATTAGAGGCAGCTGAGATGGGGTTTATCAGGAGAATGTTACCAATTCCATGGATAGCCAAAATTACAAATGCAGAATGTTTAAAAGGAGCTGGAGAAACCAGAACCATCATCAAAATCATAAAGAAGAGACAATCTACATTTATTGGGCATGCGATGCGAAAAGAAGGCATTGAGAATACTATACCAACGGGCAGAATGAATAGAAAGAGTAACAGAGGACAACAAAGAGAAAAAATATTGAACAGTTTATCCAAATAACGAAATGAAAGATCACCGACTGAAATGATGAGATGCATGAAGGACTGAGTGATGTGGAAAGAGATGATCGCCTACACCAACCGGCATGTCACCTGATGATGACGATTATAGAAAAAAAATGTTAAAATGTAGAGGAAGCCACTCCAAGTTACTTCAATTACAAGAAATAAAAAACATTAAATGTGGAAACTGTGTGTCACGTGACATATGTCCAGGCTATTGTCACGTTCTTACCGTACACGAGCCAACATGTTCACGTCAATGGACCGGAAGTAAGAATGAATGCGCAACAAGTATTAATGTCAATATTGTGTGTTTTCCTCTCCATTGATACCTCACACGTTTTGCTGTAATAAAGCGGTTCTTTCTGTCATATAATAAGAGTAGGCACGTTGTGCAGGCTTGACTGTTGTGAAGAGCGGAAGAGCAATGGACTAGGCTGCTATGCTAAATGCTCTCACGGAGACAGACGCATACATGAGTTTAACAATAAAAATGAATCTACAGCCTTGACCTCATAGCAGGAACAAGAAGTCAAAAGTGGCGGTACCGGACAAGAGAGCTCTGTGCGGAGGCAAAGAAGACTGGACACAGAACTGGTGTTGTCATTTGCGACGAGTTCATGGATGTACTGAGTAGGCAGTCTTAGCTCTTATTGAGCTATCCGATGTGGATGATTTGTTTGCGAGGATGAATGACTGATTAAACAAGTAACTAGCTAACTGAGTAATTGACTGACTGACAGTCTAACTAACTAACCAATTAACCAATCAATCAACTAATTAACCAATCAGCCAACCAAACAACTAACTAGCTAGCTAACTAATAAAGTAATTGACCGACTGACAGTCTAACCAACTAACCAATTAACCAATCTACCAATCTACCAACTAATTAACCAATCAGCCAACCAAACAACTAACTAGCTAGCTAACTAATAAAGTAATTGACTGACTGACAGTCTAACCAATTAACCAATCAACCAACTAATTAACCAATCAGCCAACCAAACAACTAACTAGCTAGCTAACTAATAAAGTAATTGACTGACTGACAGTCTAACCAATTAACCAATCTACCAACTAATTAACCAATCAGCCAACCAAACAACTAACTAGCTAGCTAACTAATAAAGTAATTGACTGACTGACAGTCTAACCAATTAATCAATCTACCAACTAATTAACCAATCAGCCAACCAAACAACTAACTAGCTAGCTAACTAATAAAGTAATTGACTGACTGACAGCCTAACCAATTAACCAATCAACCAACTAATTAACCAATCAGCCAACCAAACAACTAACTAGCTAGCTAATTAATAAAGTAATTGACTAACTGACAGTCTAACCAACTAACCAATTAACCAATCAACCAACTAATTAACCAATCAGCCAACCAAACAACTAACTAGCTAGCTAACTAATAAAGTAATTGACTGACGGACAGTCTAACCAACTAACCAATTAACCAATCACCCAACTAATTAACCAATCAGCCAAACAAACAACTAACTAGCTAGCTAACAAATAAAGTAATTGACTGACTGACAGTCTAACCAACTAACCAATTAACCAATCTACCAATCTACCAACTAATTAACCAATCAGCCAACCAAACAACTAACTAGCTAGCTAACTAATAAAGTAATTGACTGACTGACAGTCTAACCAACTAACCATCCAACAAACCAACCAACCCCCCAAAAACAACAACTAACAAACCAATCAGCTATCCAACTAACTAATTATCAACGTCTAAAGCAAGAGCTCTCTGTGTATATCTTTAGAGCAAGTATTGACTCATTTCTGCCGAAGGTGATTTAGTACCTTACTGGGGTCAAGACAGCAACTTTGTTGACAGCGGCCAGCGACCCACAGCTGACCGTGTCTGTCAGGATAAGCCAATAATAGAGCTGATCAGGACAAAGCTTCACCTTCAAGCAGTGCTCTTGGGAACAAATGGTTCTGTCTGGCCAAGTGAGCATGGGTTGAAGAGGGAAGGCAACTTGCTACTCAAAAAATGCAATGCTGAAGTCGGATGTACCAAGAGGATCGGATATAACAGTCCTTACAGCAAACCATAACACAACGTGTCTATGCCTACTTAACGTCCTCCTAAGGACGGACGATGAAGAATAGTAGTCGTTGGGTGAACGTCAACAAGATAGAACATCCGAGTAATCCAACATAGAAATATAACGGCGTTATGATACAATCATGAGAAGGAACTACAAGAAATTATAGCCACAAAAGTGAAAGGAAGCAACAAAAAAGTTTTAGTCTGAACAATAGGAAAACAGAAATAATCGTCATATAAAATAAATGATCATCACCATCGTGCAACATAAAATAAACAGGGCAAATCTGAAACAAGTGCAACGCGTCAAATACTTGGGCACAATAATAACATCAGATGGAAGATGCACCACAGAAATAAAAAGCAGAATAGCTCAGGCCAAAATAGCATTTCAGAAAATTCAAAATTCCGTGTGCGAAAAGTCTATGTCAATAGAAGTGAAAAATAGCGTTTATCGGTGCTGTATAGAGCCAATTCTGACCTATGGAAAGGAGTCACGGACAGTAGACAAACAAATGAAAAGACAATTAGAGGCCACAGAGATGGGATTTCTCAGAAGAATGTTGATAGTTTCCTGCACAGTTAAAGAGACCAACGAGGAAATTCTCAAAGAGGCCAATACAAAAAGGGAGCTCTTAAAAAAAACATCAGCGCATCATGAGTAGAAGAAAGTTAGAATACTTGGTTACAACTGGCAAAATACAGGGAAAGAGATATCGCGGACGACAAAGAGAGAAGATACTAGATAGCTTAGTGTCATGGCACGGTAAACAGTCAACAACAGAACTGATACGCTCTGATGTACAAACGTAAAAGAGTAAAGTACCCCGTCACGGCAAGTGGCGTACAGGGAATATGGTGTTAGTGACCATAAATTGCACAGACCTTCGGCACATAATTTTTAGGGTAATGTGGCCGGTATTACGCCAGTGCCGCTTCACTTTCCTAGAAAAAAATTCGGTACCAATTAAAGGCTGGGTGAACCCGGAAGCCGTCGGTTGGGATCGAACCCTACCCCTTGTCCTTTGTAGTCCAGTTCACTAACCACTGAGCTATCGCGGCTCCACGCTCTAATGTGGATGCAATTTATACACTGAGTAAACCTTTAAAAACATCACAGAGATGTCAGGCCTACAAATTAATGGAAAGATAATCAGTAACTTAAGATACCCTGATGATACTTTATTACTAGCATACAATCCTAAAGATCTACAGCAATTACTTAATGAAATAAACATGATAAGCAAAAAATATAGATTAGATATGAATATCAAAAAGACGAAAACTATGATCATAAACAAAGAAAATACTCAAAAGCTATAAGTGGATATCAAAGTTGAAGGAATAGACCTGGAGATAGTACAGAGCTACAACTACCTGGGACATACTATAACCAGTGATGGAAAATGGAAAACTGAAATAAACAAAAGAATAGGAATGGCAAAAGGTAATTTTAATGCAATTACAATAGTCAGCCTATGACAACCTGCACCATCAAAGCAAGAGACAGAGCGGAATGGCGCTCCATGGTAGCCAACCTTCGATGCTGAGACGGCACTCGATGATTATGATGATGAATGTGGATAGATAATTGTGGAAGGACATGATCGCCTATGCCAACACATATGGCACATGATGATGATAAAATCAGAGAAAGTCAAGATGACATTTAATGACCCGAAAAGAACCGGAAATAACAGGAACGGATGTAGAAACGTTAGCTTGGAAAAAAATCTCGATATTTTTATTCGAAATGAGAAATGTGTCGATCGGACAGTTCCGAGTTGATCATTAAACCAGAAATAACTGACCAGTGGATGACGGAATTAAATGAAGGCTATAGTGTGCAGGGTACAACGGTTTGTTAGGTCTGGTGTACACAGTTTGTCACAACATGGCCAACTACAGACATAACTCGACAATCAAGCATATCTTTGTCGCTCCAAACGTAAACGATGTGTTCAGGTAAACGATATATTCAGGTAAACGATATGTTCAAGTAAACGATGTGTTCAGGTAAACGATGTGTTCATGGAAACGATGTGTTCAGGTAAACGATGTGTTCAGGTAAACGATGTGTTCAGGTAAACGATGTGTTCAGGTAAACGATGTGCTCAAGTCAACGATGTGTTCAAGTAAACGATGTGTTCATGGAAACGATGTGTTCAGGTAAACGATGTGTTCAGGTAAACGATGTGTTGAATTAAACGATGTGTTCAGGTAAACGATATATTCAGGTAAACGATGTGTTCAAGTAAACGATGTGTTCAGGTAAACAATGTGTTCAAGTAAACGATGTGTTCAAGTAAACGATGTGTTCAAGTAAACGATGTGTTCAGGTAAACGATGTGTTCATGTAAACGATGTGTTCAGGTAAACGATGTGTTCAAGTAAACGATGTGTTCAGGTAAACGATGTGTTCAGGTAAACGATGTGCTGAAGTAAACGATGTGTTCAGGTAAATGATGTGTTCAAGTAAACGATGTGTTCAGGTAAACGATGTGTTCAGGTAAACGATGTGTTCAAGTAAACGATATGTTCTAGTAAACGATGTGTTCAAGTAAACGATGTGTTCAGGTAAACGATGTGTTCAAGTAAACGATGTGCTCAAGTAAACGATGTGTTCAGGTAAAAGATGTGTTCAGGTAAACGATGTGTTCAAGTAAACGATGTGTTCAGGTAAACGGTGTGTTCAGGTAAACGATGTGTTCAAGTAAACGATGTGTTCAGGTAAACGATGTGTTCAAGTAAACGATGTGTTCAGGTAAACGATGTGTTCAGGTAAACGATGTGTTCAGGTAAACGATGTGTTCAAGTAAACGATGTGCTCAAGTAAACGATGTGTTCAAGTAAACGACGTGTTCAAGTAAACGATGTGCTGAAGTAAACGATGTGTTCAGGTAAACGATGTGTTCAGGCAAACGATGTGTTCAAGTACACGATATGTTCAGGTAAACGATGTGTTCAAGTACACGATATGTTCAGGTAAACGATGTGTTCAAGTAAACGATGTGTTCAGGTAAACGATGTGTTCAGGTAAATGATGTGTTCAGGTAAACGATGTGCTGAAGTAAACGATATGTTCAGGTAAACGATGTGTTCAGGTAAACGATGTGTTCAGGTAAACGATGTGCTGAAGTAACGATATGTTCAGGTAAACGATATGTTCAGGTAAACGATGTGTTCAGGTAAACGATGTGCTGAAGTAAACGATATGTTCAGGTAAACGATGTGTTCGGGTAAACGATGTGCTGAAGTAAACGATGTGTTCAAGTAAACGATGTGTTTAGGTAAACGATGTGTTCAAGTAAACGATATGTTCAGGTAAACAATGTGTTCAAATAAACGATGTGTTCAGGTAAACGATGTGTTCAGGTAAACGATATGTTCAGGTAAACGATGTGTTCAGGTAAACGATGTGTTCAGGTAAACGATGTTTTCAAGTAAACGATGTGTTCAGGTAAACGGTGTGTTCAGGTAAACGATGTGTTCAGGTAAACGATGTGTTCAAGTAAACGATATGTTGAGGTAAACGATGTGTTCAGGTAAACGATGTGTTCAGGTAAACGATGTGTTCAGGTAAACGATGTGTTCAAGTAAACGATGTGTTCAGGTAAACGATATGTTCAGGTAAACGATGTGTTCAGGTAAACGATGTGTTCAGGTAAACGATGTGTTCAAGTAAACGATGTGTTCAGGTAAACGATGTGTTCAGGTAACCTATGTGTTCAAGTAAACGATGTGTTCAGGTAAACGATGTGCTCAAGTAAACGATGTGTTCAGGTAAACGATGTGTTCAGGTAAACGATGTGTTCAAGTAAACGATGTGTTCAAGTAAACGATGTGATCAGGTAAACGATGAGTTCAGGTAAACGTAATGTTCAGGTAAACGATGTGTACAGGTAAACGATGTGTTCAAGTAAACGATGTATTCAGGTAAACGATGTGTTCAAGTAAACGATGTGTACAGGTAAACGATGTGTTCAGGTAAACGATGTGTTCAAGTAAACGATGTGTTCAGGTAAACGATGTGTTCAGGTAAACGATGTGTTCAAGTAAACGATGTGTTCAGGTAAACGATGTGTTCAGGTAAACGATGTGTTCAGGTAAACGTAATGTTCAGGTAAACGATGTGTTCAGGTAAACGATGTGTTCAAGTAAACGATGTTTTCAGGTAAACGATGTGTTCAAGTAAACGATATGTTCAGGTAAATGATGTGTTCAAGTAAACGATGTGTTCAAGTGTATGGGGGAAAACAGCAAAGACACTGACCGACTTCTGTTGCATGTTATCACATGAAAACGTATAACATCTCATTGGCAGTAGCGGCCCGTCAACGAAAGAAGTAAAACATGTGATAGGAGTAAAACATGTGATAAAAGTGAAACATGTGATAGGAGTAAAACATGTAATAAAAGTGAAACATGTGATAGGAGTAAAACATGTGATAGAAGTGAAACATGTGATAGGAGTAAAACATGTGATAGAAGTGAAACATGTGATAGGAGTAAAACATGTGATAGAAGTGAAACATGTGATAGAAGTAAAACATGTAATAGAAGTAAAACATATGCTAGAAGTAAAAAATGTGATAGAAGTGAAAAATGTGATAGAAGTGAAACATGTGATAGGAGTA
Source organism: Megaustenia siamemsis (assembly GCA_032433765.1). Classification (NCBI taxonomy): domain Eukaryota; kingdom Metazoa; phylum Mollusca; class Gastropoda; order Stylommatophora; family Ariophantidae; genus Megaustenia; species Megaustenia siamemsis. The sequence goes on along the minus strand of JAVIAB010000125.1, from coordinate 87,772,864 downwards.
AAACATGTGATAGAAGTAAAACATGTGGTAGGAGTGAAACATGTGATAGAAGTAAAACATGTGATAGGAGTAAAACATGTGGTAGGAGTAAAATATGTGATAGAAGTGAAACATGTGATAGGAGTAAAACATGTGATAGAAGTGAAACATGTGATAGAAGTAAAACATGTGATAGAAGTGAAACATGTGATAGAAGTAAAACATGTGATAGAAGTAAAACATGTGATAGAAGTAAAAAAATGTGATAGAAGTGAAACATGTGATAGGAGTGAAACATGTGATAAAAGTAAAACATGTGATAGGAGTAAAACATGTGGTAGGAGTATAACATGTGATAGAAGTAAACCATGTGATAGGAGTATCACATGTGGTAGGAGTAAAATATGTGATAGGAGTAAAACATGTGATAAAAGTAAAACATGTGATAGGAGTACAACATGTGATAAAAATAAAACATATGATAGGAGTAAAACATGTGGTAGGAGTAAAACATGTGATTGGTGAAATGAGTATATATAGTAGAGCGGCAAAGAAGCTAATACATATATCAAGTTTGATGTTTTAGCACTGGTTAGTTAACTACGCAATTACTCGTGTGTGGTCGTGGTGATATATATCAGTTATCACGAGAACTGGTCGATCACATTCCGCGCTAATATGAGCGCATACAACATCAACAATATCGCTCATTTGTGGTGAAAATCAATAACATAAGAGGAAACAGCAAGCTTGTTCAAAAAGCATCAAGAAAACACAGGCTATACTCACGAATCTACTGGCTTTGTAAGAACAAAATAGTAACTAATGCATACACACTTCAGCGAAGTATAGACACATATATCACTTGATATAAACATGTACTATATAATAGAGCATTTAATTATTTGGACTCCACGAATCCACTGTTATGATGTTTCATACAACAAATGCAGTTTAAGTAGAGCGAGCAAGCTCGCGTTTGTTTGTAGCGCGAGCCTGTGAGCGAGTGGTCTTGTCACTCGGGGATAACATCGACCTCTTTCTTATTCCTGCATGGAACGTGACAGATTTTCAGCCGAGGCTGTCAAATACAAGGTTGATATTGGGCCTGGTGTCTCTCGTTTGCTTAGTGAATTGATGGAACGATCGTCTGAGTAAATGGGCATTGATTTACATTAATTTTATTTACAATGTGCCTGCATCCTTAAAAATGGACAAATTATCACAGATTATATTTATTTACATTTTCTTAGAATTTATATTTTCTTTATTCATATATCGTGTAGCCTTCACTGTGACGCACTTTGCCAAGGGTATCGACTTCGGCGAGCGCTTAACCTGAAACTCTTCCGCAGCTCTTTCATTTTTTGAGTGCTTGAGATATTAGTGACGTCATCTCAATTGGTGCATGTAAGAGCTGCGTTCTTTCATGTATTTGTATACTTTGTTGTCTTGCCAAGGAAATCTTACTGCCAACAAGGGAACTAGGTGGTTTAGAGATTAGACGTTAGATTCTGGACAGCAAGGTCCCGGGTTCGGTTCCCACCACAAAAGGTGGACATTTCTCCAAAATCGAACCGTGGTATATTCGTGGCTTTACCCTCCCCCGGATCTTTGAGAAGTTAGATCCGATGTCTAGCGCTCTCAGAAAACTAGAAAAAAGAAGGGCCTAAGTGAACGTGCGCACGTTAAAGAACACTTGTCAGTTTAAAGTCGAAAAGAGGCCAAAAATGGCCGCTGTCTTGTCAAATGTTATTAAGCAAATCTACCCATCCAGGCAGAAGACGGATCTATCGGGCCGAAAGGGGCAGATATCGCTGTGTTGTCGTAAACTAGCGTCACAACGCATGTACGTCAACTTAACGGTTAAACCCTAAGAAGAAGAAGATATGACAGTCAAAAGAACAGATCCGAAAACGTACACACTATGGATTTGACTGAAATATTGTGCCAGCCCTTGCTGTCAATGTCGCAGTATAGAGATGCACGGCTGTTGAAGGCATACACAATTCTACGAAAAAACACAATTATTTTGAAAGTCACACTTCAACACAAAATCATCCTTCTATATAGGTCAGTTCAGCATAACCATATCTCAATCATAGCTGACACTAGGAGCTCGTGGTTGTCTCAACTATTATCTCTAACTAGGGAACTAACCAACCCCATTACAGGTGACACTAGGGGCTTGTGGTTGTCTTAACAATCATCTCTAAATAGGGAGTTAACCAACCCTTTTATAGGTGACACTAGGAGATCGTGGTTGTCCCAACAATCATCTCTAACTATGGAACTAACCAACCCCATCACAGGTGACACTAGGGGCTCGTGGTTGTCTCAACAATCATCTCTAACTAGGGAACTAACCAACCCCATCACAGGTGACACTTGGGGCTCGTGGTTGTCTCAACAATCATCTCTAACTAGGGAACTAACCAACCCCATCTCAGCTGACACTAGGGGCTCGTGGTTGTCTCAACAATCATCTCTAACTAGGGAACTAACCAACCCCATCTCAGCTGACACTAGGGGCTCGTGGTTGTCCCAACAATCATCTCTAACTAGGGAACTAACCAACCCCATCTCAGCTGACACTAGGGGCTCGTGGTTGTCCCAACAATCATCTCTAACTAGGGAACTAACCAACCCCATCTCATGTGACACTAGGGGCTCGTGGTTGTCTCAACAATCATCTCTAACTAGGGAACTAACCAACCCCATCTCATGTGACACTAGGGGCTCGTGGTTGTCCCAACAATCATCTCTAACTAGGGAACTAACCAACCCCATCACAGGTGACACTAGGGGCTCGTGGTTGTCTCAACAATCATCTCTAACTAGGGAACTAACCAACCCCATCTCATGTGACACTAGGGGCTCGTGGTTGTCTCAACAATCATCTCTAACTAGGGAACTAACCAACCCCATCTCATGTGACACTAGGGGCTCGTGGTTGTCCCAACAATCATCTCTAACTAGGGAACTAACCAACCCCATCTCAGCTGACACTAGGGGCTCGTGGTTGTCCCAACAATCATCTCTAACTAGGGAACTAACCAACCCCATCTCATGTGACACTAGGGGCTCGTGGTTGTCTCAACAATCATCTCGAGGTAGGGAACTAAGGCCATTGACATTGATGAAGGATCTATCATCATCATCATCATCATCATCATCATCATCATTGATTGCCGTCTCCGCAACGAAGGTTGGCTACCATGGAGCGCCATTCTGTTCTGTCTCTTGCTTTGATGGTGCAGGTTGTCATAGGCTGATTTGTCCATCTTTTAATGTAACTCGTCCTTGTATTTTCCCCTCCAGGATTACTTTTAGTAGGCTGTTGTGTCTTTTAACATGCCCCAAAAATCGCATTTTTTTTGTTTGAATTGTGCTTAGTAGTTCCCTTTTCATTTTTTAGTTGTTTTAAGATTTCATTGTTTGTTTTCTTTTCCTTCCATCCAATTCTACCTATTCTTCTATATATCCACATTTCAAAGGCTTCAATTCTCTATTTTGTTTTCTTGTCTAATGTCCATGTTTCTGCACCATTTAAGAATATTGAGACGATGTAACATTTTGCTATTCTTAGTTTTAGCCCTGGTGTTATTTGTTTTGATGTTAGTATGTTCTTCATTAAAATTAGAACGACCTATAAATGTTTGTATTACACTCAACATATTTATGTGCGGACGAGTAGAGTGAAGGATCAATTCCTGGCTGAAAACCCCGGTAATGAGAAGCACAAACATGTAAGTGACCGAGAAAGGAAGTTATTCAAAAGAAGAAATAGCCGTGTACGGTCTGATAGACAGACAGTATTGTTGTTGACTTCCGCTCAATAAGGCGGATAGGCGACAGGAACCGTTTAGGCATTGTATGAAAAGTGTTCCTTGTTGCAGTTTCCTTATATTCCAAGTCCGACTTGCTGCTGGAGCTACTGAGTCTAGTGCTCTGTGCACACCGTGAGCTGTGCTTTTCATCCGGATCGTGTTTCGATATTCCGATTGCTTATGAACGAATGATGATATCGTATGATGAAGGGCAGTTCAGCTGCATTCACTTTCAGTACCGCTTGGGGTTATGTCTGTTGACGTGTGCTATAGCGGTTATAATGGGGACTGCGGCTGCCTTTTTTTGTTTGGATATTCCATGAGATCATAATTTGGATGATTTCACTGGCACGAGCGGTTGAGCAATTGTGGAGTTTCATTCTTTTGCAGTAATACCGGGGTTTTTCGAATAGCTAAAACTATAGATATAACTATAACTAAAACTATAGATATAACTATAACAGTACTGTTGTGTGAATGGGGAAGTAAAGCGCCGAAGTTGTAGGATCATGAATAGATGCTTCGGGGTTAGTATCAAAGACATCGGAACCTATATACCTAGGCACGTTCATATAAAATGTTATAAAATAATAAAATATTTTGTCTTGCCATTTGATGTGCATTATTCTGCGGAGACATCGCATGTGGAAGACATTTAGTCTGTTTTCGTGATTTGAGTATGTTGTCCAGGTTTCTTTATAAGTAAAGTAAAGTACCCCCGTCACGCCAAGTGGCGTATAGGGAAATATGGTGTTAGTGACCATATATTTTACAGACCCTCGGCACATGATTTTTTGGGGTAATGTGGTCGGTATTACGCCCGTACCGCTTCACTTTCCCAGAAAAAAATCCGGTACCCATTAAAGGCTGGGCGAACCCGGAAGCCGTCGGTTGAGATCGAACCCTACCTCTTGCCCTTTATAGTCCAGTTCACTAACCAGTGAGCTATCGCGGCCCCCAGGCACATCCGTATATTGTATTAATAAGGTCCGCGGGCTGAAAGGAATTCCCCAAAGCTCTACGAGATTCTCTTGTTGTCCCTTCTGAGCACATGCCTGACATATGTCAATTTTGTCCTCCTAATTGTAAATCGTTGGTCGCATGGCCGTTTCTCTTATTTCTGTATTAATCTTGCTCATGTTTAAGAATGGAGACTGCAGCCGAGAGGTGGTTGATTGAGACTATACCGCACACGGCTGTAATAGTGTCTCAGCCGAAACTGGAGAAAGTTCACGGCTGCTACACGAGTAATTGGCTTACATGGATGTTTATCCAGGAAATGGAGTGGAATTGCTAGTCCAATGGCATGGAATGCGCTGTCCAGAAAGACACTAGAGGTTGGGACCCTGGTCACAGATGGGGAGAGGTATGTGAGGCGATGAAAAAAAAAGAGCCCTGTCACGCCAAGTAGCGTATAAGGAATATAGTACTAGTGATCATAATTTGTATAGACCTCGGCACATGATTTTTGGGGGTAATGTGGTCGGTATTACGTCCGTGCTGCTTTACTTTTTCAGAAAATATCCGGTACCCATTTAAGGCTAGGCGAACCCGGAAGCCGTCGATCAGGATTGAACCTGACCATGTGAGGCAATGACTGTACACTTAATGGAGGACACGGCTCTAGATGTTTATTCTAGCCCGAGGTGAATGTACAGTCAGCCATGATAGTCATCATTCACCATTCGCTGTCTGCATAAGGCACTGTGCACGAATGAGTCTGCCCAATATATAGGAATTTTCCTCACAAAAAAAATCAATGCATTGCGAACAGCAACACATGAAATGAATATTAACATTTAAAAAAACCCACTTTATTTTCAAGAAACAATAACTCAAAGGTGCTGCCAAAGATTTCAAATACGCACATCAGGTATAAAAAAAATTGTAAACTATACGTAGCGTTTGTTTGAAACGATTGTAAACTATACTTAGAATTTGTGTTAAAAAATTGTAAACCATACTTAGAGTTTATGTTAAAAGATTGTAAACCATACTTAGAGATTGTGTTAAAAGATTGTAAACCATACTTAGAGTTTGTGTTAAAAGATTGTAAACCATACTTAGAGATTGTGTTAAAAGATTGTAAACCATACTTAGAGTTTGTGTTAAAAGATTGTAAACCATACTTAGAGTTTGTGTTAAAAGATTGTAAACTATACTTAGAGTTTGTGTTAAAAGATTGTAAGAGTTTGTGTTAAAAGATTGTAAACCATACTTAGAGTTTGTGTTAAAAGATTGTAAACCATACTTAGAGTTTGTGTTAAAAGATTATAAACTATACTTAGAGTTTGTGTTAAAAGATTGTAAACTATACTTAGAGTTTGTGTTAAAAGATTGTAAGAGTTTGTGTTAAAGATTGTAAACTATACTTAGAGTTTGTTTTCGAACTCGAACACGAAAAAAAGAGCAGCCACAGCATTTAGAAAATACAGGAAACCAACAAGAAACCGGAAGTAAGAACAACAAACAATGCTTGAAATAAATAGTGAAGTTCACATTTGTACGTGGAAATGTTCCGTGATATTGATTACCTTGTTCGTATCACGATATAGAACATACCAGTGATGGGTATTCAAAGAGTTTTGGCAGTCCTACCCGAGAGATACTTTGCTCTGAAAGCACATTATTATTTCTAATTATATGGTGTTTAGAGTTTAAAGGTTTGTTATCAAATCCCAGAAGAAGAAACGAGAAATGTAAACACTTTCATTATGACTTGGGTTTTTTTGCTCTAGAAGCTGTAATTGCCAACTGATGTTTGTTTGTTTCTTCACAGGGTTCTAACGGTTTTTGAAAGAATAATTTGTTGCAGACATTAGATCGTTTAGTTGAGAACAAAACACAGACGATGATAATAGTCTAGAGGTTTTGATGAACACGTTATATAGATCGTCTAAAGTGTACGAAGCAGAAGAGAGAGAAGTAGGAGAAGGGGTAGTGGTAGTAGTTTTAGGAGTAGCAGTAATATGTACAGTAGTAGGAGCAGTAGTAGGAGCAGTAGTAGGAGCAGTAGGTGGTGCAGTAGTTGGTGTAGTAGTAGGATAAATTGTAGGAGCAGTAGGTGGTGCAGTAGTTGGTGCAGTAGTAGGAGCAGTAGGTGGTGCAGTAGTTGGTGCAGAAGTAGGAGAAATAGTAGGAGCAGTAGGTGGTGCAGTAGTTGGTGCAGTAGTAGGAGAAGTAATAAGAGAAATAGTAGTAGCAGTAGGTGATGCAGTAGTTGGTGCAGTAGTTGGTGCAGTAGTTGGTGCAGTGCAGTAGGTGGTGCAGTAGTTGGTGCAGTAGATGGTGCAGTAGTTGGTACAGTAGTAGGAGAAATAGTAGGAGCAGTAGGTGGTGCAGTAGTTGGTGCAGTAGTAGGAGCAGTAGGTGGTGCAGTAGTTGGTGCAGAAGTAGGAGAAATAGTAGGAGCAGTAGGTGGTGCAGTAGTTGGTGCAGTAGTAGGAGAAGTAATAGGAGAAATAGTAGTAGCAGTAGGTGGTGCAGTAGTTGGTGCAGTAGTTGGTGCAGTAGTTGGTGCAGTGCAGTAGGTGGTGCAGTAGTTGGTGCAGTAGATGGTGCAGTAGTTGGTACAGTAGTAGGAGAAATAGTAGGAGCAGTAGGTGGTGCAGTAGTTGGTGCAGTAGTAGGAGCAGTAGGTGGGGCAGTAGTTGGTGCAGAAGTAGGATAAATAGTAGGAGCAGTAGGTGGTGCAGTAGTTGGTGCAGTAGTAGGAGCAGTAGGTGGTGCAGTAGGTGGTGCAGTAGGTGGTGAAGTAGGTGGTGCAGTAGTTGGTGCAGTAGTAGGAGCAGTAGGTGGTGCAGTAGTCGGTGTAGTAGGTGGTGCAGTAGTTGGTGCAGTAGTAGGAGCAGTAGGTGGTGCAGTAGGTGGTGCAGTAGGTGGTGCAGTAGTTGGTGCAGTAGTAGGAGCAGTAGGTGGTGCAGTAGTCGGTGTAGTAGTAGGAGCAGTAGGTGGTGCAGTAGGTGGTGCAGTTGTTGGTGCAGCAGGTGGTGCAGTAGTAGGAGAAGTAGTAGGAGAAGTAGTAGGAGAAATAGCAGGAGCAGTAGGTGGTGCAGTAGTTGGTGAAGTAGTAGTAGAAATATTAGGAGCAGTAGTTGGTGCAGTAGAAGGAGAAGTAGTAGACTTTCCATCCAATTCTACCTATTCTTTTATATATACAAATTTCAAAGGCTTTAATTTTATGTTCTGTTTTCTTGTCTAATGCCCATGTTTCTGCACCATACAGAAATATTGAGAAGATGTAACATTTTGCTATTCTTAGTTTTAGCCCTGGTGTTATTTGTTTTGATGTTAGTATATTTTAAATGGCATTAAAATTACTTTTTGCCATACCTATTCTTTTGTTTATTTCAGTTGTACATTTTTCATCACTGGTTATAATATGTCTCAGGTAGTTGTAGCTCTGAACTGTCTCCAAGTCTATTCCCTCAACTTTGATATTTAATTGTAGGTCTTGACAATCTTCTTTGTTTATGATCATAGTTTTAGTCTTTTTGATATTCATATCTAGTCCATATTTTTTGCTTGTCATATTTATTATATTAAGTAATTGTTGTAGATCTTTAGGATTTTCTGCTAGTAGTGCAGTATCATCAGCATATCTTAGGTATCTGCATGTACATCAGGTCAAAACTGGGGACGCCAGAAAAGAGCGCTGCACGGGGAGGCACGAATAACAAATCAACACAGAACTGGAGTCATCAGTCTCCACACACTGAGAGACATACTGGGGAGGGGATCTAAGTTCTTATGGACGTATCCCACGTGCAGTGAGTATGATCCGACAACTAAACTGGACTATATTTATCAACTCCATTATAACAATCTAACAAACCATTCCCTTTGTCCCCAAGTGTCTACAGTGAGCTGTTTTAGTAACTTCCCATTTCTTTGAATCGTGCATTTCCTGGAAATACTTTTCTTATTGCGATCATTAATTATGTCTTTTCATGGATGGGTGGGTTATGGGGGGGGGGGGGGGGGGGGCGCTAATCTCTACCCTTGCCAAGAGACTCGAACAGAAGCGTTTGTGTGTAGCACAGACATTTATCTACATCAGACACGACACTCATAAATATTGACGTATTAAACATATTTGCTGACGGGTGTCTGCGCGCGCGTTCTGAGATCGTTTATTCAATGACTTTACTGTTTGATTTAACTGACAGCGCATGCGCATTAGGTTTTCTTTCCCGAGTATTGTTATTGATGTATTGCCTCAAACACCGGGCTCACTCACTCCTGCATACTCTATCGTAAACCTTTTTCTTTCACTTTTATTTTCTATTACAATTTACCTACCTACCTACCTACCTACCTACCCACACAACACCCACCCAACACCCACCCACTACCCAACCATTTCAGAGAAAAGAGCGTTTCCAAAGTGTTTTAGAATTAAGTTGAAATATACAGGATTGGGAAATACATTGACAATGGAGTCAAGACAGAAGATTGAGAAACACATGGACAAAGTAGACAAGACAGAAGATTGGGAAACACATGGACAAAGTAGTCAGAGACAAATGATTAAGAAACACATGGATAAAGTTGTCAGAGACAGAAGATTGGGAAACACATGGACAAAATAGTCAGAGACAGAAGATTGGGAAACACATGGACAAAATGGTCAGAGACAGAGATTGGGAAACACATGGACAAAGTAGTCAGAGACAGAAGATTGGAAAACACATGGACAAAGTAGTCAGAGACAGAAGATTGGGAAACACATGGACAAAGTAGACAAGACAGAAGATTGGGAAACACATGGACAAAGTAGTCAGAGACAGATGATTGGGAAACACATGGACAAAGTAGTCAGAGACAGAAGATTGGGAAACACATGGACAAAGTATTCAGAGACAGAAGATTGGGAAACACATGGACAAAGTAGTCAGAGACAGAAGATTGGGAATATATGGACAAAGTAGTCAGAGACAGAAGATTGGGAAACACATGGACAAAGTAGACAAGACAGAAGATTGGGAAACACATGGACAAAGTAGTCAGATACAGAAGATTGGGAAACACACGGACAAAGTAGACAAGACAGAAGATTGGGAAACACATGGACAAAGTAGTCAGAGACAGAAGATTGGAAGTATGAAACAGAGAGTGATAAAATATGAGAACAGCAAGAAAAAACTTATAGAACAGGTAATTAGAAATAGGAGAAAATTAAATAAAACACATATAAAGAAGATAATTTGGAATAGAAAGAAAGAATTGATAAACGCATAGAAAATAATGAGAAAGAATATAAGAAATGAACTCAAGTCTCAAGCGTTGCGTGTAGGAAATAGGGCGGACACACGAGTAGGTTAGTTAACTATGAAAGTGGTTGATCAGGCGATTGAGTCCAGCCGTTTATCTTCAGTAAACCACTCCGCTATTCCTTTCTCTGCTGTATCACATAGAAAGAAACACATACAGCATAAACACTGGGGGTATAACTGAAGTGCAAACACATACAACATAAACACTGGGGGTATAACTGAAGTGCAAACACATGTGGACTCTGTTAAAGAACAATGATTCAAAAAATTACTGTCAATGACATCTGCACTTCTCGCTAACTCTAAAATCATTGACCATCACACCGCTCTCTGCAACTGTGCCCCATCAACCAGTACTCGTCTCATTCTACATCCACAGCCACAACTATTTCTTTCTCACTCTCCCCTCCCCCTCAATACTCTTTCATTGGTTGTTTGTTTGTAGGATCATCATCGCTGCACACCGGACGAGCCCATAGGTGCTCCGATAACCACCTCGAGACAAATCCGAGGAGAATCCTGACCCACGTGCACAAACTCCGTAGCACGGCCTGTGATCCACGGTGTGGGGTAGGTTTCTGCTGACAATGTTGCCCGGGTAGCGGCACATATTTGTGGCCTACTCTTTATGATTGTAACTGTCAAGGGTTCATTAACGTCCACGAGTGCACACTGGACCTCCTTTTATTGCCGTTATCCGAGAGGGCTAGACATTATCGGACCTCACTACCTAAGAGATCAGGGGGAGGGGAACGTCATAAAGAAACTAAGGATTAATCTATCACTACTCCTTTCTTTTGCAGTCTATACAATCTCTCTTTCTTCTTCTACCTTTTTAGCTCCCAGTGGAGCATAGGTCTTCAACAAACACTTTCCTAGTCGTTCTGTTTTTTTGCCATTCTTTTAAGATCATTCCATGTTTTCCCCATCATCTTCATCTCCGCTTCTATCTGTCTTCTCCAAGAATTCCTTAGTCTTCCTCTGTGTCTTTCTCCCTGGGGATTCCAAAAAAGGGCCGGTTGTGTAATACTCTCAGTTGGCTTCCGCAGTGTGTGTCCTATCCAGCGCCATCATCTTCGTTGTATCTCTTTATCCACTGGTATTTGACTGGTATATTTCCATAATTATATTTTAGTGATTTTGTCCTGCCATTTCCATCCTTTTATTCTGCGTAAGCATCCATTAATGAAATTCTGTATCTTCATGATTATCAACTTTGTTGTTCTCCATGTTTCACAGCCATATAATAGGACCGACTTAACATTTGAGTTGAAAATTTTTATTTTTGTATTTAACCTAATTTCTTTGGATTTCCATGTTTCCCCGTGCAACGAAAGCTCCTATTTCTTTTGATATCCTTATTTTGATATCATTTTCTGTTCCTCCCTCTTTATCTATATTATTGCCCAGATATATGTAAAATTGTACGTCTAGTAGAGGTCTCTCTTGAATCCCTCCTTAAACTCCTCCTCTCTATCCTCATTCCTTTCCTCTAACCCTGTAATCGATACCGCATTCGTCACAATTTGTTCAGAAAGAAAAAAAAAGGCCAAATCAAATTTCGATGATGAGATTCTCGTGACTGGCCGCACTAAAATGTGGCCTTTACTTTGTCATAAAATAGCTTGTAATGAAATGTAGCCAGGCCAATATGGTCCCTCCTAATGTCACTCGCGTGTACTCCTGGATACAGATAGTTACAATACGACGGAAGCTGGAGGGCTGCAGTGGTTATGTGTTCTGAGCAATAATACGAGGGCTAGAGAAGAAAAAAGATCAGAGGATAAATGAGGGAATGAATGAATGAATGAAAACACAGCTATGGGAGAACTAATGGTAGAGATAAAGAGGTCGTGACGTACAGCTGCACAATGTCATATGGTTGAACAGAGAGATGGGAAGATAGAGGGGGGGGGGGGGACATTGAAATAGCGCAATAAACAAAATAAGATTGTACAGAGAGTGCAAGAGATTACACACACGCATATATATATATATAGAGAGAGAGAGAGGAGGGGGGAGACTAGACAGTGTGAGTAACTAGACAATGTGAGAAACTATACATAGTGAGAAACTAGACACAAGTGAGAGAGACTAGACAGTGTGAGTAACTAGACAATGTGAGAAACTATACAGAGTGAGAAACTAGACACAAGTGAGAGAGACTAGACAGTGTGAGTAACTAGACAATGTGAGAAACTATACAGAGTGAGAAACTAGACACAAGTGAGAGAGACTAGACAGTGTGAGTAACTAGACACATGTGAGAAACTATACAGAGTGAGAAACTAGACACAAGTGAGAGAGACTAGACAGTGTGAGTAACTAGACAATGTGAGAAACTATACAGAGTGAGAAACTAGACACAAGTGAGAGAGACTAGACAGTGTGAGTAACTAGACAATGTGAGAAACTATACAGAGTGAGAAACTAGACACAAGTGAGAGAGACTAGACAGTGTGAGTAACTAGACAATGTGAGAAACTATACAGAGTGAGAAACTAGACACAAGTGAGAGAGACTAGACAGTGTGAGTAACTAGACACATGTGAGAAACTATACAGAGTGAGAAACTAGACACAAGTGAGAGAGACTAGACAGTGTGAGTAACTAGACAATGTGAGAAACTATACAGAGTGAGAAACTAGACACAAGTGAGAGAGACTAGACAGTGTGAGTAACTAGACAATGTGAGAAACTATACAGAGTGAGAAACTAGACACAAGTGAGAGAGACTAGACAGTGTGAGTAACTAGACAATGTGAGAAACTATACAGAGTGAGAAACTAGACACAAGTGAGAGAGACTAGACAGTGTGAGTAACTAGACACATGTGAGAAACTATACAGAGTGAGAAACTAGACACAAGTGAGAGAGACTAGACAGTGTGAGTAACTAGACACATGTGAGAAACTATACAGAGTGAGAAACTAGACACAAGTGAGAGAGACTAGACAGTGTGAGTAACTAGACAATGTGAGAAACTATACAATGTGAGAAACTAGACACAAGAGAGAGAGACTAGACAGTGTGAGAAACTAGACACAAGAGAGAGAGACTATACAGTGTGAGAAACTAGACACAAGAGAGAGAGACTAGACAGTGTGAGAAACTAGACACAAGAGAGAGAGAGAGACTATACAGTGTGAGAAACTAGACACAAGAGAGAAAGACTAGACAGTGTGAGTAACTAGACAATGTGAGAAACTATACAGTGTGAGAAACTAGACACAAGAGAGAGAGACTAGACAGTGTGAGTAACTAGACAATGTGAGAAACTATACAATGTGAGAAACTAGACACAAGTGAGAGAGACTAGACAGTGTGAGTAACTAGACAATGTGAGAAACTATACAGTGTGAGAAACTAGACACAAGAGAGAGACTAGACAAAGTGAGTAACTAGACAATGTGAGAAACTAGACACAAGAGAGAGACTAGACATAGAAAGAATTACAAACATGATATATTGCTTTAGTCAGAGATAAGAAGGTATAAAATGAGAAATGTTGTACAGATACAAGTGAAGAGATGATCATCATCAAGTACCAAGCCTGCTGGGGTAGGTGATCATGTATCTCCACAACTTTCGATCACGACAGTTATTTATCATTTCTCTTGTTGACCTTCTGCAAACCATTCTCTTAAGCTGTCTGTTATCTTTTCTCTTTGATTCCCTCTATCTCTTCGTTCCTCAATTTTTCCAGTTGTTACAATATATTCCAGCTGTTCTCTTCTCATTACATGGCCAAAAAATGATGATTGTTTCTTCCTAATATTGGAAATTAGCTCTCTTTTTGCTTTGGCCCCTTTCAGAACGTTTTAATTACTCTTCTTAGCTGCCCATGGTATTTTCAACATTCTTCTGTAAAACCACATTTCTACAGACTCCAATGATTTTCTTCTCTGTTGTCCTATTGTCCATAATTCACATCCATATGTTAAGACTGGCTCTATATATAAATATTAAACAAATCTAGTGACAGCACACAACCTTGTCTAACACCCTGTTTTATTTGTTGAAACATTCCCAATTGGTTTTCAGTTCTTATGGCCGCTGTTTGTTGCCAGTACATGTTCTTTATTATTCTTAGACCTTTGCGGTCTACGTTTATGCTTTCTAAAGTTTTGATTATTTCTTGGTGCTTTAATTTGTCAAATGCTTTGGTATAATCTATGAAACATAGGTATAGATCTGTTTTCACCTCTATGGCGCTTTCTACTAAAGATCTTATGATGTATATGACATTTGTTATTCCTTTATCTCTAACAAAACCACACTGTTCATCGCTAATTTCTGAACTGATTTTGTTTCGCACTCTTCGCATGATGATTCTTAGTAATATCATGGTCATATGACTCATAAAGCTTATTGTGCGATGATCATCGCATTCAACCGCACCCGATTTCTTTGTTAGGGCTATGAATATTGATTTGAGCATGTCGTCTGGTATATATCCGCTGTTGTAGATATCATTCAATATTTTTTATTATTATTTTATTCTCCCAAATAACCCATGGCTTTCAATCTCTTCTTTAGTTATATTATCTGGTCCAGGAGCTTTGGCTGCTTTCATATTGCTCAAGGCGTCTTTCACTTCTTCTTTGAGTATTTCTGCTCCTACCCCATTATCCTTAATATTTACTTCTGTTCGTTCATCATTATAAAGAAGAGATGATAGAAAGCTAGAAATAGAAACAGACAGGGAGAAAGTGAGGGATAATGACTAGTCAAAGGGAGGCTAGACATGGAGAGAGTTACAGAAATAATGAGAAATGAATTTAGTCAGAGAGGCTTGAAAGGATATAAGACGTGATGAGAGCAACAGTCACGAGAGAGTCACAGAAATAATAGTAGATACGAGAGATAGAGAGATAAAGAGATAGAGAGATCGAGAGAAAAGTGAACATATATGTTCGAGTACTAGATGGTTACATATGATTGTCGTTGATGTTTGATGTGTTAGGTATTAGAGATGTGGATAGTGAGTGAGTGAGTGAGTGAGTGAGTGAGTGAGTGAGTGAGTGTGTGAGTGAGTGAGTGGGTGAGTGAGTGAGTGAGTGAGTGAGTGAGTGAGTGAGTGAGTGAGTGAGTGAGTGAGTGAGTGATAGAGAAAATGATAGACTGAGATTGAAGAATAAGACAAAATATGTGTATGTGCTGTAAATGAGAAGTTGAATGAATACAAATGATAGTTTCAAGATTAGGAAACTGTTACAAGGAGAGAAAGAGAGAAAAGGGAGATTAGGGGTGAGAAGAAGAAAAGGAACGAGACAGAATATGAGAGAGTACATGTTAAGTAATGAGAGCTTAATAAAATAGCTGCATAAATTTCATTTCTCAACGAATTTGTCTTTAACTGAAAACGAGAAAGTCGCGACAGGAGAAAAGAAAGCACAGAAGTGAGTTTCTCCTTATTTTCTTGGACTTCCTCTACATGTGCTTCGACTACCGCATTGTTGGAACTCTCCAATAGAAAGGTTCATTACCACGCGTCAGAAGCAAACGGGACAAGAGTAGAACATGAGTTCTGAGAAATTAAAAATATCCTGCTCTCCTTTCTTCTCTTCAATCGTCTTCTTGTTTCGTCTGTATCATTCTGAGGCGTAGAAAGGACAACGAAGATGGCAGGCAGTTGCCAGCCGGTGGCAGGGAGCAGACACCAGAAGACATCGAGACAGAAACGTCGAAGCAGTCCAGACATTCTCAGAAAATCCAATTATGATGGGGACTACAGCTACTGTTCTTTGTTTGGGAGATGAGTTAGTAATTCGGATGATTCCACTGGCACGGGCGGTTGAGCAATTATGGATTTTAATTCGTTTGTAGTGATACGGGGCCTTCCATAACCATAACCAAATCAATTATATAGAGCCTCATAGACACAAGCCACCACTCACGGAAACAGAAATAAGTCGTTCACTGCTGTGATAATGAAGTGAAAAATTATTCTTAAAGCTGTCCTTCTATAAATAATGGTAAAAATCATCAACTTTTCTCTCCTTGCTTTCTTCTCACCATTTCAGAGTCTGTCTACTTACCGCACAAGCCTTTCTTCACAATCAATGACTAAAGTAATTAACGTGGTCACGTGATTAGCCAGAAATGCCAAAAACAACCGTACTAGCCTTCAATCAACGATACAAGATCACTAGACTCAAGGGCCGACCACGAAAAAAGATAGACTGATGGAATATTAGAAAAACTAGGAAACAACAGCAGCAAAAGCCAACAGAAGATTTAAAAAAAACAACAGCAAACTGTATCTCCCCACTACGCTGAAACGCAAATGTGGAAGGAAAGAAGAAGTAATTATAGTCCGTTCAGATTCGTTTGCCTAGACATTAATTTATTTTTTTCAAAAACTTATTGTTCATTTGCATTGATCTTTTGAAGTTAGGTTTAGAATACTAATGTCGCTATAAAAATATTTTTTTATCAAAGAAATGTGATCCAGTTTCAAAGATGCCTTATTTAACCTATATTAAAAAAAAGTTAATCGATATTATAAACACCGGCGGGATTATGTAGATGCTTACATCTCACAGCTGATTCTTTAACATATAGGCATGACCTTCACGGCTGAATGCGCACCGTCCTAAAATAGTTATGTTTCCACTATAAATTTTTATAAAGAAATGTTACATATGAAATTTCCCGTTTAGCACAAAATGACATTTTAGCCGAAACCGGAAATTATGTGACGTCAAAATCACGGCCGTAGACTCGAGTTCGAGTCATAATTCAGAGGCAAATCTCAATATTTACAGAAAGGAGGCGGCACTATCCATATTATCTTCTGCAAGTCTATGTGAGAATGAATATAAAGGCAAAATATTTTACTGAGCATAACATTGCTATAAAGATTTATCAATACTTCTGCAGAGAGCGTAAAAAGGGACATCTTTATTGTTCTTTATCAAACCCTGAGAAGAGAACAATGCATATTTTAGGTTTGTGTAAACGTTCATTTGATCGAATAGTTAAAGGAAGCGGATATTTATTGCCAACAAATGCAAGAAAGCAAGGAAGGAAAGAAACGTTAGACAGTTTTGATAAGGACCTAGTAAAAAGAGAAATCTGTCGAATGTTTGATATAAACGAAGAAGTGACACTTAGAAAGTTGAAGCTTTGGCTGAAAACTAACAACGACATTGAAATATCAAAAACTTCATTATGGAAAATATTAAGAAGTGCAGGCTTCACCTTTAGAAAGTATGCTGGTGGAAAAAACATTATTTGTGAGAAGCCACATCTAGTAGCTCTTAGAAGCAAGTATTTACGTGAAGTGAAGGAAATGCGCGAAAATGATTATGATATTGTTTATTTAGATGAAACTTGGATCAACGCTCATCATACAAATGAAAAGGAATGGCAGTTAGCAGATGGAAGTATTAAAAGATCAGTACCAAGCAGTAAAGGGCAACGTTTGATAGTTGCACATGCAGGTAGCAGACATAATGGGTTGTTGCAGAATGCTCATCTCGTTTTCATTTCAAAATCCATAGACAATAGAGACTACCACTCCGAAATGAATGGGCACATATTTAAAGACTGGATCGAGAAAAGTATCCTTCCAATATTAGATCGACCTTCTTGTCTGATAATGGACAATGCTTCATACCATAACGTAGTTAACGTAGAAGATAGAATCCCAACATCATCAAGTACAAAAGATGCAATCAAAACGTGGCTCATAAAAGAACACATACAAGTTAACGACAGCTACTTGAAACCCGAATTGCTTAGCCTTGTAAAACAGACACAACGTACAAAGATATTTAAAATAGACAAGTTAATTCAAGAACATGGCCATAGATGTTTGAGACTACCTCCATATCATGCACACTTAAATCCTATAGAACTAGTTTGGGCAAAAGTTAAAGGACACGTAGCATATACAAATAAAACTTTCAAATTATGCGATGTTGAGACACTTACAAATCAGGCTCTATCAAATATAAATAAAGACTACTGGGTAAAATGTGAGGATCATGTGTTACGACAAGAAGAGGAATATTGGAAAAAGGATGGTTTGTTGTTTGTTCAGCCGAAAGCAGTAATCGACCTATTTGACTCGTCTGATTCTGAATGATCATTACTCTGATTAAGTCTACAGATAAATAGTTTGATTTGCAAAATTTCCTAGTTGATTTGTTAAACAGTTTATTGTTCAAGACCACCCAAGCAATCAAAAATATGTTATAAGCAAACCAACAACCATTACTTTGAATGGAAGCCTGCTTGAGTCAGTACAGAAGTTCAGCTATCTTGGATCCACTATTACAGCCACACTTTCCTTAGATGAGGAACTAAATGTACGTATTTGAAAGGCAGCGACAACATTTGGGAAACTCACACCAAGAGCATGGAACTATATCAAATTGACTCTACGAACAAAAGTTCTATATATAATTTAAAATTTGTATACTTGCCACCAAGTAAAATTTTATGGACACGCCTATGGGTCATCGTTGCACTAGATTACTGTAAAACATTTTGATTAGGGTCAAAATAATAGTTACATGGGCAAAGATCAAAGGAATTCGCCGCTTTAAGAAAACCGTTATAGCTAGACATCGAGTAACACATATGTTCTCGTGACATGGACATTTTAACACCGTATGCCAAAAATCATGTGAAATCATCAAGAACTTTTTGAATTATAAATCATAACATCTCGGCAAACGAATCTGAACGGACTATAACAGCTCTGTTCAATACAGATTTTAAAAAAATCTTTACAACAAAAGTATAATAAAATCAATAGTGGACACAAGTATAATAAAATCAATAGTAGGCACAAGTATTAAGATAATGGACGTGAGCTAAAAAAGAGCCGCAGGAATTGATGAATGTAGTCTAGTCGTAAATGACAGCTACAGAATCTGGCTCATCCTCAACAGTTGTAATCCAAATAAAGAAGCTGTGCACATTTCAAGGAAGCAGACGTCTAGGGCATGTATCATCACAACAGGTGGGAGTTCATCCTGAAACCGGGCACAGAGAGTTAAATATTATATAATACAATAGATCAACATTGAAAAAAGAGAATGTTACAGTATTTGCGAAATACTGAGCAAACCAACGTTTAGACTATTAAGGAGGAGGTAAACAAAACCAAAATAGATGATAAATCTTATCCAATAAAATCAACATCAACAAAACAGAAGTCATGAACGTCGCCAAAAATAAACAGAACAGCAACATAACTATAGAAGGCAGACAACTAAAACAAGTAGAGGAATTCAAATACCTAGGAAGTCTAGTGACAAACGATAATTCTCAAACAGCAGAGATAGAATCAAAATGCAACAAAGCTTGTCAAATCATCGGACAGTTATCACCATTATTGTCCAACAAGGAAATAACTCTGGAGGCAAAACGGGCACTCTACAATACAATCTTCATCCCAACGTTGTGCTACTAATGCCAGACCTGGACCCTAGATGCAAGAACAATAAGAAAAATAACATCTACAGAGATGAAATGTGTTAGACGAATGGCAGGAAATAGTCTGAGAGATAAGATCAGAAATGAAGAACTGAGAAAAAAGCTAGGAATAGCTCACGCCTCAGAATATATAAGGAAACAACAGATAAAATGGTTTGGCCAAGTGACAAGGCAGAAAGAACAAAACACAACACAACGAGCTTTCAACAAACGTTGTGAGAACACCAGACCCAAGGGTCGACCACGAAAAAGATGGGTCGATGGAATATTAAAAGCACTAGGAAGCATAACAGCAGCAGAGGCGAACAGAAGAGCAAAAGACCGCAAATTATATCACCCCTCGACGCTGAAAGGCAGATGAGGAAGGAAAGATGAAGAAGAGGAAGAATAAAAGCCAGAATAAGCGGAAGAACACAAAATGATGGTCAGCGCACTAATTTTACTACCGCGGCACTCAATAGTTGTTTATTATGTTTATATAAAGATTTATAGATAAATATATAATAGACATAAAGAAACCTGGGAGCCGCGATAGCTCAGTGGTTAGTGAACTGGACTACCACGGACAAGGGGTAGGGTTCGATCCCAACCGACGGCTTCCGGGTTCACCCAGCCTTAAATGGGTACCGGATTTTTTTCTGGGAAAGTAAAGCAGCACGAGCGTAATACTGACCACATTACCCCAAATATCATGTGCTGAAGGTCTGTAAAATATAGGGTCACTAACACCATATTTCCCTATACGCCACTTGGCGTGACGGGGGTACTTTACTTTACTTATAAAGAAACCTGGACAACATACTCAAATCACGAAAACAGACTAAATGTCTTCCACATGCGATGTCTCCGCAGAATAATGCACATCAAATGGCAGGACAAAATAACCAACTTAACTGTCCTGCAACGTGCTAAGACCCTAACAATCATGTCGATGCTCAGAAGTCGAAGGCTAAGATGGCTGGGGCATGTCCAGCGAATGGAAGAAAAGCGCATCCCTAGGCAAATACTATATGGCGAGCTAAAACACGGAAAACGACAAATCGGCAGACCTAAACCACGATATAGAGATATCTGCAAATCATCTCTGAATGACTTCTCCATATGTGAAAATGACTGGGAACATCTGGCAAGTAATCGCACATCATGGAGAACTTGTATAAGGAATGGTATAACATCATTTGAGACTGTGCTAAGGCAAAGCTTAGAAGAGAAAAGACTCATGAAAAAGGATGGAAAACCCTGTGGACCAGTGGGCCTGACTTGTTCATTCTGTGACCGCGTGTGTTTGTCAAACATTGGTAGAATTAGCCACAGAGAGAAGCTGTTTGTCAAACATTGGTAGAATTAGCCACGAGAGAAGCTGTTCGGCAAAAACAAAACCTAAAAAAATACACAATAGCCTCCACTAGACCGTCTGACAAGACGAAAAGGGCCATATATAAAGATTTATAAAGGAAGTTGAGGCTTGACCAATATGTCTACATAGAGAAGAATATAGGCTTGGTCAATATGTCTACATAGAGGAGAATATAGGCTTGGTCAATATGTCTAAACAGAGGAGAATAGAGGCTTGGTCAATATGTCTAAACAGAGGAGAATAGAGGCTTGGTCAATATGTCTAAACAGAGGAGAATAGAGGCTTGGTCAATATGTCTACATAAAGGAGAATAGATGCTTTGTCAATATGTCTACATAGA
Source organism: Megaustenia siamemsis (assembly GCA_032433765.1). NCBI lineage: Eukaryota > Metazoa > Mollusca > Gastropoda > Stylommatophora > Ariophantidae > Megaustenia > Megaustenia siamemsis. The sequence continues at coordinate 87,751,630 of JAVIAB010000125.1, read as the reverse complement.
AGAGAATAGAGGCTTGGCCAACATGTCTACATAGAGGAGAATAGAGGATTGGCCAATATGTCTACATAGAGGAGAATAGAGGCTTGGCCGATATGTCTACATAGAGGAGAATAGAGGCTTGGCCGATATGTCTGCATAGAGGAGGCTTGGCCGATATGTCTACATAGAGGAGGCTTGGCCAATATGTCTACATAGAGAAGAATACAGATTTGGCCAATATGTCTACATAGAGGAGGCTTGGCCAATATATCTACATAGAGGAGAATAGAGATTTGGCCAATATGTCTACATAGAGGAAGCTTGGTCAATATGTCTACATAGAGGAGAATAGAGGCTTGGTCAATATGTCTACATAGAGGAGAATAGAGACTTGGTCAATATGTCTACATAGATGAGAATAGAGATTTGGTCAATATGTCTGCATAGAGGAGGCTTGGCCAAGATGTCTACATTGAGGAGAATAGAGGCTTGGTCAATGTCTACATAGAGGAGAATAGAGGCTTGGCGAATATGTCTACATAGAGGAGGCTTGGCAATATGTCTACATCGAGGAGAATAGAGATTTGGCCAATATGTCAACAAAGAGGAGGCTTGGCCAATATGTCTACGTACAAGAGGCTTGGCCAATATGTCTACATGGAGGAGAATAGAGATTTCGCCAATATGTCTACATAGAGGAGGCTTGGCCAATATGTCTACATAGAGAAGAATACAGACTTCGTATACACATGTTGCGAGTTCTCTTGACTGTTGAAGAGAAGACCAAATGGGAAATTCCTAATGAGTTTAGCAAGGACTCCTAGAGCACACGAGAATAGATAACATCCACTTGTTTCCAGTATGTTACAAGGGGGTGGGGGTGGGGTGGGAGGGGGAGACATATAATGACAGCGAGAGGAGAATATGAGGACATCGAGAGCGCTGACGACAGGGACATACTATTCTGTGCAGCCTGACATTGCGACATGACAGACGGTCTCCAGAGGAAGTGACGCACAGACGTGTGGATACGGTGTTGTGGACGGACATGACAGACGGTCTCCAGAGGAAGTGACGCACAGACGTGTGGATACGGGGTTGTGGAAAAACATGACCGCCTACAACAACCAACACATGAACAAAAAGAGAGAAAAGAAAAATCAAGGAAACTAACACCAAGAAGATTATTCAGCTAAAGTCATGTTTTGTCCAAACTGTCCAGAAAATATAATATGACTATGGGCCACTGCAAGAATTACAAAAGACAGTAAAGTTTATACAGGAAACGACATTGCAGATATAGACAATACTTCGGGCGAATAAAAGATAGACAGATAATATGACTATTGATTTAAAGAATGCTTCTCACGGCAATGAGGGCAAGCCCATGGGTGGATAGCTCTTCATATAGTAACACAGTGTACGGTAACAGTTCCTGCGGCTTGCAAGTTAAACACACTTCGAATTCATCGTGCCAAGCTTGATAACCAATTTTTCTGAGCTTTATAATTTCTACCGCAACAGCAACTTTTTTTTTATAAGAGGGAAAAGTTTTATTTTTCTTGACACTCCCCCCATGAACGTTCACAGGAAGGTTTATTTACTATCCAGAGATTAATCTCCTCCACTACAGCTGCTTTGATGGCAATATGGCATACGTCATCTCTGAACATATTACACCCGGTGTTGTCTTAAATAGTGACCTTTAAATATTTACACGATCTCGCTCCGTGGTCAACAAATAGAAACATTCACGTTATGTTGAGATTAAATATGAGCATAATCAAATGTTACACATTCGCACGGTGTGTACTTAAAAAAAGAACCCACTTAAATAGTGACACTTTAAAAGCGGTGTTGCATTATAACGTCAACCCAAGATACATACTAGCCATATTCGTTGTTATATATTAACAGAATAATTCAGTAAATGTTGAAACAATTAAATGGTGGTGTGTCACATCGATTCTTCTTCTGTTGCTGCGAACTGAACTTTTAGACTTCAGCTGTAATACGCTCAAATATCTTTCAGGTTGGTTTTCTTTGTCCAGCAGATTACTCAGAGGCGAGCTGTCTGTCACCCACAATGTTTGCTGTACAAAGCAAGAGATGTTTCCCTTCTTCTTGTCGAGACATGATCGGGGTCAACCCCAGACAATGGCATCCATACATAAGATCACAACTGCCGCAAAAAAAAATAACAAAATCTACATATCTTTTAATGTAATTTTAAAACACCAATTTGCTGAAATGCATTAAATATTCTTCCTACCCTTTCTCTGGCTACATAACTGTAGTCCTTGGCAGTCTTGCTGTGCCCGACCGAAAACCTTGTGGCGACACTTTGCCTATTATTAATTCCCCACTGTTTTCGTGACATCGCTTCTATGTGCTTGAACACGTACAGCTGTTTTCATGACATCGCTTCTGTGTGCTTGAACACGTACAGCTGTTTTCATGACATCGCTTCTATGTACTTGAACACGTACAGCTGTTTTCATGACATCGCTTCTATGTGCTTGAACACGTAAAGTTGTTTTCATATCAAAGTGGGATTTCAGTTCTAATCCTGGTCTTTTGCAGCATTTATGCATGCTATTCGGAATCACATGTTAAGAGTTCCCAGGGCAGCTAAAAAGATCAACGAGGAAATTCTCAAAGAGGCCAACACAAAAAGGGAGCTTCTAAAAATCATCAGAAAGAAACAATCAACATCTTTCGGGCACATCATGAGAAGACTTGGTTACCACTGGCAGAAAACAGGGAAAGAGAAATAGTGGACGGCAAAGAGAGAAGATGCGATATAGCTTCATGTCATGGCATGGAAAACAGTCAACAACAGAACTGAATCGATGTATTGTGAATAGAAAATTGTGGAAGGACATTATCGCCTACGCCAACCTTAATGGCACATGATGATGATGATGACGATCCCGAGTCTAGTATATTTCCCTACTTTTTAAAACTGATATTTTATGGAAGTGCCTCCAATTTGTGACACGAGGCATCAATCATTCAAAGTTGAGCTAAAGTCATTATTTATGTTTGAATGATGATTGAGTTGTTAATGCTCGCAACAAAAAAGAGATCAAAAAGATCTGAGAGGTTGACAGGATGTAATATTTAACTTTTACCTACATTTTTTTTTTTTGTAAAATGTTTTAAAATCTCAAGACACTTCCTTTAGTCACATTGAATGTGTAATAGAAGTTTGTATGTTCTATGTTTCTCAGAAGACGCAAATAAATCAATTAATGCATCACAGACAAACAACTGTGACTACAACTATCCATAGAAGCAAAGTAGGAAAAGTAGTCCCAAACGTTTCACTGGTTTAACGGATGCGCATTGATCTGGATGAGTTAAGCCGCAGCGACTCCACGAGAAGTGAGCAGTCCCCGCGCGCTGCACTAATTCTCTAAATCTCTTAACTTCAAAACCCAGCATCCATTGTTACAACGTCACATCCTTTTAGGAACAAAAAACTACATTTTTGGGGACTATCATGGCGCCATTTCACAATAGCCATGTTAATTCCATGCTCAAATTACATTTGTGCGTGCAGCTTCTTGAGCACGGGCAGATATTTTTATTTAACAGGATTATTCTCTCTCTCTCTCTCTCTCTCTCTCTCTCTCTCTCTCTTCTCTGTGTGTGTGTCTTTATATGCTTCCCCTCATTCGCCATGAAGAGGCCAAGACGCCTGTGATCCTCTCCGGTTCTCTGCATCAGTTCCGGCCTCAAGTGAACTACCGTTATTTCTCGAGACAGGCAAAGCCAGCGTTGTTGCTACCAGGTTGTGTCTGAAGCAAAGACAACTTAACAGCCTAGGATCTGTTATTGCCCGTTTGTTGTACTGCACAGATGTACGCTTTCTAGCTTCATAAAGGTTCATTGGTCTCTTCTGAGAGCGTGCCTTATCTAGCTCCATCTCCTTCCTATTATCACTGTGTAATTCTCCTCTTTGTTGCACCATTCTCACGCAGTTCTTTGTTGCTGATTTAATCTGGAGAAGACATTCTGAGAGTTTTATTTAGACAGTCGGGACATCTTTCATCTTCACCAGCAGCATTCACATGCATATACCACTACCAGAACAATGGTTTATAGCCCGTGCTCTATTACGGTATTTTACTACTACACCTTTATTCACACTTTAAAATATTTTCTGATTTCAAAGAATAATTTACAAATATCACAACTACCTCCAGCCAGACAACACTCTAACAACTATCATAACTACCTCCAGCCAGACAACACTCTAACAACTATCATAACTACCTCCAGCCAGACAACACTCTAACAACTATCATAACTACCCCCAGCCAGACAACACTCTAACATACACAAAAACTACCTCCAGCCAGAAAACACTCTAACAACTATCATAACTACCTCCAGCCAGACAACACTCTAATAACTATCACAACTACCTCATGACAGGCAACACTCTAATAACTATCACAACTACCTCCAGCCAGACAACACTCTAACATTTGCAACAACTACCTCCAGCCAGACAACACTCTAACATTTGCAACAACTACCTCCAGCCAGACTACACTCTAACATTTACAACAACTACCTACAGCCAGACTACACTCTAACATTTACAACAACTACCTCCAGCTAGACAACACTCTAACAATTATCACAACTACCTCCAGCCAGACAACACTCTAACAATTATCACAACTACCTCCAGCCAGACAACACTCTAATAATTATCAAAACTGCCTCATGACAAGGAAACACTCTAATAATTATCACAACTACCTCACGACAAGGAAAAACTCTAATAATTATCACAACTGCAGGGAACTGGCAAATAACTGCAGTGCAGCGGTAAAGCTTGTAGCAAGGAACAAGTGCTGGAAAATGTAACATACACTCCAACAAGGTATAGTGACAGCTTTACAAAAAAAGAAACACAACAAAATACTGACGTTTCGGCCTACATGTGGCCTTCTTCAGGAAACGAGAACAGCACAAACGGACAACGAGATAAAGATAAACTCTACTACATGTTCTAGATTCAGCGGAATTAGTAGATTAATGAGAAATACAAATGGGATAAGAAGTGAAATGAAATTAGAAAACGGAAGGAAAATGTGCTACATTATAAGAAAAGTTAAAACATAATAAACTTAAAAAAAAATAATTTAAAAATTAAATAATTCAAGACTTAGCTGAAAATCGACACAGGAGCTCTGAATCGGTGTGGTGACTGTAAGTCACATGTGGATGGGATGAGAAGTGATGGGGAAACCCCAGCAGTGTAAAAAAAAAAGTCAAGAGACCCGTCACACCAAGTGGCGTATAGGGAATATGGTGTTAGTGACCATACATTTTACAGACCTTCGGCACATGATTTTTAGGGTAATGTGGTCGGTATTACGCCCGTGCCGCTTTACATTCCCAGAAAGAAAAATCCGGTACCCATTAAAGGCTGGGTGTACCGGAGCCGTCGGTTGGGATCCTACCTCTTGTCCTTTGTAGTCCAGTTCACTAACCACTGAGCCATCGCGGCTTCCCCCCCCCCCCCCCCAAGCAGTGTGATTGGGCGAAAAAGTCTGATAAGAGTTGGCTTGAAAAAAGGGTGTAGGGGAGGTGATGACTGGGGGGTCTATCTTAAATATGGAGTGAAAGTTCACAGCACTTATACATTCATAGTTTGACTTTGGTGATGTATTTTGGCCCCCGGATTGCATCATACATCTCGTTAACAGAGAGCTGTTATCTTTCCCGGATGGCGGATTTACTCTTTGACTCGTCCATGTTTGTGAAGTTTTTGCAGCTTATTTTTTTTACAGTATACGATAGCCAGCGCCAAGCCCAGCCCTCCTTAGTAGCCTCTTACGAACATGCCTGGTAGGGAACAGCGCTACAATTCTTTACTCCCCTTTCGTGCCTCTGCAGCGCGCGGGCGAATTTTCACTTAACCACTGCATAGTGTATAAACTTCTACTTTACATCTGCAAAATTATCAAATATTGAGCAGCCTGAACGTAATTTATCAGGTTCAATTTCTTTATTTTGCATATTTCCACTGAGGAATGTACCGATTTACGACTTATGGTGCCGATAATTGTATCGATGAAACCATCCGCCAAAGCCAAATTGATATTTTTGTTATTGAAACTCTTTATCCTAAATTTATCAAATGGATAGCAAAATTATGACAAATGAAGAATATAGTAATCCCTCAGTTATCGCGGTTAATAGGGACCAGAGCTAGCAGCGATAAGTGAAAAATAGCGAAGTAGTGTTACCCTCTCATTTTTAACATACGTACATTTTTTGTGTATGTATAATATCAATAAGTGTATATGAAACCATATAAGTGCATATGTTATCATTAGAACATGAAAGAATAGTTTCAAACATGTAAATAAAATATTAATAGTATAAATAACATACATAAAATAATGGGTTTTTTAAAAATAATAATTCCTCAATTTGGAATTGTTGAACAATCCGCGATGTACTGAGGCCGTGATAAATGAACCGCGATGTAGCGAGGGATGACTGTATTTATTTAAAACGATTTGGAGAAACCAGAAATATCATCAAAATCATAAGGGAGAGACAGTGGCTACGTTTATTGGACATGGCAAAAAGAAGCATTGAGAATATTAAAACACCAGACTGAATGAATCAAGAGAAGATAGGAAAATCCAAGAGACAAAATATTGAACAGCTTATCCAAATGGCATATTAGAAGATTCATCATCATCATCAAGTACAGGGCCTGCTGGCGTAGGTGATCATGTCTCTCCACAACTTTCGATCTCGACAGTTATTTATCATTTCTGCTGTTGACCTTCTGCCAAGCCATTCTCTTAAGCTGTCTGGTATTTTTTTTTCTCTTTGCTTCCTTCTATCTCTTCGTCCCACAATTTTCCCACTTGTTACAATATATTCCAGTTGTTCTCTTCTCATTACATGGCCAAAAAATGATGATTGTTTCTTCCTAGTATTGGAAATTAGCTTTCTTTTTGCTTTGGCCTCTTTCAGAACGTTTTCATTACTCTTCTTAGTTGTCCATGGTATTCTAATAGAAGATTAGCGACTGAAATTATGACATGCGTGAAGGCCCCGGTGATATGAAGAGAGATGGTCGCCTACGCCAACCGCATGACACCTGATGATGATCCCAATTAAATTTAATCTCCCATTGATGACTTTAGTATCGTTTGGTTTTCCTGTCTGTGTTTTGTGAAAATAAACCAATCCTTCTGCGTCTTCTGAATTCTGTCAACGTCCTGTTAGACTTGAACAAACGTTTCTTCTTGTCTTTCCCTTTTATCCACGTCATCATCGCTATCATGACAACAACTAGAACACGTTTGAAAAGCCCACAACCTCAGGTTGTAGAGAATAAACTGCGCCGTGTGTATCAACGGCAACGCAATGAGAAGGGATCCAAAAGAAACGACTGCAGCAGACTCTGGTTTTGACCAATTCAACGACTTGTAAATGTACGGCTTTGACTGGGAGTTTGTACCTGCAGGAAGAAGGACAAGTTGATCATATCAGACCGGTGAGGTGGCGGAAAGAAAGAAGAAAGTAATTATGATGAATGAATGAAAAGAGGTGGGGGGGGGGAATAATGATGAAATTATTCCCTTTCCTCCGCTGTCTCTTACAAGAACGTTCGTGTCGATTAGTTCCTGTTTACCTCAAACTCGTCAACTTTCACATCACATTTTGTAAGGTTTGTATGGCGAGCACGGCAGAACCACTAGTACCACCAGAACCATCTTAACCATAGTACCATTAGAACCATCAGTACTACCACAACCACTATAACCACCAGAACCACTAGTACCATCAGAACCACTAGAACTATCAGAACCACTAGAACCATAAGAACCACTATAACCATCATAACCACTAGAATTACCAGAACTACAAGAACCACCAGAACAACTAGTACCACAAGAACCACCAGAACCACCAGAATCACTAGTATCATCAAAACCACTAGGACTACCAGAATCACTAGAACCACCAGAACCACTAGAACCACCAGAACCACTAGTATCACCAGAACCACCAGAACCATCAGAACCACTGGAACCACCAGAACAACTACAACCACCAGAACCACTAGAACCACCAGAACCACTAGAACCATCAGAACCACTGGAACCACCAGAATAACTACAACCACCAGAACCACTAGAACCACCAGAACCACCAGAACTACCAGAACCACTAGAACCACCAGAACCACTAGAACCATCAGAACCACTGGAACCACCAGAACAACTACAACCACCAGAACCACTAGAACCACCAGAACCACCAGAATCACTAGAACCACTGGAACCACCAGAACAACTACAACCACCAGAACCACTAGAACCACCAGAACCATCAGAACAACTACAACCACTAGAACCACTAGAACCACCAGAACCACCAGAACAACTACAACCACCAGAACAACTACAACCACCAGAACCACTAGAACCACCAGAACCACTAGAACCATCAGAACCACTAGAACCAATAGAACAACTACAACCACTAGAACCACCAGAACCACTAGAACCATCAGAACCACTAGAACCATCAGAACCATCAGAACCAATAGAACCATTAGAACCATCAGAGCCATCATAACCACTAGAATCATCCGAACCACCAGAACCACTAGAACCACCAGAACCACTAGAACCATCAGAACCACTAGAACCATCAGAACCACTAGAACCATCCGAACCATCATAACCACTAGAACCACTAGAACCATCAGAACCACCAGAACCATCAGAACCACCAGAACCATCAGA